>CAWVNO010001692.1:0-341488 GCA_963930645.1 Salticus scenicus | reverse complement strand
TTTTATCCGGATTGTGGAAAAAAGGCACTTTTCTTAATTGTTACTTGTAAAATACTTGATAAACATGGACGATAGCAAAAATTTTTTGTTTCTGCGAGGGGAGGGGGGAACAGATGATAGAAAAAAATTCTGTTTTAGAATAATCTTTTACCAATGTTTGATATTAACTTTTAATTAATGTCTGATATTAACAATGTATTGAATTTTTGGATTGCGGAAAAATGGACGTTTTTCCTAATTTCTCATTGTAAAACTGATGCTAAACATCAACGAGAGAATATATATATATTTCTACATGGGGGGAGGACAAAAGAGACAGATTAAAAGAAGAAAATTCATTTTTGAGTAACTTTTTTACATATTTAAATCATTCATTGAATATTTGCATACCTCACTGTAATTTTTCATTAATAGTAATTGATAGTTACACAAAATGTAAATAAAACAATAAACAAACTATAGTAAATGTTGTTTAAAAAGATTATTTTATTTTTCATCTGACCTACCCCCTACCACCTTATCAACTATAGGTAACTTTCATTATAATTTTAATAAAATAAAAGTGATAGTTGTACAAAGTTTCATATAAGTAGGTAGCATGGTGATGCAAAAACAAAAATTTTCTTCGCTCTGCCCCCCCCCCCCTAGCAAATCATCCAGATGTGTACACTTATTGTAATTTTTCATAAGCGGAAAGTTGCATAGATACAAACTTTTTTTTATGTTAACAATGCGGTAGTTTAAAGAATAAATATTTTACTTCTATCTTCGCCTCCCTTATACCTCCCCCCCCCCCCCAGAAATATAATACACTCATTGTGACCTTCATAAAAAGTAAGTGATAGTTATAGAATATGTCATTAAAGTCGGTAAAATGGGGATATAAAAAAATATTTTATTTTCCTCTGTCTCCCACTCTTTAACCCCCCCCCCCCCCAAGTATGTCTGACACTTACTGTGATTTTTTTTTTCACAAATTGTACGTTACTATACAAAGTTTTTGTTTAAATCGATAATAGTGTAGTTTTAAGAAGAATATATTTTATTTCCATCATCCCCCCTTGCCCCCCCTCCAGGTATGTAATGCACTCATTGTAAAAAATTACGTGGTAGTAATAGAATATATCATTAAAATCGCTAAAATGGTGATATAGAGAATAACTTTATTAACAGTTAGAATAAAATTTTTGTCACACATAGACAGATATTTTCTAAAAATATTATGGTCAAAATGTGTTTTTGACCTCTCAAAACGTGTATATTCATGGAAAACCGGAAGCTGAAAATTTTTATGAATCCAATACTTCCTTCTATTGAATATAGAATGCAAAAACTGGAATGCTCCAAGTTTGTAAAAGGAAAGAAGAATGCTGCTAAAAGGAGAAAACTGAAAATTTTGTATTTTTTTCCCCGACAGATTTTAGGAGTACGTCGCCCCGGTGGGTGTCACGGACTGCCCGACTGGGGGGGGGGGACGACTGTGCCCCCGGCCCCCTAGCTTGCGCCACCCTTGCAAATTTTATTATAATGAAAAATATAGTGATAAAAACATACATTTTCTTTCCTTCCGTGCCCCCCCCCCCTCAGGCATATGTAACTTCACTGTAATTTTTCATTAATAGTAAGTGATATTTACACAAAATCTCAATAATAAAAAAAAAAAAATGGATAATAAGTGTTGTTTAAAAAGTTTTTTTTAATTTTCATCTGCCCCCCCTTCCTAGCCCCCACCCTTATCAACTATAGGTAACTTTCACGATAATTTTAATAAAATGTAATTGGTGGTACAAAGTTTCATATAAATAAGTAGCATTAGCATGGCGATATAAAAACAACCATTTTCTTCATTCTGCCCCCCCCCCTTTCCCTTAGTGAACCTTCCAGATATGTGTAATACTCCCTGTAATTTTTCTTAAACAGTACGTTGTATATACGTATTTTTTTTTTTTAATCGGTAATAGGGTAGTTTAAAGAATAATAGATTTTACTTCCATCTACGCTCCCTTGCCCCTCCCCCCATCCCACAAGGTATGTAATACATGGTAAGCGGAAAAAAAGTTCCCGGAAATTAATTTCGGTCGTCTTCATAAATGAAATACAACTTTTTAATAACTTTTAGTTACATTATGTTTCTTTTATTTTTAAAACTGTTTTTTTTTTCTTTTAATTAATTCTTTTTCTATTTAATTATGTATATATGGCTTCTTTTCAAACATACCGCAGGGAAAAATGAAAAATTCAGTATTCTACTATATGTAAGAAATATAAGTTCCGTTAGTAAATAAAAGAAACGATGAACAAAATACAAGAAAAGACAAGAATGAAAAATTATGCGGTACTCATGATAAATTTATTTTTAATTACTAAAAAAAAAAAAAATTTTTTTTGAAATTTTAGTTATATTTTAAGCTGAGTATTTGAAAATATTGTCTGTTCTAAGTACAAAAAACTGAATAAACACCATGAAATGCAAGAACATGCAACAGTTATTTCGGGTCGAAAGAAGACATGATTCTTAATTAGGCGAACAAATTAGGCACGAGTGTTGTTGCATGTTGTTGCATTTTATGGTGTTTATTCAAAGTTTTGTACTTATTACTTTTAAACGCCAATTCTGAGGTGCTTTCTTATAAAAATGTCTGTTGTTTGCTTTGCAATACTGCTAATTGAACTGTAGGAACATTTTATTTTTTATGGAATTTTTTTACTGATATTTCTTTACATGTATCTGTATTGCATTATTTAATATAATTATTAATAACTTTAAAATTATTTAAGTCGTCTCTTCTTTTCGGAATATTCGATATATCCATGTGAACATGGCTGCTATGGTAAAATATTTATAATTAGCTGCTTTTATAGTATAAAGTTATATATATTTTCACGATTTAATTTTAATTGTATTCATTGATGATCAATCTATACTGATTATTTTGTCATTTATCTATATTAACTGTTTAAAAAGTTTAATCTAACCTAGTCTAATCCGTTGTCTCTTAGATTAATATTCTATTGTATTCAATACTCTCTAATTATTCTTGTTTCATGTAACTAAAAATAGCCTAAAACCTTATTTAAAAAAAAAAAAAAAAAAAAAGTTTTCTACATTTTAGTCATATGACTACCCCGTTATTTTATTTATTTATTTATTCTTTTTTTTTTTTTTTTTTTTTTTTTTTGATTGACTTATTGATAAATTTTAATTTTTTGTTTGCTTAATTTTTTCTGTAATTATCTTACTTGATCTTTGATCTCGCAGTGGATTTAGGGAAAATTTGGTGCCCGCGAAACTGTTTGACCAGCTTCGCCCATCTTAAACCACAATGGTATCTGCTCCTTCTTATAATTATTACTATTATAATATTTTCTGTTATAGTTTGTTCAGATTTCTTATGTATGATGTCAAATATCAATGTCTCAGCAACAACTCATTTTTTATTATCTTGCTGCTATAATTGCTGTTGATAAAGATATAGTCGTTCTATGGAAAATTTTAAACTTATTTTTCTACATTAATTAACTTTTCAACATCTTTTGCTTTGTATAGAACTTCCCTAGTATGTAATAGTTTATTGATTATTAATGGTGCTCGGCGTGGGATTATAAAAATAAAGCAAATAACAATGTCTAAAACGCCAAATAAAAATAGTAGTAGAGCAGACGGATGTTTCGGTAGACTTTAGCGTACCGTCTTCAGTGCACTAAAAATCTAATTGTATCGATAAGCCATTTGTACCCCCTAAATTCAGAAAAATCGCTCCTTTCATTTGGTACAGAATTCGTAACGATCGGACTAATATTTCTAATTTATTTTCCACCTTTACTGATTTTAACTCCGTTAAAATATCTATTTTTATGCAATCGCAGTGAATTCTCAGTCACTGAGATCGCTTTTTTGATTAGACATAGATCGACGTTGTAATTAATATCTCCGCAACTAATTAAAGTTTTTAAATTTTTTTTTCACTATCGCCATGGAAAGACTTCTGAGCACCCGTGTGTCAATTTTTGTACTTCTACGTTCAGAGAAGGATGAACATATAAAAGTACAGGCAGACATACAGACAGATAAACCTTTCTTTTTATTTTTATAGATTCTAGCAATCAGAGTAAGAATTTCTAGCAATACAAAGCATTCACGATATAATGTATCGTTTCACCATCTTAAAAAGTAAAGAGTTGAAATTCTCGATCATTTCGTCTTTTCAGTTTATTTCTTATACGCATAACTAAGAAATCTATACATCTAGTTCAGGGATTCAGAAAATGAATATTCGTTCTAGATGAAGGCAGAATTTATATATGTATATAATATATATATATATATATATATATATATATATATATATATATATATTTATTTATTTATTTATTTATATTTATATATTGTCAGTGTAATTTCTAAAGAGGGAAAATTAGAAACATATTGCAATCAAGATGTGATTCTACTCATTTTTCTATCCATGTGCTATTTTCAAATACATTTATTATTTTCAGTAAATAGTAAGCACATGCTATTTCATTAAACACTACTATTAAATCAAAAACTAACACTACCTTCGAAAAATGTAAAACTAATATCATTACATTACATTATTAATTCTCATTTTGCATAGTAATGTTATATATAATTCCATTTGTATAAAATAAAACTTATAAGTTTCCAAATTGTTTACTAAAATTTCCATTATACGTCGTCTCATCAAAATATTCTTTTATGGCAGTCCAATAGAAGAGGTATATCCTATATCAGTAAAAAATATTTCATTTTATTTTTATTTGTTTTAATCTTTTAAATATTACCTTTTTACATGCATTTAAACATCTTTGTGCCGAGTTTTCATAGAATAAAAAGACACACTCTCTTTTTTACCACCCGCAGAAAACGCAAAGGCGCTTCCTATGTTATGTTCAGTATAAAATAAAATTATTTTCAAAATACCGCTCATGAACTTTAATGCAGCAGAAATTTTTTTGGAAGTCCTTCTATACACATTAGTTGCAAAAATTATACAATTTTCAACAGAGAATATCGATATGCCATAGAAAACTTGAATTAGGTATACCAGCTCCAAGCCCTTCAATAAATATTATCGGGAAAAAAAATCTTGATTACAGAGGTTAACAGACAAACAGAAAGACAAAACGAAGACATTCTCATTATTAGAAATTCTTAGAAGCTTTAAAACGCATTTTTTTTTTATGGATTTTTTCCGGGGACTTTTTTTCCGCCATTCATAATACATTCATTGTGATCTTCATTAAAAGTAAGTGATAGTTATAGAATGTATCATTAAAATTGGTAAAATGATGATATAAAAAATCATTTTATTTTTCTCTGCCCTCCCCCCCCCCTTCTTTAACTCCCCATCTTCCAAGTATGCCTGAAACTTACAGTTATTGTTTCACAAATTGTACACAGTGCCTGATTTAAGGCAGGGCATTAGGGGCATGTACCCTGGCTCCTTACGCTGAGGGGGCCTCCAAGAATTTCCATCATACATTAAATATATATATATATATATATATATATTTAAAATAGAAAATTTTCAAATTTTGCTATAGTGGTCGTTGTTTTTTGTTTTTTCGTCAATGGATAGAGGTGTTACTGCATTGTTGTATAAATCAGCGGTATGATCTTTCAAGGACACTATCATTTCATTGAAAAAATTGCAATATTTTCGCTTACTACTGATACTGCATTCCAAACTCTTACAGGCTAACTAAATCCCACGCTCGCAGCGTTAAAATGAAAAGTGGAGAGAATTTTTAGACGTGTGAATCAAAAATATGCGATTTGTTTTGTTTTTTATAATATTAAAGCATAAGAAAAAGAGTCCATTGAACATGAGTGCCCTGGGCCTCAAGCGAGTAAATCGGTCCCTGATTGTACGTGATTATACATTTTTTTTTTTTTTTTTTAAATCGTTAATTAGGTATTTTTAAAAAGAATATTTTTTATTTCCATCTGCCCCCCCCCCCGTATATAATACACTCATTGGGATAGCCACAAATTGTACGTGAATGTAGAAAGTTTCATTAAAATCGGTAAGAAGGTGGTATAAAAGCAATTATTTTCTTTCAGTTTTCTGCTAACTCACCCTCCCCCTTTTCTCAAACAAAAAATATATGAATGGTGTACCAAATCAAATGAAATTCTAAAAATGTAATTTGAAATTCATCATTTGATATTTATTATGTTGCAATTTGCGAAGTGAAAAAGTGCCCTTTTTTTCCAGGATCCCAGACCGACATATATTTTCTAAAAATGGTCAAATCGTTTTCTGGATCTTTCTAAACATGTAATTCCATCGAAAACCGGAATTTTTACGAATCCAATACTTTCTGTTGAATATAAAAGAAAATAAAAATGCAATAACTTAATTTGTGATGCTAAATTTACTATTCATAGAGAATCAGTGCTTCAAATGATTATAAAAGATATTTTGATTTGTAATTAATGTCTATCTTCAATGCAATCATCACTTATTATTATTATTATTATTATTTGTACTTAAGGTAAGCAATCATAATAAGTATTAAAATTTAATTATTATATTAAAAAAATATAAATTCATAATACTTCATTAAATATTACTATTAAATAATAAACTAAATATATCATTGAAAACGGTAAAAATTTTAAAATACTACTCTTAGTTATTATTTTATATAATAATGTTACGTAAAAATTCACTTATCTAGACTAAATTTGCACGAATGAAAATTGCATATTAAAATTTCGATTGTATGTCTTTTTAATGTTTTATGTCAAACCTTTCAAAAATGTGTATTGTATAATATACTTTTGTGTTCATTTCTTTGCATCTTTTTATACGACAACAAGATTCTTCTAGGAAGGAAAGCAAGATTTTAACATCTGTAAAGAATGTAAAGGGGGCTTTCTGTATCTGAAAGGAAGGACATATCACAAATTCTGGCCTTTTAAAATCTTCCTTATCTATTCAGTGTTCAAAGAGTAGTTATATAGTAGTCTTAAGTAGGGCTATAAGGAGAAGGGTCACTACATAGATTATGATTGTGAACTAGAGATGAGAATACAAAAGAACAAAAGCAGAGGGTAACTCAATGACATTGCCAGGTGAAAGAAAAAACTGCAGAACGCTTCTAGGAAAAACATTTCCTTCCTAATTCTGTCATTGTCTACACAAAGAAAGCCTTTCTGTTTATCCATGCTCAAAAAGTCAAATTAGCCTCCAATTTCCACTCATCCACATCTTTATTTTTTTTCATTTAACCATTAATTTTATTTTATTTATTTATTTATTTTTTAAATAACTAACATTGATATAAAATCGCACAAATATTGAATACGTGAATAAATACATTAATAAAGGCTAAAATTTCTTCTTTAAGACCAAAAAAAGTTGGAAAATGAATGATTCTAATATTCAGAGCCTTTTAGGGAAAAAAAAAATATATATATATATATGTATATACACATTTAAATCTGACGGCGAAAAATGTTATCAGTACCAAAGATGAAATATATTTTACTCTTGAGATATTTTTAGCATATAATTCGTCAGTAAGAATTCTCAAATTATCCTTTTTCGTTCTTCCTTTATTTTGTTACCCCTTTTTATATATTTATCGTTGCCATTTTTTCCGTTGCCATTTTCTTCCTGTTGCCATTTTTTCTGGTTGCCATTATTTCCGTTGCCATTTTTACCTAAATTCATTTATGCTATAGATGGGAAGGCAACTCAATGACTTTTCGAAGTATGATAAAAACTAGAGAACGCTTCTAAGAAAAGGAATTCCAGTCAAACAACTGCCATCGCTTAACTCAAAAGAAGTGTTTTTTATTTATCTCTGCCCGAAAAATAAAAATAGTTCCATTCTACACTGCTCTCTCTCCAACATTTTTTTCATTTCTTCTTCTTCTTCTTCCTTTTTTTTTTTTTTTTTTTTCAATTATTTTTATAATTATTATTTTAACATTATGATTTCTTTTAAAAAATAATTAAAATCTCATAAATAGTAAATACGTTAATAAATTAATAAATGAAAGCTTAATTAATTAATTTATTTTATTTTTTAACTGAAAAGGATCATGTGAAAGATTTTTTATATTCAGCCCTCTTAAAATAATAAATTTTTAACTGACGGTGAAATAAATAATCAGTAACAAAGATGAAATGTCTTCGAAACATAGTTTAACTCTATGGCATAATTTGGGGCAATTTCAGTATATGATTCGCAAGTAGCAATTCGCAAATTACCCATTCTTCCGTTACCCATTTTTCCATTACCCATTTTTCCGCTTACCCTTTTTTCCGTTACCCTTTTTTCCGCTTACCCATTTTTCCATTACCCTTTTTTCCGCTTACCCATTTTTCCATTACCCATCTTTCCATTACCCATTTTTCCCTTACCCATTTTTCCGGGATCCAAATCAACCTAATCTCTTTTTCCTAAACGATTCTTCTGATTAGTTTTTAGTTAGTTTAACTTTATTTTTCGTCTCCTGAAAAATCAAGAATATGGACTTAAATCCTTTATACTTATCAGTACAGATATGTTCTTGTCAAATAGAAAAAGCTTATGCTGTAAATTCTATTTTAAAAATATTTAAAAATTCATCTTAATAATGATACAAGAGAAAAATCACATCATCACATTAAGACATGGAAAATTATTTTCACTGAAAATTGTGCCTAAAACTGTCTTTAAAAAACAGTTGTATTAGTATTTTATTCATATATATATATATATATATATATATAACTTATATCTGATATTTTAAATTAAAAAACTTCTGAACACGCTATAAAATTAACGTAGGCACTACCAGTTTCGAACCAACATGGCATTTCTTGTCTTGCTTTTGAATCCAAGGCAGTAAGTAGCACCTATTTTGCTTTAAATAACATATTAATAATAGAAAAAAATCATTACTGTCCTATAATTTTTTCCAGAACAATCAGGTTGTTAGTACATGTACAGGTAATATAGTGCTTTATCCTGATTTACTGTAGAAAATATTTTCGACTCTTAATAGATGAGGTTGAATCGTTTTAGTTGAAAATTATTTGTAACAAAAATGCATCATCTTAACTATAATTCTGAGAATGAATTAATTGTAATATTTTCTGTAAAACATTTTTAAAAAGTCTCTTTCAGTCATCATTTTTGGACAAATCTGATGAGAAACTTAGGAAAGTATAAAAAATGAGATTGTTTCTTTTTTTTTTTTTTTTCTTTCTTCCTTTCAGAAATTTCCATTTTATTCATGTTTCACGACGAATATAGTTTATATAAGTATGCTTTTCTTTTAAATTAAATGGTTAATTTTGAAATATTTGTGTGAAAACTTGATGAATTTGTAGTATGATGTTGTATTTTTTATGTATTATTGCTAATATAAAATTTGTTATCTACCTATGAAACATGATCTATGAAACAGTTTCTTTTTAATTCATAAAATAAATAATTTTCCTGTCTATTTGTTTCTTAACTCTTGAGCCTGACTGAAATAAAAAATGGCTGTATAAATTTAAAGGTTTTGTTCTGTTTGTGAAACTGTAGCTTCTAGATGGGTACACCAATTCTAATTTTTATTTCTTTATTTGTTTTAATGCAGAGTCATGCAGGATGTGTTCAATAAAAATTCTTTTGATAGATTTTTAAAATTTATATTTTTTCAGTCTTCATTCCATTGATATTTTAAAAATTTGCGAGTTCGAAAGCCATAAATTTGAAAATCTTGTTAGATAAAATTTGCGAGCTAACAATCAAATAATTATTAGATTAGTCTTTTTTTTTTTTTTTTTTTTCTTAAATTAGAGTATAGAAATGCTTTTAAAAATTTCATTATGAATAAAAGAGATTGACTTAGGCAAAAATTGAATATCTTGCATATTTTTTTTTTATGTAACACAACTGTGAAACTACATGGAATAAAATCGAGAATTCTTTATTGCAAACCACTGCTTATTTCTGTATCTCCGTTTGTAAGGTTTTATTAAAGTACAATTTAGGATTTTTTTGACACATCTTATCAAAAAACTTAGGTGTCCAGTTTCTGACCTAAAAGCTTTCATTGTGAGTTTGTTCAGTCCCTTTTACAGAATTAACAGCCTTGGTTACTCTCATGAAGCTACATAATTAGAGGAGGGGGAACGGTAATGGCGGTGAGCATTGAAAAACGGACCTAACGAGAAAGTGGGTGATAGGGGGCGCTCCGAACATACTAGAGTCATCGTTTACACGAGAAGTATGCGGGAAATTTAGGCTGGGATTGCGGTGCCTCGTTCTTAAGTCTTATCTTAAATGTTACGAACTTTCTTAGATGGGCGTGGTTAAGAACGATCTTAACTTGGTATTGCGGTGCCTCAAGCGTAAGTCCTCCGCGTGTCCTCGTAAGAGAAAGCCAGTCAGCCAATGGGAGACGCAGAGCGAGCTATGTTGTGATTGCGCGCGCATCGAGTTACGATTCGACTTAAGATAGCTCTGAGGTTGTCGTAAGATAGTGAGACACTGAAATACGACTTGCGTTTTGTTTACATCTTAAGACAGAGTTTGTGCGTAAGATAGTGTTGAGCGAGGCACCGCAATCCCAGCCTTAAGATTTTAATTGATATTAATTAATTTAAATTGACCACAAAGTGATAATGGCGAAGAATTGCTTTGCTTATGTATGTAATAGCGGCTTGCGATCAGCTATCGCAAAAAATAAAGCTTTACGGAAGAAAAATCCAAGTTAATTTTCTGCTCCTAAGGTTAGCTATTCCCACTTAATTTAGAGCTTTAATCTACTGATATTTAACAAATAATTTTCATTTCTAATATTATAAGTAGTTACTCATTTAATATAAAATGCATATTTCCGTTTTTATGGACCAGTGTCGTTTCTTTTTTGTATTTGAAGGCCTTTAAAAATTCTCATTTTATGAATATTTGTCTTTAGAAATGTGAATATGAAAAAAATTTACAATAAGCATAACTTTATTATTTGTGACATATTATGCTATTTAATCAATTTCAGAAATGAAATTTGATTTGTTAATGAATAAAAAATTTTAAATGACTTACATGTTTCGTTTCTTTATTTAGATAGATAAACAGATAATACTATATGTATTAAGTATTTAAAAAAGAAAATAACTGACATCTAATGATAACTGTCTACAAAATAATATATATCTTTATATATATATATAAGATAATCAGATTTGCATGTTATTGGGAACTATAATTATATATATTGGTCAATAATACATGCACAAAATCTGAAATTCTTAACAAGGTAAGTGTGTGTGGAGGGGGGGGGGGAGGGGTTGTTTGTTCAAAAATTTCAAAAAAATGAAAAAGAATAATAAATAAATAAAGGATTTTTAGAATTAAAAAATAAAATAAAATAAAATAATACTTTAATGTTTTTCATCTCTTAGTGAAAATAGCTTGCTTTTAATGTCTAATTCACCATTTTAATTAATAACGATTAGCTTCTAATAAAATCAAGACAAATCATACGTTATGTACGTGTATGTGTATATGAATATATATATATATATATATATATATATGAAATAGTATTTCAAAGTTTTGTGAAATTAAAAAAAATTTGCTTTGCCCAGAATCCACCCATGCAAGATAACGGTAAAATTGTAAAGATTGATTAAAAAAAAAAAAAAAAAAAAAAAAGAAGTTTTAACATTGAAATCGGAAATTTCTTATGTAAATTTATTACAGTGAAAGAAGACAGTAATTTTATAAACCTTTTTGTAAATTACTGGTTTAGGGTTGGGAAATTTTACATACACATTGAAATATAAAATATTAAGCATATTAAATATTCTCAAAAACTATTTAAAATTTTAAAACTGAAACTCTAAATGTCAGTTTTTTGGAAATACTTAAAATGATTACTAGTTTTTCATTTTTTTTCCCCTGGATTTCACAATATTATAGTTTAAGAGAGTATAGTTTAAGATACCCTTAACTATATTCAGGTATTACTTTGTTGATTCATCGTAAAATAAAATTTTTTAAATATCTGAATGGTGAAATGTAATATAATTTTTGAGTATTCAAACTTAAAAATATTCAGGATGTGGTGTATGGTATTAGAACAAATTGTCTCTCTCTGTAATGAGGCTTTAAAATATAATTTGTATTTTCTTATACTGAGGAAGAAAATTTATTGATGAAAGATATCAGTATTAAAAATTTGCCATTGCCCCTACATGTTCGTTTTTTTTTTTTTTTTTTTTTTTTTTCTAGTTCCCTATTTGTATTATGAATAATATTTTTAATTTCATAAGGATTCAATTAAAACAATTTCAATTGTGTAGATTTATAAGAAATGTTGTCCTATACCACCAAGTTAAAAGTTCAGAGAAAACGGGAGGGCAACAATACCTGCTGCACGATTCTCACCAAAAGTTTATAGACCCTAATTTATGTTAAGGTGCAACTACATATCAATTTGTATGAAATTCTCGGAAGTAGCTCTTGAGATACAGTTGGAATTATACAGACATTTTCTAAAAAAGATTAAATCCTGTTCTGGACCTCTAAAAACATGTAAATCTATGGAAAACTAGAAGTCGAAAATTTTTACGAATCTGATACTTTCTTCTATTGGATATAGAATAAAGTAAAGAATATCTTTATGGCTTTAATTAAAAAAAAAAAAAAAAAAAAACTAAAAGACGGATTGTTTTTCTGTACTCCTTTATATTTTCAAAAAACAAGGCTGCAAAAATATATTTTGTTTTTAGCAATAGAGGAAAAAAATCTCACAAAAGCTTCTTCACAGCTTTATGTCTAAAGAAAAAATTGAGAAAAATATTGCATTTGTGTAGCCTATATATGGACTAAAACTTGTTTAGCCATCCTGTAGAGTATTATTGTACCATTTTCAGTAGAGAACTTGGCACTTAAATAACATATATTAATTTTAAGGTATTTTATAAATTCCACCAGAAATTAAAGAACAGACACACCAAAAGCTATAATCATGCATTAGCAATGTTTTAAATTATTAAAAACGCTTAACACAATTAAAAATGCAGTTCTAACAATTTTCAACTACAGCCCATAATGCATCTGAATATTTTTGTGTATCCGTTAACAGTAAATCTTTGCTATTCATACCCTGTTCCACAGAAAACATATTTTTAACCATAATAAGGTCAATTTCCTTATGTGTTGTTTAGTACAATGGTATTAAAACAATTTTTTTTTTTTTTTTTTAATATTATCTCTTATTGAACGAAATATATTGAAATTATTTTCAATATCTTTGTATATAAATTAGTTGCGCTCTGTAACTGGAAAATTTTTAGATAAATTTATTACGAAAGCGGGTGGTAAATTTACATAAAACGCTTTATAAATTACTATTTTATAATTATGAAAATGCACATACATATGCATTAAATTATGAGATTATTAAGTATATTATTTTTTCTCAAAAATTATTTAAAAATAATTCAGAATTTCAGATATTTTTCAAAATACTTAAAATGATTACTGCTCACTAATTTCTAATTTTTCACCTTGATTCTACCTTATTATAGTTTAACTGTATATTCAAGTATTACTTTATATATCTATATCTATATGTATGTATTAAATCTATATTAAGGCCAGTTGTCTGCTCTAGAAACTTGGGCCAGGGTGGATTGCTTCCTTGGGTCTTTCTAAGGGACCCTAGCCCATTTTTATGCAAGTTTTGTAGAAGATAAGAAACGTCTAGGCAGACAAATGACATGGACTTGAACCATGCTCCATGCAACTTTCCTCTATTGGCTTAAAGTTATTGGGGACTTAGTACTAGGGACTTGAGCCTAAAGAGGATGTCCTCTGTAGGGGTCTTTCTAAGTGATCCTAACCTGTATTCACGTGAGTTTCGGAGAAAACCACGTAACACTCTAAACGACTAGTTCGACAAGTGCTTTCTGGGATCTAATCCTGCACTTCTCGGCCACTACCTTTGAATGCAGAACCTCTCGGCTACTGGTGGGACATATTAACTTAACCAAACCTCTAAAATGTTGGTATTCAGTTTAAGGTGAATTGTCTACACTAGGGACATTTACCTAAGAGGTACTAGCCCATATCATTCGTGAGTTTCGGAGAAAAACAAGGAATACTCCGAATGGCTAGGTCGACAAGCGTGACCTGAGACCGAACCCAGCACTTCCCATCGTTCAGCTTTAAGGGTAGAACTTCTCAGTTACTAGTGGGGCTGTAGGAAAGAAAATTATAATAATAATTAGTTTGCAGGGAGTATTTATTTAATAATTTTCAAGAAATATAAATATAATAATTATTATAATATTTCATTGCACATGTGTGGAATATATATATATATATATATATATATATATATATATATATATATATATATATATATATATGTGTGTGTGTGTGTGTGTGTGTGTGTGTATAATTGAAAGAAAGTTTTAATTTATATAAATGAAAAATGTTTAGTGCGAGTTCAAAATGTAGATATTTAAAAACAAATTATTTCAAATGCTAAATATTAAACATTGAAAATAATTTCAAGAACAATTAATAAATATTCCTTATATAAAATTCCTTGGTGGGGTTTTTCTTTTCATTTTTTCCCACTTATTATTATTATTATTATTATTATTTGGAACATTTCAAATTGATTGTTCCATTCTATTATTATTATTTATTTATTTATTTAAACGAAATACAAGACTAATTTATTATTATTATTTATTTTAGATTTCTCAAAAAAGTTTTTGCAGAATGATTTTAAAATTATCCAACTTTCGGAATCTGCAACAGTATACGTTGATGCGAATTTAATACAAGTTTATTAACTTATTCCAAATGAAAATCCGCGATTTTTTGCGCAATCCTTCCTTATCTTTGCTTTTACCTTTCAACTTTCAATAATTCGAAAGACGGAATTTCTGATACCGCCGCGTGATGGCGCTGCAAAGACCCGAGATGTCTGGGGAGAAGCGAAGGGAGAAATTGGGGTTATTCTTAAAGCATCGCGATCGCCGTCCTCTTTATAGGTTCATGGTTACTCTTCATCTTCCCAAGAAATCACATTCAAAAACTGTGACATTAATTTTGCAAAAGGAAAAATTCTTCTGGCTGCCTTTTCAGCCCACAGTAGTCCTGAGATATCATTCCCTTCGTACCTTCGTTCTTAACTTGTGAAAATCGTATCTTGAATTTTTTACCAGAGAGAATGGAGAGATCAAATTTTCTCTCAGACAATATTATAATAGACAAAGATATATCAATTCTTGCCTCTAGAAATAAGTAGGGATATGGGTTTTCCGAAAAATTTTGAAACGGAAAATTTTCAGTCTTTAAATTATGAAGGTTTTTTAAAATAAAACTAATACATTAAAATCTACAAGTAAACAAAACTATTCAAAGAATATTATGAATAGATATTCAATTCAAAAAGAAAGAAATAAACAAAACAAAGAAATTATGATTTAATGTTTTTTAAACATGTATAAACCTAGAAAGTTATAATTCTTTTTAATGAATATTGTGCATGTATAATGGTTAAATAATCTATGTAAAAGGAATCTGTGTATGTTCTGTAGCTCACAGAGACCCTCCACATATTGCCAACAGCTGAATCCCTTGTATTGTATAGGAAAAATTGTTATGAGAATTAATGTTTTTTTTTTTCTGTTTTCATTATCAGAAATTTTAGAATAATTAAATTTGCCTTTGCTTTTCCCAAAATTTATTTCTTAAACTTTTAATACTTCATTTTGAAGTTGCAAATTGAGCTAAGTGCTTTTTTGCACTTTATTACTACAAAATGAAACATAAAAAATAAAAAAATAGATAATAAGTAATTATCATAACAAATTTCTCAGTAGAATAATATGGGGTTTGGCTGCCAATAGCAGAGAAATTACCAAGGTATGGCTCGAATTTATTGTAAGGGTTCATTTCATAAAAAAAAAAAAAAAAAAAAAAAAAAAGTAAAATTCTTTTGATTTTTATTTATTTGTTCTATTTTTAAGCAAAACTTGTGAACACACGCACAAAAACATATTTTTTAATAGCACTGCGCTAAAAAAAAAAAAAAAAAAAAAAAGCCCTGATGCCATTCTTTCTAATTCTTGTGTAAAATGACCTCCAAATGACACCGAAATGATACCCATTTTGCCGAATCACCTACTGTTTTCTCGGGATGCCATCCCCTTCCACAATTTTATTTGGAGAATGGAAAAGAATTATTTTAACACTTAAAAATAAAAAAAAAGTATAATGTATAATAAATAATAATAATAAATTAATGAAATATAAATCGCACACCCCCACTAAATTTTTCCCTTGCTGCAAATGTTTCTGTTTTAGTATTTTCTGACTCTGTAGCCACTCAGAAGATATTTAACTTGTAAAATAATCCTTTCTCTCCCAACAAATCAAATTTATAGCCATAAAATTACCGAAAAGTGATACAAATGGGGGGGGGGGGAGGGCGGGTAGGGCAGAATGAGCATCAGATTCAGGAGGTCATTTTACATAAGAATTTGTAAAAATGGTATTCGTGCTGGTTTTGATGCAGAGCAGTGTAGTTGGTAATGATGGACGTAAACCTTTATTTAACACGTTCACGCCGGCGTGACCCACCCGTGGATCACAGCTACAGTCGGCAGCGATGTATCCGAGCCACGGATTAAAAGAGAAGGATGTATTACTAATGTTACGGAAAGGTAGTAATTTTCATCTTACAGATAGAGGGCGACCAAATCTCGAAAATACACCAATCAGCACGTTTTTACATTTCTGGCTGTTCGTTCGTTGGATGACTGAAGCGGAAGGGGCGGGCTTTCCCTTTTTTCCGCTAAGTTTCAAAGATACTACACCAGGCGGCGATCGGATCGCTTACTCTGCTCGGCTGAATTAATGCGGAAAATAAAGCTCCGTTCCTCACGCTGACCGCCCTATCTGGTTTATCATCCTGTATCCTAATCCGTGATCTGAGCACTAGCAATAATCCCCCTAACAACGCACTTGGTCCACAATACATCCTGATGTCAATAGACGTCGGTTTCATCCATAGGACATCCTTCCTGAGGATGCCATTTGGAGGAGATGTGTTGTTAGGGCCCTGTCCAAAAAAGTACACTTAACACTGCTTTGTTAAATAAATCCTTGTCGAGTCATCAGTCATGTTCTTGTCAGTCTAAGAACATGATTCGACAAGGATTTATTGAACAAAACAGTTTTATGTGTACTGTTTTGATATCGGAATTATTGTCTAGTGCTCGGATACTTTCGATACAGTGTCTAGAATATATAGTGTGGCAACCGGCGCGCAAAAACGGTCCCCAAAAATGACTTTTTCACTAGAGGACGCTGCAATCGACTTTCTTCGTCGCTCAGTCAGTTAGTAAGCAAAACTAGCTGTCATATTGTCATGTAGAAGAATGATTTATAAAAAATTTTTGTTTATAATATGTATATATGTTATTTTTTGGGGGGGAAAATATATATATATATATATATTAATCTACACAATATCAATTTATATTAAGTAATGGTGGGTAATATGCTTTATAAAATGATTATATACAGTATCGAAATACGCTCTGTTTTTGATGAAAAATATATAATGTACAAATACTTTTTAAAATATGCAATATACTCTTGATTCAATATTCAATGTACTTAAAAAATAATTGCAGTAGTAGTTAGTTAGCTAAGTAGTATTTGTAATTGTGTAAAGATGTTTATTTCATTTAAATGCTAAAGAACATTCACATCAGAGAGCGTTTTATTTTTAAAGCTCGCTATATAATATAAATATATGTAATATATACCTCTCTCTCTATATATATATATGACGCGTTTAAAAACTATTGTACGCGCTTCGATCAATGAATTCAATTGATATTTTTCATCTTATTATGGCATTAAGTTTTGAGTTTTAACTTAAATTTATCCATATTGCATTTAATAAATTTATAATATATTTTACTATTATATATATATATTATTTATCTATTTATTTGTTATAAAAGTAGACTTTTATTCAAATTTTAGTTAAATTTCAGAGTTATTGATTTCAAAGAAAAGAAAAAATTACGTTGTGGTCATCACAAAACTTTATTCCATACACACTCATACAGAAAAATTATTTATCAAAATTATTGTTGATAAATCTTAGAGAAATAAAACATTCCCTGTAAGAAATTTTGCTTCTAAATTATACTTAGTGACTGCCAAAAAGTGTTTCAGTTGCTGAAAAATAAAGTTATGCTCGTTAAAGTAATGAACTTTTTTCTTGAAGAGAAGTTATCATTTAATAAATGGTCTACACTATGATTTTTTAGCAAATTGTTGCAAGTACGGGTACTTGACTTTTTCTCAAAGAGGTAGCTGGCTATATAATTTCACAATCAATTTTACTATATCTTAAAAGCAGTTTAAGTGTCAAAAGAAAGTCAGTTTTGTTCCTGATAGACAACATCTTAATATTTGTTTAAATGAAAAAAAAAAAAAAAAATGTTTCAAATTATTATAGTTACATAATTCAACCATCCATTTTAAAGGTATTGTTCTTTTGAAAAATATTTGTATTAAAATGTTATATTTTCAAGAGAGGATTCCCCCTGGAAATTCATAGTTTCAAGGAGGAAAGGGAGCAGAGATCTTACACATACGTTTTCTAATTTTGCACATAACATCTCAAAATATGTTAATTCATGAAAAACAGGAAATTGGAGGGGGGGGGGTGTTAATGCAGTGTTTTCTTTTATTAAACACAAAAAAAGAAAAAGTATTTATACTACTTTTCTTTGTAATTAGGTTTATTGTGACATTTTTGCTTAATGAAATATACTGTGTTAATATTTTTGTTTTTATTCAATGAATACATATTAATATTTTAGAATACACACAAAAGCTATATAGTATTTGAAGAAAAATTTGGACACACAGAAAATTAAATCAGGCCAGGGCACACTTACACCACAATTTTTTACTTATTTATGATGTTAATTCCCTTTTTAATTAGAAAATGATTTTTATAAGAAATTAACGATTAGACCTCACAGTGCTGTCCCTACCTTAAGAGAAGGCGAAGACTCGCAAGAAATTAAAGATGGAATTTGTCAAGGAAGAAAGGCTGTAAAGCTATTGAATTCTATTTGGTAGAGTGCGGAAATCTCTAGAAAGAGGAAGTAGAATATATATGATTCTATTGTCAAGAGCATTTTACTATATGGAGCAGAGAGATGAAGAATTATGAAGACAGAGAAAAAGAAATTAGCAGCAGTGGAAATAGGAGATCATGCAGGATATCAAGGACAAAAAGAATACAAAATGACAGAATTTAGGAAATTATGGAAATAAAGGAAGCCATTTTAGAAGATCTTAAAAAAAAAAAAAAAAAAAAAAAAGCAATTAATTTGGTATTGTCATATTAAAAGAATCAGCAGTGAAATATGACCTAAAATCGCTTTTATCTATGAAACAAATGAAAAAAAGCAAGTGCTGAGAAAGAAAGAGCTGGATGGATGATATGAAAAAAGTGAGGAGTGATAGGGGTGTGGAGGAAAAATAGCCCCTGGACCAGAAGTTCTGGAGCAGACTTCTTGTGGATTTTGTCGGAAGGTGACACTTGATGCCATAAATCAAATTTATATATAAACATTGTTGGAAAATTGAATTTATGCATTA
Organism: Salticus scenicus; assembly: GCA_963930645.1. Classification (NCBI taxonomy): domain Eukaryota; kingdom Metazoa; phylum Arthropoda; class Arachnida; order Araneae; family Salticidae; genus Salticus; species Salticus scenicus. The sequence continues at coordinate 321,811 of CAWVNO010001692.1, read as the reverse complement.
TAAGTTAAACAGTATTATTTTATAAAATTGATTTTCTCCTTATTTTAGCAAGAATTTCTGTTTAAAGTAACTATTAATAAATGACAGTGACAGTGCACCTTGGTTTTCTACTTTTTTTTTTTTTCAAAAGACTATGTAGTCAAAATGTGCTGACATAAACGTGTTAAAATTAAATTAAACTATGTTATACTATTTCAAACTGAAGAAACTGATATGTTACTTTTATATATGTAATAAAAAGTTCTTGATTAAAAATTATAAGTGTGATTTAAAAACTTCTTTTATAGGGTTGCATAAATGAAATAAGATACATTGCTGAGTTATGGGCAGTACTGAACTGAAGTGTATTTCAATTAAATTATTTGATTTCTAATAAGAAAGTACCACAGAACTAGTGTTTTTAAGTAATAATTACAGAACTTCGAAAAAAAAAAAAAATGCAATAAACTCACAATTCTGTTGGGTCGGAAAAAACGTACAACCCTTCATCCGGCGAACAAAGTAGGCACAAGTGCTGCAATCGAAGTGGTAACACACTAAAGCTGTCGCTTTGATTGCAGCACTCATGCCTTTTTTATTCACCTGATGATGATTTGTGTGTTTTTTCAACCCGAAACAATTGTTGCGAGTTTATTGCATTTTATGATACTTTTTTTCAAAGTTTTGTATTTAGTATCTGATTTTTTGTTCACTTAAACTCAAGTGTATAAAGATATGCAAAAAAAAAAATATATATATATATATTTCTTTAGATTATTAGAACTTCTAGAAATTTTTTTTTTTTTTTTAATCAATGAAATGAAACCTGGCTGTAAAGAAAAATATTAAAGGGTTCTTCTGCAAGGGTGAAAAAATAAATAATATACTATACATAAAATATTAAAATAACTTTTAATAAAAGCTTGTATTGAGAAATAAAGGGGTAGCTAGCTACTGTCCATCACCTACTTTCTGGGGTTGTAAGAAGTGACTTAATATGATCTTCAAAAATGTTCATTTTTAACTTTGAAGAAAAAAATAATCTAATATCAAAATTTTTAGAATCTAACTTTATCAATATAATAACTTTTAATTATTAGAATTTCTTGAAATTTTCAGTCAATTTAAATCAAAATCATAAATTCTCCCTAAATGTTGGATGGAAAGAAATAAGTTTAATCTGATTAAAAAGAAATACAATTCTTCTTTGAAGTGAAAACTTCTTTAGGCGTGTTGAGCACTTTTGGGTGAACAAAAATCATGAAACTCGCGTCAGCGAAGGCTTTCCATGAGAATCGAAAGTGGAATTCGAGGTTTCAGCTGATTTACACGTTTTGAGGTCTCCTGTATTCTTTCGTATCTTTTCTGTTGTATCTTTTCTTTTGTATCTCGGCTACTGATTAAAATAATTTCATAAGTAATGTATCATTTGAAAGCTTTGTTGATTTGGAATCGAACAGTAGATTACAGAAATTTCTACCGCCAGTTGACACTGTAATATTTTAAAATTTCAAATTCTAATTATGATTAAATTATTTTTAATAGATCATTCGAAAGATATTTTGAAGTTCTGTTATTTTAACGAAAGTGGAATTCGAGATTTCACCTTATTTACACGTTTTGAGGTGTCCTGAATCGGTTTTCTTTTGTATCAGCTACTAATTAAAATAATTTCATAAGTAATCAATATTTTTACCTAATATAAGGCTTAGTTCATTTAATATGGGTAGCTACAAATATTGTGCCGAATCATATAATACAGATCATAAACACTTCTTTACAAACCAAAAATAATTCGAAAATAATAATCTAATAGCTCAACGATACAATTTACAAGTTACTTAGTTTTCACTTCTATCGACAGTCCCTAAAGACTGCTTTTCATTTTTTTCTGCACTGGGCAGGTTGATGGGAAATTTTTACTAAACATTCAGTTAAATTTTTTAAAATTCAGTCATACATGCATTACATAATTATGTTTTTTTTAACTCCAAAAACTTCGAGATGATAATTATTTTAAGCCATGTACATAAACAACAGTTGAAATTGTGTAAATCTGAAAAGAATGATCAGCATTTCCAAAGATTTGGAAAGTTACAAATAAATATCTTTGCAATTCTAAAATTTATATGTCGTTGCAAGCATTAAGCTTGTTAACTTACCTTTTCTTAAATAAAAAATCATCTAAATATATTGCTTGGTCTTTATAAAAAGAAAAGTGTCAACATTTCTTTAAATCTACTTTGCTCTTGTTAAGATAATTTTATATTGTCATAAATAAATCAAACAAAAAACTTCATATCAAAAGATTTATTCAGAAAAATTATTTAAAATTCAATTACAAAAAGATATTCTAAATGAAATAACTTCAAAATTTTTCATAAGCTGTCTGCAAACTTTGCGTTGCATAAGGGGTGAAAATGGCTTACACTCAAAATGCCTGAAAGCTGATAGCAGTAATCTTGGGGGTGGGGGGAAAGCTTAACAACAGTGCTGATCTCGTGCAACAATACACAAATACAATTTTACTACAGAACAATATAAAATATACAATTATACAAAAATAAGTTGAACTCATTTAATTAAATATTTTATAACAATGTTTGACACAACACAATATAAATAATTTCAAATAATAATAGTACTAGTTTTAGTTCTGATTCAGAAAATTTTATATGTCTGAAGAATGTTCAGAATCTGAAGAAAATGAGAATGAACGTGAAGAATCCAGTATGCGTATGTTCCTGTAGAGGTAACAGGAGAAAAGAATACACGCATAACGCTGCCTATCAAGGGAGATCTAGGCTCCCTAAGTCGCCTTTATTAAGCACTGTTTTATGTGTTCCTACCAAGGCTCAGGAGGGCTCTATAGTTCCTACCAGAGAGCATCTAAGACATCATAAATCGGTAGCACATTGTCGCGGGCGAAAAATATCTGTAAATTGCAGACAATTTTTTTTATGACTGCAAACAAAGTATGTCCGAAAGTTGCGGGAAATTTAATTTTTTTTTTTTTTTAATTAGTGCAGACAAAACTGTTCGCAAGCCGCTTTTCTGTGTCCGCGACTATATCGCCGTGTTTCTGCCACTGGGGCTGTGATCTACTTTCTTCGTTCTTCGCATCGTAAACATTAAGCAAGCTACTGGGATAATATATTTTTTTACTATTTGTGTATAATATTTTTAAAAACCACTGCACGAAAACTTCGTACGAATTAAAATTTATAGTATTTGTGTTCATTGAGAAGTGATAATGCCTAAAAAAGGGATTCACACTGTTTTGTACCTGGATGTAATACCGCATACAACAATAGTAATAAATCTTTATTTGGTGTTCCAAAGGATCCAAATCTACTTGAAAAATAGAAAAAAACTTACTCCCCATGCAGATAAGCAACTGAACTTGCAATCTGCCATATGTGAACTATATTTTGAAGATCATTTTATTGACAGAAATTATGTTCATGTTGTGAACGGTGAAATGATCGGTGATCGGCTTCCTACGATATATCCTAATCTTCCGAAATATCTGTCAGTGAAACTACCTAAAAAAAGAAAATCATGCGAGCGTTCTTCATCTTCAAATGATTTTTCTGCTTCTATGCCAGCTACAAAAAATGCCAAAATATCAGTAGCTATAAATACATTAAAAAATGTGAAGCTACCTTCAAAGTATTGGGGAACTTTAATGCCTTCAAATGATGATGCAAGTACATATTTTTTCATACAAGTGTGCTTGATATTACTAATGGTTTAAATAACCTTGTGAGTGAGAAATTGGTTATACTCAAAGATATTGACATGGGACTGACATTTCATATATAGTTGAAGAGACTTAAAGTTGAAGAACATACGGTTTCATCTCAAGATATGCTAGAAAAAGTTTTAAGTGTGGTTGATTCCTATATGATTTGTAAAGGAGCTGGAACACTTACTGAATTCAGTGATCTTAACCAATTCCCAAAACAACAAAAAGTATATGGAAATCATATTTTTAGCTTGAGATGTCTGCGAAAATGTTTCAGAAAAATCTGCATATTCTGTAAATACTTACGTCAATTAATACTCCGTAGACGATCAAGAGAAAAAGTGTAAATACAAAAAGAAACCATTAAAATACAGCTTCAAATGTAATTTAAAGAAGGTAAAAAGCATGAAAAAGAAAGTTGTTTCTTTAAAAAATACCATAAATACCTTATTGTTTAAAAATAAACAAATTTCTAAAGATTCTATTGAAAAAAGCACTGAACAACTTCCAGTGAAACAACAGCAAATGGTAAAACACTGTTTTAAAGTAGCTGAAAGGAAATCCACTAATGGATTATCTTACACTAAAAACTGGATATTGGAATGTATCCTTATGCTGTGAAAACCTATAAATGCTATATTCATCAAAATGCTTATAGTTAGTGCAACAGTGATTTATAATATTCATATAAATTTTCAGCTCAATTGAATAAGGCGTTTAGATGCTATCGGACTTTGAAAAATTTGGTCCCATAGGCCATAATGATAAAGAATTTTTCTTTGTGCCCCTGTAAAAAAACTGTAAGTGCTAAAATCACCAAAATATATACAGTTCGTGCAACTGTGACCTATAACATGTGTACACATTTTTTGCTCAGATTAATAAAGCGTACCGCACTTTTAAAAATTTGCCTCCATAGGCCATAAAGAATTTTACCTGGTGTCCCTGTAAAAACACTATAAGTGCTAGATTCACCAAAATCAATAGGGTTCGTATTATGGTGACTTACAATATATGTACCAATTTTCAGCTTATTTGAACAAAGCGTTTAGACACTAGCGTGTTCACTCAGAGACACACACACATACATACATCATCGTAAAAATAGTGAAAATGGACTCAGGGGACCTTGAAACGTATAGAAACATTAAAATCTTAAATTCAGATTTTTGACATGATTAGAATACTTTCCTCACTATAGTGTTCGGGAAGTAAAAAAAGGGCCTAACCTATACTTAAAATGTTTGCAACTATTTTCCTGAAAGTAACAAAAGGCCTCAGGTAAATACCCAAAAAATATTTATCTAACCACTGGGTATTTGCCTACTCCACATCATTATCCAGGCATATATTATCATTAATTTTAGCTATGGCAATTGCATGTTATTCATTAAACAATTAGAACACATTCATTTGAAAGTGTTTCCAATAGAATTTACACTTACTAAAAAAGAACAGTCAATTAAGTATTAATAATTATCAAGAATTAATAAACAGGTATTAATATTTTTGCAATACATACACACACACACAAAAAAAAAAAAAAATAATAATAATTAAACTAATGTTTTCAAACTGCAATTGGTGTGCTAAACGTTTTCAAAATTCACTAATATTTTGTATAATAAATTTCAGAGTTTCAGCAAATATATATACATAAATCACAATGAAAAAGAATATAGTAAATATTAGACGGAAAATTAAGCAAAATTAAATAAATTACAATTAACATAAGATGAAAATGATCTATAGTGGAATTTTATGTACAACAGGAGAAAAAACAATGTACATATATATATACAAAAAAAAGTACAACCAATTTAATTATCACGTATGAATAGATACTTAACTTTTGTATTAATATGCTCTGGGGCGGGGCATACTCCTAAAATTTCTCGGGGGGGGGGGGTTACAAAATTTTCAGTTTTTCTACTTTTGGCATCATTTTTCTTTCCTTTACAAATTTGGAGCATTCCAGTTCCATTCTATATTCAATAGAAGAAAGTATTGGATTCGTAAAAATTTTTCAGCTTCCAGTTTTCCATGAATATACACGTTTTGAGAGGTCCAGAACACGTTTTGACCACGATATTTTATAAAATGTCTGTCTGTGGCACAATGATCTCCAAAACCATGAGGAGTGCTAACAAATGGAATGGTACAAATATTAACAGTAATATTATTAACAGTATTGCAGTTTTTGATAAATACTCATATAATGTGTCTCCTCGTCGGGGAATTTCTGGTGCCACTACTGAATATGCTTACAATACACATACAAAGAAATAAAATTACTAAAAAACTAATGTTTTCTAACTGCAACTGAGGTGCAAAAAGCTTTCTTGACTAATATTTTGTATAATAATTTCAGTTTCAACGAATATATATACAAAAAATCACAATGAAGAATAATATAGTAAATACTAAGAAGAAAATTAAGCAAAATTATATGAATTACAATTAACATAAGATAACAATGATCTATAGCGGAATTTTATGTACAACAGGAGAAAAAACATACATTCTAACTGCAACTGAGGTGCAAAAGCTTTCTTGACTAATATTTTGTATAATAATTTCATCTTCAGCAAATATATATACATAAAATCACAATGAAAAATAATATAGTAAATACTAAGAAGAAAATTAAGCAAAATTATATGAATTACAATTAACATAAGATAAAAATGATCTATAGCGAAATTTTATGTACAACAGGAGAAAAAACATGCATACAAAAAAAAAAAAAAAAAAAAAAAAAGTACAATCAATTTAATTATCACATATTAATAAACACTTTTGTACTAATATGTCTGCAATATATACAAAGAAATAAAATTATTAAAAAACTAATGTTTTCAAATTGCAATTAGAGTGCTAAAAGCTTTCAAAATTGATTAATATTTTGTATAATAAATATCAGAGTTTCAGCAAATATATATACATAAATCACAATGAAAAAAAATATAGTAAATATTAAGAGGAAAATTAAATGAATTATAATTAACATAAGATAAAAATAATTGCCATTTACTGATCTCTGGTAGAATATTAATGTACAATAATAAACAAAAGAAGGAAAAACTACCCTACCAATTATGAAATCATTACTCAGTTTTAAATAAGAGGTTATTAGGTTAAGGATTATTTATTTATGTTATATAAGCTATCCATAGTGTGGGGGTTATTCATTAATTTAGATTAATGCTATTTTAATCTATGAAGCTTTAAATATTTCATTTTTTCAGCACTATTATTTTTTGTTTTGTTTTCACCTTTGACAAAAAAATGAAGTCTGCACATTATATAGAATTTCACTACTTTAAGTGTTAAACTGAACTTATGTTGAATGCATCCAATAATACCGATAGCTTTTTTTTTAATTAAATCTAAGATATCTAATATACTGTCTCTATGTAAATTATCTGAAGTGAAATACACAGTCAATATTTCTTCTAATTGGCAAAATAAACTTAAAACAGTATTTGTAGGGTACAACAAACCACCCTTGTCAAAATGTTTAGTAAATGAACCAACAAGATTATTGTCGTTAGGATCTCTGAGACACATTTCAGTACAAATATTACACTTTAATGGGAATAGGCATTTTCTTAATACATAACCGACAAAGTAAGAGAGCAGTTCCATTTCTTTTGAACTCTGAATTATTTCTGACTGAAAGTTTAATTTTTCAAAGTTTTCAAAACACACAATTTCATTTAATTGTTCCAGTACATGTTTCTCTGGAACATAATCTTCACAACTTATTAAAGAATTTATAATTTCCTGTTCGCAGTTTCCCCCTTTAACAGGCTTTGCTACATTATAAAAACTTAAGCATTGAGCAGTAATTAGAAATTCGTATGGGGTTGGATGGTCATTGCAACCTGAAGACTGACGTATTATTCCAAACAGATTTTCTATTTTATCCTGACTTAAACGAGATGTCATTAGATATTTATAGCCATGGGTTTCAGATAGGTATTCTAACAAATCTAGTGTGCTTTTTATTGTCACCCGCAAACCTGATGCAGTGCTTAAGCTCAAAAATCCTCCAGAATTCCTTTTTGTTGATATGGTTTCCCATTCATTTAAATAATTTAAAAAACTGAGCAGGACTTGTTGCTTGTCTGAATTTATATACAAACTGTTTTTTGGAAATCTTCCAGTCATGGCTTCTATCAGATGATTTATTTTATTCACAAAGGAAATGGTTGCTTCGCAGTTACCATACTGATTCTCTATCATGCTTTTATAGAGAAACAAACCTTTCTCCACCTCTAAACTAAAAAGCTGAAAAGCATAGCTGACCCTCATCTTTTCAAAATTGTTCGGGTTCAGATGGGAAAAGGAAATTTTAGGCATGGCTTTTAAAGTGCTGTTTTCTGAGTCTGCTTTCCAGGCTGCTTTGATGTGCTCGAGGCATGCATTCCCTTCTGGCAAAATAAACCCTTTCTTTAAAAATAGGTTTCGGAGACATTTTATAAGATGAGGAAAATCTGATATAAAATAAAGATATCTTGAAATGTCGACAGGATGGCACATTTTATTATTTATATGCTCCAATGAAGCAGAAATTCCAAAATTTTTCCACATAGAACGGTTCCATGAGGCTGCATCACAGGTTACAAAATCTACAAATAACCCTGCATTTTCACACAAAACTGATGCTTCAATAATCAATTTAGACAAAAGCTCTCCACTTATATTATTACTTGTTGAGAATATTCCAAGTATTTGGCTCCAGTCACCAACCAATGGCTGAAATAAAATTATCAGACCATGGTTAGACATCACTTTTTTCATAGTTGAAGGAGTGTAAGAACCAATATCAACAAAACCTTCGATTTCACCACTTTGTTTTACATGAAGCTTTTCTGTCAACTTCATCTCGTCTATTATTAGACCACCATGTCTCATATAAGGCTCATAATCCTTTATCTTTTGCTGTAGTAGGCTGAAGGTTTTGCTGTTGAATCCAAATCCAGAATTGTAATTAGAAATGTATTTTTTAATAGTTTTGCGACATGGTAAACACATAATTTTATTGTTTCGGATGTGTTCATACAGTTTTGGGCTTTTCATATACATAAGTATACATTCCAATATCCAATTTTTGGTGTAAGATAATCCATTAGTGGATTTCCTTCCAGCTGCTTTAAAACAGTGTTTCACCATTTGCTGTTGTTTCACTGGAAGTTGTTCAATACTTTTTTCAAAAGAATCTTTAGAAATTTGTTTATTTTTAAGCAATAAGGTATTTATGGTATTTTTTAAAGAAACAACTTTCTTTTTCATGTTTTTAACCTTCTTTAAAGTGCATTTATATCTGTATTTTAATGGTTTCTTTTTATATTTACACTTTTCTCTTGATCGCCTACGGAGTATTAACTGACGTAAGTATTTACAGAATATGCAGATTTTTCCGGAACATTTTCGCACACATCTCGAGCTATAAATATGATTTCCATATACTTTTTGTTCTTTTTGGAATTGGTTAAGATCACTGAATTCAGTAAGTGTTCCAGCTCCTTTACAAATCATATAAGAATCAACCATACTTAAAACTTTTTCTAACATATCTTGGGTTGAAACCGTATGTTCTTCTACTTTAAGTCCCTTCAAATATATATGACATGTCAGTCCTATGTCAATATCTTTGACTATAACCAATTTCTCACTCACAAGGTTATTTAAACCATTAGAAATATCAAGCACACTTGTATGAAAAATTATACTTGCATCATCATTTGAAGGAACTAAAGTTCCCCAATACTTTGATGGTAGCTTCACATTTTTTAATGTGTTTATAGCTACTGATATTTTGGCATTTTTTGAAGCTGGCATAGAAGCAGAAAAATCATTTGAAGATGAAGAACGCTCGCATGATTTTCTTTTTTTAGGTAGTTTCACTGACAGATATTTCGGTAGATTAGGATATATCGTAGGAAGTGCATCAGGTTTTAAAAGGGGCTTACCTCTTGGAATAGTAACAACTTCACCTTTCACAAAATGAACATAATTTCTGTCAATAAAATGATCTTCAAAATGTAGTTCACATACGGCAGATTGCAAGTTCAGTTCCTTATCTGCACGGGGAATGAGTTTTTTCCATTTTTCAAGTAGGTTTGGATCTTTTGGAACACCAAATAAAGATTTATTACTATTGTTGTACGCGGTATTACATCCAGGTACAAAACAGTGCGAATCCCTTTTTTTAGGCATTATCACCTCTCAATGAACAAACATACTATAAATTTTAATTCCTACGAAGTTTTCGTGCAATAGTTTTCAAAAATATTATAGAAAAAATAGTAAAAAAATGTATTATCCCAGTAGCTTGCTTAATGTTTACAATGCGAAGAACGAAGAAAGTAGATCGCAGCGCCCTCTAAAAAATGTGTCATTTTCGGAGAAACTTTCTAAGCATTACCACTGTAAGCGGTTGCCACACTATATATTCTAGACACTGTACTTTCGAGAAGAATATGTAAACAAAATGCGCGGCGTGAACGTGTTAAAAAAAAAAAAAAATAATAATGTGGACGCTTGTGAAGTTTTTTTTTTTTTTTTTTTTTTAACTTTAAATGTAGCACCCACTATGAGATTTTTCGATTCAGTTTTCGGTATTTTAAACATATAAAAAAATATTCAGCTTTCTCAACTGGTCCTCCAGTTACAGGTTATGACGTCATTCATTTTATCTCATAGACCTATTGTAAGAATGGACGGGACAATGATAACCTTTTTCAGTGGCAAAAGTCACTCATAAAAAATCATGTGGCTGTTGAACTATAGCAAGCTAAACTGGCAAACATTGAAATTTTCTCGCCAAGCTCTGAACTCAGCAAAAAATTGACATCTTTCGGCATTTATTGATAATATAATACAGTCAGATAAAAATTGTCCACATTATAATGGAAAATAACTAGCTAATTTTAATAAATAATTTGTATTGAATAAATACTGTGTAAAATTATATAGAAGAAAGTCATGTGGTGGCCACATCACACTAGTTTAATATATTTAAGTTAAACAAAAGAGGTTATTAAGTGGATAATTTCATTTAGTGAAAAATCACATTTTACAGTTAAAAAAAAAAAAAAAAAAAAAAAAAAAAAATGAAAAAAATAAAAAAACTGAACAATCAGCTTAATAGTTATGAATGTAAAAGAGAATTCAAATATATGACCCTTCGTCAGGCAAATAAAGATTTTTGCTGTTCACTTAAAACAGTTTGTGTGTTGCCACTTTGCTAGCAGCACTTTTGCCTACTTTGTTCGCCTGACAAAGGGTCGTGTGTACTTTCGACTCAAAACAATTGTTTTGAGTTTATTGCATTTTATAGTGTGTTTATTCAAAGTTTTGTACTTAACACTTTAAAATCCAGTTCTGTGATGCTTTCTTATTACCTATATAGACTACCTAAAATTAAGAGAATACATTATTCGCTATTGAATAATGCAACTGCTTTACTAATTTTTAAGAATACTTGAAAAACTGCTTAAAAATAAATATTTTCTCATACTCATATGGTAAACAAAGCATTGACTTACAATTTTCAACATTATTATTATTATTTTTTTTTTATAAGTAGGACTTTTTGGATTCCATGATTTTTTTTTTTTTTTAAGCAACAAGTCTACTTTTATCAGAATAACATAATAACTGCAAGAAATTTAAATTTGGCCTTTTGAATGTCATATATGTTTGGCACTCGTATAATTTAAAGTAGTGATATATTTGGAAATTGTCAGGATAATTTAGAATAAATTCTTAAATTTAAGGGACAACTTTCGTATGGGACCCCTTGGCGACTTTTTATATATATAGTACACATATATTTGCTATTTTGTTTGACGATGAAATGGTTATCGGAATTGCATAAGTAAAGACCTTGATGAAAAATGTCTGAGCTAAAGGTTGCCAAATTTCAAATTTCGCCAGAGGGCTCCCATACTAAAGCTGTGCCAAATTTAATTACACCATTAATAATTTTTAAAATGTAGTTTCTATTTTCACACTAGGTTGAAGGGACAACAGTCCACCGTTAGTGAAGTTTAGGCACCAAAGCAGCACGGATGTTTCTCGCCAAGATCTTCCGCCTGCTACATGATTTTCAATCTGATTGTCTTCAAAAGTCTTTAACTGGTGAATATGACATCAGAACTAATAGGGTTATCTTGGACGAAAAAATTTAATATTAATCATAGATATGGAGACTTCATAAAAACGCTGTGTACTAGTCTTTCACTTTCGAAGTATAACAGCTTTATTTGATAGAACAAAACTATTAACTTAATATTATACATTATATCGAACGATTGTTAAATTGAAGGGTTTCACCTCCCTCCCCCCATCACACAAATAAAGGTATTACAAAAAGGGCTCTCAAAAATAAATAAAAAATAGATATACCTCTATATAAGTAATATCTGCTCAATTATTCGCAATGTATTTGTTGTCATAGATATTTATTGTAAAACATTTCAAATTATTGCCATTTTCCACTCAAATACTGAAATTCTCCACCAACTAGGCTACCCTTCCTCTGCTTTGACATACTTCTTAAAGAAAAAAAAAATTCTCTTGAAAAACACTAAAAAAAAAAAAAAAAAAAAAAAAAAAAATTAAAACTGAGTAGTTTTATCTGGTTTTATTTGTAAAAACAAATAATGGCATTCAAGTTATGAAGTGTAATCTAAATTTAATTACACTGCTTTGAAAAGAAAAGAAAAGAAAAAAAAAAAAAAAAAAAAAAAAAAACGGGCTTTTCGAAAATTGTATGATTATGATTTTGATTTGAAGAATGAAAAATAATTAATTTAACACCTAAAAGCAAAAAAATATAAAGTGTAAAAATTAACATTAATAACAGATAAAAAAAAAAATGTAAGATATGTAATACATAATTTTAGTGGTAAATCCCCCCTCCCCCCCACAAAAAAAAAAAAAAAAAAAAAAAAAAAAAATTCCCTTGTCGCAAATGTCTATGTTTTACAATTTTCCAACTCTGTAGCCCCTCAGAAGATATTTAACGGTTAAAATAACTCCCCCCCCTCTCCTAAAAATCAAATTTATGTAGCCATAAAATCACCAAAAAATGTTTAAAAAAAAACGGGTTCGTTCCTAAAAAACGGTGGGTGAGGGGGCAAAATGGGTGTCATATTCGGATTCAGGAGGTCATTTTACATAAGAATATACTAACATGGCGTCAAAAGCAAATTTCATGTCGAGCAGTGTTACTTATGAATATTAACTTTAGAGCAAATTCATTGATAATTCGTTGAGAACATGAGACCACATAATATAGTTAATTTACGATGTTAAATTCACAATTTCAGTACTTCTTAGGATAAAGTAATTAACCTAATTTCACTAATCAGAAATGCTCTATTTATTAATTTTTCTGTACTGTTATTATGCAAAAGATTTAAGTATAAGATCTTGCTTTTCTAATCACTTACTATTTGTAAATATTTTTATTTCAATATTTCATTCAATATTTTTTATTCTTTCTCTTTTACCCTTTAGGCGCCAAATTTCTCGTTTTAGAAACATTTGATTAATTTTTTTTTCTCTTCAACTAATTAAGATAAGTTTATTTTTATTTTTGTACATTGAATACTGACATACACAAATTCTTGAAGAAATAAATATATCATACGTGCAATCAAATTTTTTTATTAAACTTCCAAATTTTCATGTTTACATTATTAAAATAAATTTTAACCACTGGTTGCGTAATAAAATATACATGATGGTAATCAGAGAGAAAATCTCTCTTTTAATGTGTCTAGAATGGTAATCCAAGGATTATGATTATTACTATGAATCTACCTTTCTGCTAAGAGAGGTGACAGTTTTATGCCTTCAGCAGAACACAATATTGGAACAAAGTGAAATTTTTATGTATAAACTCAAATACGTGAAATGAGAAAATGAAGAAATACAGAAATCGTGTTTATGCTGCAAAAGAAAAAAAAAAAAAAAAGGAGTTATAATTTCAGGATATGCATTAAAACTGAAAGGGAACATTATTCAACAGCAAAATTGCATTTTCATACTGTAAATATTTAGGGTTGAAAATGAACTTTGATAATATTTTTTTTTTTTTTTTTTTTTTTTAATTGCAACGAATTGGGAAAATAATATGTTCTCATTAATCCTTTAGCATTCATTACATAGGTTCATTCATTCATTGCATTTCTACTTTCTTTTGAAAATTGCTGAGTTAATTTCAAAAATGGTTTTTAGACACACAGAAAACCTATATTAACAGCACATATTTTTGTGTACCACTGTGTAATTCCAAAAGATTCAGAAACCCAGAATTAAACTTCCATTTATTTCCAAATGACAAATATAAAATTTCTGTTGCTTCGGCTAATGGAAGTAAAGCTTTAGTTAGTAGAAGATCTAAATTGGTTAAAATGGGATCCAGAAACACAGAATCAGCCTCTTTAAACTCAATCTGAACTAATATACTCTACCACTGGAAAAAAAAATATATATATATATATACTGATTTTTAATTTTAATTTTTTTTTTTTAGTAACCTACATCCTAAGATAATTTTATTTTTATGATATAGTTTGTGAAAATAAAGATGTAAAAACACAATTTCAAAATAATTAATTCTCTACAATGAAAAAGAAAAAAATGAGAACAAACTACGACATTACAAAGAATAATATTAAATAAATACAGAATACAGTACAGAATACATTGGTTAATTTTTTATGTATTTTGTAAACAAAGAAATATTTATGACAGTGATTTTTTAATATTGTCCAGTTTTAATAAGCAGTTGTAAAAGTGCCATACATCATAAATTACACATGTAGATAAGCTGCAAGTTTTGCTTAGTTCACTGCAATTAAATGTTAATGCTTAAAAACTGAGGGGGGGGGGAGAAGTGCTTCAAAATTTGTTCTAATATGTGTATAGTTTTCAATTTATACAAAGATAAACAACTGACAAACAAACATGAAGGTAGCAAATATATATATATATATTTCATATAAGGTGAAAACAAATTAAATTCATGCATGTTTTTTTCCTCCCCTGGAGTAAAAATTTGGCCTTAAATTTACCTTTCCTCACCTCATTGAATCCAGTTCCTAAAAAATAGCTTTTAAAATAAAGGTTGTCTTGATTTTTATTTTTTTCCCTTGAAAACTTTACTGTAAATTTCATTGTTTAATAATAATTGAAAAGTGAATTACGTTGAATTTATTTTATTACTTACAAAAACGGATATATCATACAGCATATATTATGTTATATAAATAATTTTGTGTATATAAGCATTTGATGTTTCATCCATAGAATAATAATAAAGGAAGAAGGAGCACGTCAATACTCTAATGTTTACAAACCACTTCTAGTGAATTGCCAGCGAAAGCTATTTTTGCTACTCAAAGCCTTAAAGTAGGGCACCCATGCTCGGCACATTTATCGCTGTTTGTTGCTGCCTCGCTGACTGATTGACAGAGAAATGAGATGATTCAAAAATCTCGCCAACAAGTCGCCAACCAATCATATTGAAGCATTTTTACAACCATATACCCGGCATTCCTGAATTTTACAAATCGAAACCAAAACATATACACTCCTTCTTCCTTTATTATTATTCTGTGGTTTCATTTGACTTTTAATGCGATAAAAATAATTACCAAAGAAAATAGGTATAAAATAAAACATAATAAAAGATGCAATGAAAATTGCGTTTAATTATTTAATTCCACTGTATTGTCTGTATTTTAATTGCATCTATATGTTATCTTACAACAAAGGTACATAAAAAATAAATAAATAAATAAATAAACTTTTAATAAATAAATAAATTTTATTAGACGTTATGTTTGTAATATTTGAAGTAATTTTAAATGCATTAACGAGAGCCATGAAATGAGATCGTTTTGCTTTGCTCGTTAGCGAAGGAAACAATCAGATTTTATAAATAAAGCAAAATTAAACATATTATTACTTGTGAAATCCTGAGTTGTGAAATGTTTTGAATAAAGGGGTACATACAAATGAAACACTTCCGGTTGCAAAGCCGTTTGCAAGTGTTCCAAATGTATGACTACAGTCGGCAGCAAAAGTATCCGACCACTAGCAAAAATACCTATATAAAAAAAGCACACTTAACACTGTTTTGTTAAATAAATCCTTGTCGAATCATGTTCTTAGACTGACTAAGAACAGGATTCGACAAGGATTTATTTAACAAAACTGCATTAAGTGTACTTTTTTTACATAGGAATTTTTGCTAATGCTCAGATACTTTTACGGCCGACTGAATTTGCAAAAAAATTGCAAAATTTTCGTCATCGGAGTTGCAAGCGTTCCGTTTGTATGTAACCCAAACAGTCATTCTCGATTGCACATGTTTCCTATTCGTAAAAGTCAGCGGTTCCCAACCCATGGGCCGCGGGCAGTGTGGTACTGGGCCGTGGAATAATAAGGTCATATACCAGTTTTTCGGGACGATTCACTAATGAGATATGGTGTCACTCAAAAGCTCTCCGTGGCCCGTAGTAGTCAATAAGGAAAACGCGCTGGCTGTTGTTCAGGGATTTCATTCGTTAGTCTTTAAGGTCAATGCTCTCCTCCTTCCTACTCTCTTCACCCTTCCTCCCAAGCGCACTTGTTTGACTCCTTTGTCAGTAGAGATTTTCTGTTGATGTATTGTATCGTATCTCCGTGTCTGTGTGAGCTATTATTATTTCATGTCAATATGGATGCTTGGTTTCAGACTGGATCTTGCGTAAGACGAAGCTGTCAAGTGATGAAGGGTCTTCCACATCTGATTTTACCAGTGATGAGTTTGTTAGTAAGTCGATGTCCAGTCCAAGTGTTAGAAAAATAACAAGGAAAACTAAAACATATTTTCGTAAATATAACCCTGATTTTTTAAAGTGTAGGTTTGTGTTTTCTGGTTCTGAGGAAGAGCCTATGCCTCACTGTGTGATATGTTTCGAAACGCTATCCAACGAATGCATGAAACTCTCAAAACTTCAAAGACATCTATCAACTAAACATCCTGAATGTGTAGGAAATTCTTTGGATTTCTTTGAAACAAAGAAAAGAAATTTTTCTTTGACTAAATCTACCATGGAAAAATCTTCAAAACAGAACAAACTAAGCACCAGAGTTTCTTATGAGCTGTCTTTGTTAATCGCAAAGAAGGGTTCAGCTCACACCGTGGGAGAAAAACTTATTCTACCCGCAGCAAAATTAATAAGTAATGCTTTGTTTGATGAAAAATGTACAAAAAAAAATAAATGAAATCTCGTTATCAAATACAACCGTGAAAAGAAGAATTGATGAAATGTCGGAAAATGTTAAAGAAGCTGTCATTACTTTTTTGAAACAAAGTGAATATTTTTCGCTGCAACTTGATGAGAGTACAGACGTTGCTGGCCAGGCTAATTTATTAGCTTTTAGTCGTTTTGAGTTGAATAGCAATATTGAAGAATAAATGTTGTTTTGTCAGTCTTTGTCGACAAAATCAAGTGATGAAGAGATTTTTCAAATCTGTTGACAGTTTTATAAAAGAAAATGAAGTAGATTGGTCAAAGGGTGTAGGTTTGACAACTGATGGAGCACGTGCTGTGTCTGGAATTCATACTGGTTTAGTCGCCAGAGTTAGATGAGTTGCTCCCTTGGTTCAATGGATACATTGTAGCATACATAGAGATGCTCTAGCAGTTAAAGGTATGGATGAGTGTTTAAAAAAAACACTTGACGATGCAGTAAAAGTCGTGAACTTTATTAAAGCAAGGCCTAAAAACTCCAGATTGTTTGGTGTTTTGTGTGATGAAATGGGTAGTGAACACAAACAGCTTCTACTTCACTGTGAAGTTCGGTGGCTATCAAGAGGTAAAGTGTTGACAAGACTATTCGGACTCCGCGACGAACTTACGGTTTTCCTGAAGGAAGGAGATTGTGATGGAAAACTAGCAAGCTCCTATTTAGACTGTTTGACCGATGAAAATTGGTTGAAACGGTTGGAATATCTGGCGGATATTTTCGGTTCCCTTAACATTCTGAACTTAACTCTGCAGGGCAAGGACGGTCATAAGCTTTTTGTGCAAGACAAAGTAGAAGCAATGATAATGAAACTTCAACGATGGGCTCAAAAAGTGGAACAAGATTCTTTCGACGCATTTCCAGTCCTACATGATTTTCTTGAAACCAGCGAATTAAAAATTGATAAAACAACAGTTACAACCATAAAAGAACACCTAGAATCTTTGGCCTCTAACCTCAGGTAATTTAAAATTATTTATTTTCTTAATTTTATAATAATATTTAATAATAAGCCTAATTAAAAACATTAATATTTTTTAATTAGTAACTTTTTTTAAAACAGTAAATGTTTCACACAGTACGATTTTTAAAACTGATAACAATCTATTTTAGTTACTCTTATACTGTGATTATACATTTTATTATTCATTCATGTGAATGAGAAATCTACTTACTGGAGCAGTAATTAAGCCTTTTCATACTTCTTAGGAAAATTTTCCCTAAAATTGAAGATGAAATCCAATGGATCAGAAATGTCTTTGAAGAAAATTACCTAAAAAAATTGAAATCATCTTTCAATGCGGAAGACCCGTTAATTGAACTATCATGTGACCAGACTCTAAAATCACTTTTTAAAACAACACCATTGTCCCGTTCTGGATAAAAATTCGGTAGGACTATCCAGCTATTGCAAAAATTGCACTGAGGCATTTGATGGGCTTTTCAACCAACGAGATACATAAATTAGAGTGCTGATTCAATTGATGAAGGATTAGCTTTCCGTGGTTCAAGATGAATCATGTGACATGCTCCAATAGGTTGCTGTGTTTGGCCTTTTATCGCCATTTTGGCATTTAAAATATCAGTTCGACAAATTACCATTATTATTAGGTAACATGACAGTACTATGACCGAAATAAATTGTTTTTAAAATAATTTTACACATATTTCACATTTTAATAAATAATAAAATACCTTTTGTTTCATCGTTTCCCAACAAAGTTTAAAAGTGTTTATAAAAGAAAATTTAAACTTTTAAAGAGCTAAATTTAACAAAAAATAATAATTTTTCAACTATTTTTAAGCATTTTGTCGGTTAAAGTTCAAATACACGAAATAAAAAAGAAGTAAAATCAAAATCAAAATGATTTAGAACATAAGAATATTCAATTACGTAAGTAAACAAAACATTGGCTGTTATGACTTATGCGAAGAACAATCTGCAAACCGTTGCTATAGAAATTTACTGAAAATAAGCTGTTACACAGAAAACCACCGAATACGCAGGTGCAAGGAGAGCATTTCACATGACTCATCTTGGACCTTCTCAAGGGTTACCATTTATCACTCTACTTTATATATCTCGTTGTTTCCAACAACCTATCTATGTGAACGAGCTTTTTCAACTTTAGTCTTTTTGAAAAATAAATATAGGAATAAATTGAATGTTGAGAGTGATTTGAGGCTAAAAATATCCAGTTTTAATCTAGATATTGACTCTCTCGTGGAGGACAAACAGCGTCAAAAATCTCATTAAGGTTTTTTTTTTTTTCTTTTTTTTCTTAAACTTTGATCACTTGTTTTTGAAATTTATTACAGAGGTGACAGCTAAGTGAATGCAATAAAGTTATTTTTTATTTAAATATTTTTTATTTCTTCTTGTACAGCATCTTTTAGTAATTACTGACATATCTACCCAGTATATATACATATCTAAAATGAATTGCTGTTCGTTAGTCTCACTAAAACTCGAGAACGGCTGAACGGATTTATCTTATCTTAGTCTTGAAATGTTCGTGGAGGTCTAGGGAAGGTTTAAAAGGCGAGAAAAAATCGAATAATTTCCGGGAAAACCCTAAAAACAGCCCTTTTCTATTTCCCATACAAACGTTTTCTAGAGTCAATTTGAACTTTATTGCTATTCAATAAAGTTTAGGTGTGTTCCTAACGGCTGATGGCTGAGCTACAAAAATTTGCATGTTGATTCGCAATGACCTCCCCTGATGCACCTCGAAGCCGGATTTTCGAATTTTGTTTTAGTTTTCTTTTAATTAATTAAAATGTTAAAATAAAAACCTTCTAATAACTGATAAATTGGTTACTTTAGGTGTCCCTTATGGTGTATGAACAATCCAAGCACCAAAATTCGTGACCGCAGTTTCCATAGATTATACAGGACGAATTTAACGTTAAAAGAGGTGTCTCGAGTTCCCCCCCCCCCCCACCAAAAAAAAAAAAAAAAAAATGTATTTGGAAATATCCTAAGGAAGTCGCATAGCCTTTTTTCAATATCTTTAGTAGAGTTCTTTCTACTCAAAATCAGGAATTTCTGATATTTCTTGCCAAAAATTGATTTTCCCCCTCCCTTCCATTAAAAATTATAAATCGCAGATAATGTGTTATTTGTACTCATGTCTAGTCACCCCATGTGCAATTTCTTTACTGTGAAGTAATTGGGAGCCGAGTTATGCTTACAAATGCGTTTTTTCTTTTGCCCCCCCCCCTCAGGGGGAGAGGGGAGTAATTTCGGAAAAGTTGTTAGATATAATTTTAAGTTAAAGACCTAAATTCCTGTGAAGCACCATTGAATTCCATTCAGCTGTTCTCAAACGATACCTGGATAAACGTGTTTCTGTTTTTTGCCCCCCTCCAGGGGAGAACGTGGGGGAATTGCTGAAAAGTTGACATATCATTTTAATTTGGGTAAAAACCTAAATTCCTGTGAAGCACTGTTGAATTCTGTCCAGCCGTTCTCAAGTGATACCCGCACAAACGTGTTTTTGTCTTTTGCCCCCCCCCCCCTCCCAGGAGAGAATGTGGGGGAATTTCTCTAAAGATAGTAGCCCATGTCCTATTCTAGACTATTATTTATCTCTGTATCAAATTTCATCCAGATCCGTTTAGCCGTTACTAAGTAACAAACATCCAAACTTTCACATTTATAATAATAGTATAGATTGTTAATATATAATTTCAGATATCAACGATGCCAACAGGAGGTTGTGTTGCTTTCTTCATATGTGATTTGGCGAGAAAAAGACCACTACATTTGGTACGCTTATTGCCCATTTTTAACTAGACCTGAAAATTGTAAACATTTACAGTTATATTCAAACATAAGAAAATCCTTCAGATTGGTAGAAACAATAGGACACAAGTAAACTAAAGTACTTAATTATTAAAACCAAATGCATTTAATAACATATCTATCAACATTGAAGGATCAAAATAAGGGTGATTCTATATATGGTATTTTACATATGCCAGTTTTTAATAATTTCATCCATGATTTAAATCGTTAAAAATCTTTATGCATAAATAAAATTTAGCAATTAAATAAAAATGTACTAATTGATATTTTAAAATAAATCTGTCTATTGACTCACAAGATTTTTTTTTTTTTTTTCAACAAAAGCAAAAGTAACTAGAAAATTAAAAATTTATAGAAGTTTTTGATAAAATACATGCATAACTTTAAAATGCTTCAAAAAAAAAAAAAGGGGGGGGGGGAGGGAGGGACAAATATATCAGAATAAGGAGCAGTAGATGACATTCCCAAAATAAAAGTTTCGCGTAGTTGGCAAGTATGATATAATTACGAAAAAATATTCATGTCATCAATTTAAATAATATGCAGAGTGGCAATGTGTTTTAAAAAATAAATACTAAATTAAAATAACGTCCAAGATTGCTCATCGTTAACACATAGCTCAAATGAAGATGGTAAAAAACACTGCTTTTTTAAAACAAGTGGAAATAAGTACTAAAATTATTTACTGTAAAAATTTTATTCTATGAAAACATTTTATTATTTTTCTTAAAATTTAATAAAATATATTTTCGTTGTCTGCTGAAATTTACATGCATTAATAAAATTTCCAATAAAAATAGCACACAATGTGTAATATTTTAATATAATGAATAAAAATCGTCATTCTAATATTTCCAGTTATTACGATTTTGTTGACAAATAACATGCACAGATGCACGCACATTGTGTGTGAAATCATTTTATGTTAATGGTAAGAAATTCACCTCATATGTAGAAAGTTGTCTCGGATTACTTGTTCATCCAAGTGAAAAAAGACTCGAGTGCAAAGGGTTAATCCATTTTTCAGATTTTTAACTTAACACAATTACAATTTTAATTTTTTTAAAAATAATTTACCAACTGTGTGACAATAAATATAATTTTACCTCATTTTATCCTTGAAAAAAGTTTTTCATGATTTTTAGATGAATTATTAATGTTCTTACAGTTTTTGGGTTTGGATATAAGGAAAGCAGGTGTGGGTCACAAAAATTCTCTACTGCGGGATCAGGTCAGTTTTCAGGTTGATGAAAAATTTTTGTAATCTCTTTAATTTGTAAAATTTTAATCTCTCCTAAACAAACCTTATTTTTGACTTTGACTTTTCTTCTTTAAGTATTTGTAATTTCTTAAGATTCTGTAAAATTCTAGGCTGTTTACAGCACAAGGTAACGATACTCTTTTTTTACTTCCATTACCCTACTACCGTAGGTAATGGAAGTATTGTATTCGGTCTGAAAATTCGATATCGGGTTTTCACCTGATTTATACGTTTTAAGGTCCCCTGAGTCCAAAAAAGTGGTTTTTGGCAATTGGTCAGTGTGTATGTATGTGTGTGTGTGTGTGTGTGTGTGTGTGTATGTATGTGGAGAATCTTCTGGCTATTATAGCTCAGAAACTAATAAAGATAGAGCTACGAAACTTTAGAATTCAAATACGTCTGGCCTACAGATAAAATTTCCGAATTTTGGTGAAAATTGAAAAACCGGAAGTGGGACATCGGAAACCGGAAGTTGGACCGTAAGTCCGTATCTCAAAAACGGCTCTAACGATTTTCTTCAAACTTGCTATATAAACACTCTATTAGATGTCCTTTCGAATGATATAGTTGGTTAGTACAAGAAAATTGATAGGCGTCCTGTATAAATAGCTCAATTTCAGGCCTCCGAAGGGCGTTCCTTTAAAAACGGTTGTACGGATTTTTTTCAAGCTCGCCATTTTAACTCAATTTTAAATATGCTTTTGTATGTAATTATTTTTTTCCTGTCAATAATTGAGTTTAACCGGAAATGGGACATCGGAAACCGGAAGTGGGACCGTAAGTCCGTATCTCAAAAACGGCTCTAACGATTTCTTCAAATTTGCTATATAAACACTCTATCAGATATCCTTTCGAATGATATAGTTGGTTAGTTCATGAAAATTGATAGGCATACTGTATAAATAGCTCAATTTCAGGTCTCCCAAGGGCGTTCCTTTAAAAACGGTTGTACGGATTTTTTTCAAACTCGCCATTTTAACTCACTTTTAAATATGCTTTTGTATGTAATTATTGTTTTCCGGTCAATAATTGATTTTTTGTGAAAGTTGGTATCTCAAAAACGGCTCTAACGATTTTTTTTTTTTTTTGTCACGTTTATGTTTTCTGATCACATTATCTCTGAAAAATGCATATAATACATGTAATAGCGGGTAATGGAAGTCGTGTGGTTGTTTCACACCAGATTTTATTTTTCCTGTCTGGACAGATTTAGAGTTTTTTTTTTTTTTTTTTTTTTTTTTTTAAGTATGACAGATCTTACTATTTCCTTCAGACAACATTGTAAACTGTAAAAATCAGCAAATATAAGAAATTGACATGTATTGCCCTGTTAAAAAAAAAAAAAAAAAAACGGCATAAAAAATTAGTTTAAAGAAAACATATTTTTTTAAGTTACAATGATTAAAAAAAAAAACGATTAACTCTTTGTTAACAGGCATTCAACTAACAGGATAATTTCAGGAAACACTTTCTTTTTTCCTCACTAATAAATTGTTTTAAAAAATTTGCTGCTTTTTGTAAATTAAATATAACTGAGCACACACACACATACACACAAAAAATAAATAAATAATTTCATTATCATAAACATGGAAAAATATATATCATAATACTCATACTTTATTCACTGGATAAAAAAAAAAAAAAAAAAAAAAAAAAAAAATGTGTTTCTCACATCGTAAGAAAAAGTAAATAAATTGTTCTACTAGTCAACTAACTGTGACATTTAAGTATAACAGTAAGGACTTTGTGTAAAACATCATTCAATATAGCAAGACTGAAATTAATCTCAAAGAATGACATGTAATTTAACAATCTATTTTTCTTTATTCAACTTATCAAAAAATTTTAAACATTTGCAACTAAATTCAAACATAAAATTCTTCAAATTAGTACAAACAGTGGGACACAAGTAAACTAAAGATCTCAAATGCATTTAATAACTTAACATATCTACCGACATAGGATCAATATAAGGGTTATTCTATATATGGCATTTTCAGATTTTTACATAATATTGATTGACTTCAGTTTCAGTCTAATAACTTTGGCAGGTTTTCGACATATGCCAGTTTTTAATAGTTTAATCCATGGTATAAATTGTTAAAAAAAAAAAAAAAAAACTTGATGCATAAATAAAGTTTAATAATAAAATAAAAATCTAGTAATTATTATTTTAACATAATGCTGTCTATTGAGACACAAGATTTTTTTTTTCCCGGCAAAAGCGAAAATCACCGAAAACTTAAAAATTTAGTGAAATTTCTCATAGTTGGCAAGTATGATAACGAAAAAATATTCATGTAATCAATTTAAATAATATGCGGAGTGGAAATGTGTTTAAAAAAATAAACACGTTAACACATAGTTCATATAAATCATGTGATAAAGATGAGAAAAAAACTGCTTTCTTAAAAAAAGTGAAAATACGTATTAATTATTTACTGTAAGAGTTTTATATTATGAAAATATTTTATTACTTTTCTTAAAATGTAATATAATATACTTTCATAGTCTGCCAAAATTAATTTCATTCATAAAATCTCCATTAAAAAAGCACACAATTCAAAATAATTATGATTTTGTTGACAAACAACAAACACACACGCATGCACGTTACACGTCACGTGACCAACTCCCCAGAAAATCTTCCAAGTTCCCGTAAAAAAAGTCTGGGTAAAATGGGAACATCCCGTGCTCCCCAGGATGGTGCGCTGAACGCCTTGGGTTACCCACAAATGGTCACGTGATGACGTCGCTGAACGGCATGGGGAGATCCCGGGGAGACCGGGCTTCCCGGGAAGCGACCGCTGAACTCAGCCCTATATTACTAGAGTGGCGACAGTTCTCAGTGCGCAACCGCTGTGGATGAAATCTTGGGTTGCTTGCGTGAGCTACGAGTGGGGTTGATTCTTTCTAGATATGACCTTTATCTTACGTTGGCGAGAAAACGCTTCTGGTGAACATTTACTTTTCTGGCGGGATATTTAATTTTCTTAGAAGTAAAAAAGACTTAATCTATTCATAATTCGTTTAAATTCTATTGAAATTAAGCATTTTCTTTACACTATATTATTTTTTGTTTTGTCAAATAACAAGTTATCAATAGACTTAAATTGCCAAATTTATAAAAAGAAAAAAAAATTACTCTTAGAGTAAAGTCTACGACTTTTAACAATTTTATTTAATAATAATTTTTATTTTTTCAGTGTGCTAATTTTCGATTTATTATTATTATTACTAAGCCATTATTTTTAGCTTAGATTTTTAAAAATCAAAAACATTATACTGAACTGAAGAATTTTTTTTTTTTAATGTTTTTTGTTTTGTTAGCTAAGGGAAATTTTTCATTTAAGAATTTATAATGCATCCCGGTTTAATTTCATTATTTTTCATTTTGTAGCACAAAAATTCTTTTAAATAAACTTTAATATTTTTTCCTTCATATGTTTAATTTTTGAAATAATAAGAATGTAAGAATAAATTGGTCATTTCTAATTCTTTACAGATTTTTTTTGCATTTTGATATTATGTTTACGGTTTAACAGGGGGAGGGGGGGGGGAGAAAGATTTCGAAAAACAACAGGAACTCAGATAGAAAAGTTTTTGCATTTGCAACAAATTTAAATTGGGGATGTACTTTTACGTATTTTTACACTTTAAATAAAATTTACGTTTATTATTATTGTTATTATTGTTGTTACTATTTATGTATATATAAATATTTACACAGTAACAAATGACAAATAATAATGATAATTTAAATGCTCAGATTAAATTATTGGTCATTGTAATTCAGTTCCCTTTAGTAGCTGTCAAATCATTCTATTAGCTATCAAGCTGTAATTTTTTTTTTTTTTTTTTCTTTCTTACTGTGTTTATCAAGAGGCAACCTTTCTAACAATTTTTTAAAAGTTGAGTTAAACAGATTTGTTTCGAAAAAACAGCGTTTATTTTATTTTATTTTATTTTTAATGATAATAATAAATATTTCTTTAAATTATCATAGTATATCATAATTCATAAAGTAATACTTTTTTAATAATATTAAAGTAAAAAAAAAAAAAAAAGTTTGCAGTGAATCCACTAGACTTTCCGAACATTTAGTAGTTACAAACTATTAAAATAAATTTGAATCATAAAATATTTCAGCAAATAAACAAAATTAATGGGTGAATGGAGAGTTTAAGTCGAATGAGTATGCTGGAATCAAAGACTTATAGGTAGAATGCCCTCCGCAGGAGACTTTCTAAGGGTTTTTTGCAAGTATTTAATAAACAAATGTGAAAACCGTAATAAAATATTTGAGTATTCTGGACCAAGCTCCTATGTTTGAAAAACGCACAGTAGTATATTATTTTGTGTGTGTGTGTGTGCATCCCTGTAAAAGAATTTAAATGGTAAATACATTATTTCAAGCAACTGTCATTCTCTAGAAAAAATCCTTGCTCTCTTTTTATTAAATTTTGGACAGTTATCTATATTAGGACGTGATATGCGTAAAATATTTTGTACGCCTTCCCCCCCCCCCCTCCCCATCAAAAAAGGAAAAAAAAAATTACGCGCATTATTTTCTACAATGAAGATATGTATTAAAATAGCACGATTTTTAACATTACAAAACCGAACTTCAAATAATTTAAGTCCACAGACCGCAATGCATAAGGATTCTATTCTGTATAAAAAAGAAAAAAGAGTACTAAACTTATGGAAACAAGATGTATATTCTTCTCACGACCCCCTAAAACATGCCTATACAATTTGATCTTAATCGAATATACAATTCAAAGCTATCACACTTGAAATAAATTTAATCCATGAACCGCAATCATAAAGAATTATTTTGTATGATGTCCCTGAAATGTAGCTATAATATACCTGTAATATACTTCATACTTGACAACTTTGATTTAAAACGAAAAAAGTATTTGAACGCTATCGTCCTTACTTATACACACATCAGTGTAAAAATAGCATAAATTACAGTCGGCAGCAAAATTATTGAAGCACACATCCACATTTTTGATATATATATATATATATATACATACACTGGTTATTTAAATTTGTTGTAATTTCATTCTTATTGGTCTATGTGGTTCTAGTGATCTTGTACCTGTTACTTAGCTTTTATTGCGATTAATAATTTATATATATATATAAATCAGTTTGATCGTTAATTTTTTATCGTAAACTTACTTTTTTATAAACACAGGGATGGAACACGGGCGCAGAATTCATACCGGAATCTGTTTAGGAAATTTCCATACCTATAATATCGTTGATCTAAGAGGTAGAAAATTTTCTTACATTCATAGTGGTATGAATTCTGCGCCCGTGTTCCATTCCTGTAAACAGCATAAATAGCTTTTTTATAAACAAATGCATATAGCTTATACATATATACGCATAAAATTAGTAATTTACTTTTGTCACATACAAAAATCACAACATAGATTGAAACGCAATTATGCAAATGCCCTTTTTAAAACTAGGTTGCCCTTTGTACTGAATTCTCCCTGGCGGCCTTTTTATTCTAGAGTCAGCACTAAAAAAAAAAAAAAAAAAAAAAAAAAAAACTGCAAAATATTTATTTTTAATTAAGTTCAATAAATGAAACGGATTAATAAATTACGCTGTACATTACATTGTTTTTATTTTTCAAAAAGTACACAAAAATCAGCTGTAGAAGAATTGTTGTTAATATGCATTTTATTTTGTAAAATATAAGAAATAAATTTTTTAAGAATAATTTTACTTACAAAGAATTTTTTTCTAAAACAGCATATAATACAGCATTAAGTATTTTTTAAGCATTACTTACAGAGATTTTTTTTTCTAAAACAACATATAGTATACAGTATTAAGCATTTTTAGAAAAAAAAAAAAAAAAAAAAAAAAAAAAATACAAAATACAAAATTAGAACATGTATTAGTGTTCAAGGTGAATGAGAAACCAAGTATATGAATTTTTTCATTTGAAAAATTGGTTTTCAGCTTAATCTATATGAACTAAAATGTCAAAAGAGATTTTATTTACAATTTTGCAACAAAGAAGAAATACATAAAATAAATGCCATTCATGAATTAATTATAAAACAAACAAATAATCAAAACATATTTTATACATGGGAGATTCTTAAAATGGGAGTTTCCTAAAAATAAAATAAAATGAAACAAGTCCTTCCGCTCAATCGGAAGGGTAGGTTGATTTCTTTTTTCTTATCAAGTACAATTATTCATGGACTTGTAGAAATATTGATGTAGGCTATTTATACACATGGAGTTTTAAGCAAATTGGTTCATAAATACCTTTCGTTGGAGCAATTTGGTTAATGAACTCATCCAAGATATTTATAAAATCAGTTCTCTGTCCAAATTTGGTTCGATTTGAAGTATTATTTCGCGAGTTAATCGTGATGACAAAATTTTCATTGTAAATAAATACAGATAAAACAAGTGATTGCGATAGATCGATTTCTAAAGAAATCAACCTAAAATAATTAAAAATTGAAAAATTAAGTTTAGGATTGTTATAAGGTGGCTTAAAGTTGCGATGTACATTCAGCCACCATGTTTTGAGAAACTGCCCATGTATACACACATTTATTATTATTATTAATACAAACATAAAAAAAATCCATAGGTCTATAACTGAAAGCAGTGAATTAGTTTAAATACCAGCAGGTATATGTTAGAGATAAATTTTGCATTCTACCAAGATTGAAATTGTTTAACTCAATCATACATATTTACACTTAACAATTTTTATAACTAAATTTAAATTCTAAACCTGTTGAAAGTTTACATTTTTCAGTAGCGTACATAGAAAAATAAATTTTTAGATAATAATTAAGATTAGTAATCTAAGGTCACATAAAAAAAAAAAAAAAAAAAAAAAAAGACAGACTGGATAGGCATTTTATAAATGTTATTTAAGTAATCTGATGGGACACTCACACGATTTTCTCTAACCTTGCCTTTTAATAATAAAAAGCCAAATTACAAATAAAGGGGTAATATAACAATTACTGTGTATAAATCTACGTTAAAAATTTCGATACCCATAATTATATATACACACACACACACATATATATATATATATATATATATAAATCTGGTGTGAAACAACCACACGACTTCCATTACCACTATTACACTTATTATATGCACTTTTTGGAGATAATGTGATCAGAAGATATATAATTGATAAAAAAAAAAAAAAAAAAAAATTGACTTAATGAAATAGACACCTAAAAATGTTCCTGTAAGAGAAAGTTAATACACGCATAAAGATATATAAACAGCGTTTACATAGCAATTTAAAAAATAAGATACAGGAACCATACAGTCATCTGATTTGAATGAAAAATTTAATTTAGCATCTGTATATGATACAAATTTAGAATATCAAATTTGGTATTTCTGCTTCTAATTTGTTCGTGAAAATTGCTGCTATCAGACCTATACACAGACCAACCGCTAAAAAGCCTGTTTTTCGGTTTCATGGGGACCTAAAAAAATGTGAATGTCACAAAAACACAGTTTCTAAAAACTGACTCAAAAACAGTACTTTCTCTGCCATACACAGCAAAAGAGAAAGTAAAAAAGTGACATAAAAATTTAAAGTTATACAAAATATTTCGAACAAAACTCATAAAATAGTAAAAAATTAAAAGATGTAAAAAAGGTTTATAAGAAGCTAAAAGTATATGTATCTTGTAATGAATTTATTGTAATGAATTTAAAAATGGCATACAAAATGTATTATAAATTGTTACTTGAGTAATAATAATAATAAAATGAAACTGATAGCACAATAATACTCGGGTAGTTGCTTAATTGATAGTTTAAATATACTTAAACATGCGAGAATTTAAAATTACAAATAATTTAGACATATCTTTAGTTAAATTTATATTTTATTTACTGAAGCTCGCATAAAGCTGCTTTTACTTCCAAAATGAGTGTTTGATAGTTTGAAGTTAGCATGCTCTTTATTTTTTTTCACACCGAATATTTTTAATCTGAAACTGATAAAACGATTTGCATTTTTTTTTTTTTTTTTAATGTTGTGACAGGTAGGTAGTTGAACAGCTTGAGCTTCAGTGTCAAATTTTTCTTTTAGAAAAGTTACACAATTTCCTTTGCAAGTCAATAAGTAGGGCTCTAGTTTTCTAAATAAAATTTCAATAGGGCAAAATAAATTTAAAAATAAATCTTCCTTGACAAATATTAGACATGAATTATTATACTGTTTTAAAATAACAAAAGTAGAATATTTAGATTCATTTTTCTCTTCACTGATCACACTAATTAAACATTTTTCACAAGCAGAATTTGATTTTTTGAGTCCTGAAATTATATACCCAGCAATATTATACAAACAATTCATTTCTGCATCACTTAAGTTTTGCTGATCCTTATCCCAGTCCTTTGGTAATATAATTTTAGTAACAGAATTTACACCATTTTTAAATAACTCTAAAAAATCAGGTAAGAATTCTCTATCATCTATTTCATAACTACCTTTGGGAATTTTTAAATATTGAGCTATGGATATTAACTTTAAATTATTTCTAAACTGCATAGCAGTAGGAACAGCCTGTCTAAGCCTAATCAAGCTAAAGAAATTTTCTACGTAATCCTGAGTAAATCTTGATGTTAAAATATATTTCATTTGTTTTTCTCCGAGTAGAAATGCCTGTAACTGCAGCATTGACAGGGTGGAGATAATAATTCATGTCTGAATAGGTTTCCATATTATTTTATTATTGTGATCAACAATTTTGAAGTTTTTAAATATGTGGACAATTTCTGCAAGAAATATTACAGCTTTTACATATTTTGCATTATTAAATTTACTCAATGCCATAGTAGGATGCCTTGATGTCATTAAATTAAACCATTTACTTAGTAAAAACCAAGCTGTTGTTTTAAGGACTCATCATTATCTTGTTCTGCAACTAAATTTAAAGCTGCACCAACTTCATGGCTGATGACATCAGTTGCCTTGGAAACTTTCATTTTATCAAAATGTTTGTTATCTAAATGAGAGGGCATTAATTTAGGGGTTAATTTTAATTCCATATTTTCCTGGTAATTTAACAATTTGTTTAAGTGCTTAGGGTCAACTTTTACTGTAGGCAATTGATATTTTTCTTTAACATCATTAGGTATTATGAAAAATTTATTATCTAGAAGCGATGATTTTAAATTCTTCAGCAAATGAGGCACATCAGCCATGAAGGTGATTTTTTGTTTTGAATTACATGGATGTAAAATATGAAATTTATCCACACCCTGTTTTGTACTGCGTATTCCAAAGCATTTCCACATGGCCCTATTGGCTGAACCCATATCAGAAGTGACATTTACAATCTGTAAACCAATTTTATAATTTTCTTCAATCACATTTAGTACAATATTTTTTAATTGATCCCCATCAGATTGACCGTTTGTGAAATAATATGCAATAACTTGTTTCCACCTTGTACTTATGCCTCCTAACATAAGTACAAGAACATGATTTGCCTTTCCAGTCTGCCCTGGAAAAGTTACATTTCCAAAATACGTCCCTGTAAGACATATCAAATTCAGTGCTTTCAGTTATAGTCATTTCGTCTAACGCTAAGTTGCATAACTTTTCTTGCTCTGTTTTGAAGCTTTGTACTTTAATGCCTAACATTGTAATTACTTCAGACAAAATTCCTGGAGAAAATTTTATAGTTTCTAAACGCCTTTGCAGCGTTCTTACAGACGGAAAGGGTAAATTATTATTTAACAAAGTTTTATAGCCACTTACTCCACAAGAGAATTTTAAACCTAAAGCTTTTTTAACGGTTTCATCAGACCACCTTATTAACGAGCCTTTTCTTTTGCTTAAAGCTTCTATCTGATCCTCATTAAATACTCCTGTCAAAGGAAAAACTGTCGACTTTTTGTTTAATTTAAATTTCAATTTATAAATTTCAATCGACTTTTTCCTCAGTTTGCTTTTTAACGATGTATTTTCCTTTCTTAATTTGTTTATTTCCAAATATGCTTTCTGTAGCTTATCATCTAAAGTTGAATCATTTGTTATCATCTCATCATCCAAGCAAACTCTTTCCTCTGAAAAACTCCTTTCTATAGGAGCTTTTCTTTTAATCGCTTTGACTGTGTGCGAAAAGAGTGTCGGTACAGCATTTTTTTTCAACTTTTTCGTTCCGTCTTCATTTTTTTCCCATTGATCATCATCAAAAAGTATCTGTAAAAAACACATTAAATAAATAAAATGTTGAAAGATTTTCTAGAATGGCGTTGCATTCAATTACTTAAATTACAATATTTCTGGATTGGTAATCTGTAAGAAATATTTTATACTCCCCTGTAAAGAGACTACACGTTACTTTTAATCGGGAATATTTTTACAATATCAATGTAACATACTTAAAATTTATATTATTATGTATAGTAATAACCTTTAAAAATGCAGTTATCTATATCCCATTATATCATTAAAATATATAAGATTCAGTTTATTTTTTATTTATTTTTTGTAAAGCTCTAGTGTCGAACTTACAACCTTCGGGTTCGTAGTTATGTACTCTGACCATAATAGCGTACTCTGCCTTGGCTAAATATTTCTTGATTATTTAGACTAGTGTTTTCAGATAATCTTTGGACTAAAACTGAGAAATTTATTTAAAATATGTGCTATTTTCCGATTTATAAGATGAATATATTGATATTAATTATGTTTTTGAGAAATTAATGGATTAATATTACTTAATCTTAGATGAACTTTGAGTGTAAATATCGAATAATTGGATTATAGTTTTTTTTTTTTTTTTTTTTTTTTTATGTTTTGTTCTGTAAAAAAGGAAATTGTTAATTTTTAATAATAAATACGAAATTGCTATTAAAATTATTTTACTAATTAAATTAAAATATTTAGTAAATGAGCATTAAGCAATTAGGGGAAGATGAATTGCAATTAATTCATAAAAATTTTATTAATTTATTTGGAATTAAAAATCAATACATCAGTTTACATTATTTGAATATGTATTTAAAAATTTTACTCAGCTCTCTTATATATATATATATATATACATTTTTTTTTTTTTTGAAAAGGTGTTAAAATACGAATATAAGTATACCTGTCATGCTAAATTAAACTGTGTCATAGATTTTTATATGAGCTGAAATTGTTTCCACCTGAAACTATTATTGCAGGCTTTCAGAATTGAGGGTTTTTATATTATTTGTTTAAATTAATTAATAAATTAATTTTAAATTAACTAATTATGTTTTATTTTATTTATTTTTCTTACATTTGCGGGAATTAGTGTTAATAAACATATATATATTTTGTGCTTAGAATATTTTAATAAATGTAATTGAAAATTAATCGCAGAAAAAACTGTCGAGTACATAAAGAAAATAATAAATAAATAATTGAAAATGTAAAAATTCTTACTTCACACAAATAGCTTGCATTAGTTGGTTCCCAATTAAGACGTTTAACTTTGGAGGCCCAAAGTTTTCTCCTTTCGGGATCTTTAGGAAAAACTTTTAACTTATAGCCTTGCTCAGATCTGTTTGAGCAGTTAAAAGCGGAACAGCCCGTTATTTTTTAGGAAAAAAGAAAACTGAAATTTTGATTACAATAATAAAGGTAAATGAACGGTAGAAGTGATGTATATATATATATACATATATATATAAATAAACAATTAATTTTAAGGAATCAGATATATATATATATATATATATAAGATCAGTACAGTGAGCTATACCAATAAATCTAATAAACTAATAATAAATAAGTTTTGTCAAGTTCAAGTGTATTAAAAAATAATTTTTAAATGTATAAAATAAATAATTTAAATTTATACAAACTGTCAAATTTTTCATGTACATATTTTGTATAAATGTACTTAATAGATCTCCAAGGAAGGTCGGGAAATATTAATAAGCACATTTATAAATAAAATTCAAAACAGTAGCATTTTTCTTCTTTATTTATTTATTTATTTTTTATTTTATTTATTTTTTTTATTTAAATATATTTAAGCAATTATTCACGTACTTTACATATTAACCATCTTAACTATGTTTGATACATTTATTCACTATAGAAGTCTAGATCTAGCGTTCCTAAAAAATCAGGAATTTCAGCATAGTAGCACCATTTATCAACTGTGCACCAAAAGTTGAAAGACACCAGTTTATGCTGCAATGCGACAAAATAAAAACCTTCGGAAAATACTGTGCATTAGATCTTGATCTCGAGCTGCCACAAAACTTTTGTAACCTACACACATACAAAGAGAAAAAAAAAAGAGAGGTTTAATTTTTTTTTTCAGTGGTAGGCACTATAATTAAACAAGGGGGGTAGGATTGCGGCAGTTCCCCTCACATGGATTTTTATGCCAAATGAAACAATGCCCTGCACCTTTTGTAGTTTAATTTTAAAGTAAATGGAACTATATTATTTTACCTTACTGAACTTAAGACTTAATCTGTCTTCATAACATTGAAATGCAGTGTAAGAAAAAGTCGTGTGAGTGACGCACTAGATAATTTAATCTAAAATCGTATCATCATTCTTTTTCTAATTAAAGATATCACAGATTTAATTCATACTCTATGTAAAGCTTTCTAGGGGAGAAATAATATGTCTTTAGCATATTAATTCCCACCACAAAATAAATATTTTAACGAACAGTTACAAAAAAAAACAACTTTTGTAAAGTATATAAATATATTTATAAATTTAATACTTTCAAAACTCAATATTTTCAGAAAAACAAAACTAATGAATTAATTTTTATGAATTTTATTTTTATCTTTATTTTCAAAATAGTAAATAATTATTAATTTTATTGAAGACAATTAAATATAAATTCGTAATTAGTCAGACGTAATAAATAAAAAACAATTTATATATAATATTCCTTAGTACAGTGTACATAATCTTTCCCATAACACACACAGATACACACTTATAGAGGTTTTAGTCTTCTCTAAGAAAAGATGTCAAAACACTGGCGAAGAATCTCTTGCCAAGTGCCATGCTAAATATCGCCAAAAGTTTCTACTTTCATATATCAAGAAAATCTTTCATTATTTTTTAAATTTAAAATAACACAAATATATGACAAAAGTAATATATTTAATAAATAAGATGATTACAGATCAGTTATGACAGTAATCATACAGTATTTTTTCTATTTATATTAATTTATAAGTTATGAAACAGGCTAATAAAAGAATCTCCCACTCCACTCATATCCATCAATAAAGTCAATAAAACATATTACTACTAATTAACATTATTCAGTAATTTTTGTTTTATATTTTACAGTTAATCTTTCTTAATGAATTTCTAAAAAAAAGAAAAATCAAACTTACTTAATATCAAGAGAAAAAAATGCTTTTTTCGACGTATGCGAAACTCTCAATGTAAAACCTATGGAGCATCATCCAAGAATCTCCCCAGGCTAGTTCCCCTTAAATAAATAATAGGCCGGCGCATCACCGCCATTTTTTTGCCTCGTAAGAGGACAGCATTTCCGCTTGGCGATTTTATCGCTTCACTGGTGGTTTTAAGAAATTTTCATCTAAAAATAAAATCGACCAAAAATACACAAGTAATCTGTTTCTGTTTCTTAAATAATTCATAACATTTGAAAGGGGGGAAAAAAAAAGAGCGTACCAATTAAAATTGGAAAGTTTTTTCAACGACCTAATACTATCAGGACACGGAAACAAGACAACTTTGGCGAACCAAAAAAACGTCGCCAAGACTCTACAAACACACAGTAAAAAAGCGTTTCTTAAAATAATTTATGGTTATTAAAATACATATTTAGATTTAAATAATACTTTTTTTTAATTTTTTTACTTTATAAATGTCAGAAATGCAAAGAAAAGTATAAGTGAATAATAATAAAACTTACTATGCAAAGCTGTGCATTAGGTCCCGGGATCCAAGAATCTGGATGACAATTCGCAGCCCATTTTCTCCTTCTTGCATTATCCGAAGGAAACCTAAACAATTTGTATCCTTTTCTGAAGTGTTACCAGCAGTTTATTGCTGAACAACCTCCCATATTGCAGTTTATTTCACTAAAATTACGAGCAAGACGGTAGAAACAATGGATGCCGTTTGTTTATCACGCCGGGTACATGCGGCAACCCTAAGGCAAAAAAATGTCGGATGCGCCAGCTCGTATATACCTATAGGAGCCTTACCCCAGGCGGCTGATGGTCAGTCTCGTCCAATGAGAATCTGTCACAGATCTGTCGCCACTCTTATCGTATCGAGGCACCCTAATAACGATAAGCAAGTATGTTTTAAAGGGTTTTTTCAAGAATCCATGCTACAGAAAGGCATGTGATGTGTCCCATATCTTTAAAAAAAGAAAAAAAAGTCGAAAATAACATTTAAACAGGAAGCTACGAATATAGATCTTCACTTTTATTCAAAAGAAACTATCCATTTGTGATTTATTGTCAAATATAAATAAAAAATATGAATACACATATACCCTCAAATACAGATGAAAAGCCATATCTGTGCCAAGAATGCTTTAAAGGATTTTCTACGGAAGGTGATCTAATTGTACACCTAGGAATTCATACAGAAAAAATGTCACATATGTGTGCAAAATGTTCTAAAAAATTTTCTACAAAGAAACTTTTAAATAAACATCAACGCACTCACAATGGAGAAAAACCGTATGTGTGTGAAGAATGCTCTAAAGGATTTTCTGATACAAGCCATCTTGTAGCACACCGTCGTATACATACGGGAGTAAAGCCATACTTGTGTGAAGATTGTTCGAAAAGATTTTCTACGAAAGGTAATTTAATTGTACATCTACGAATTCATACAGGAGAAAAGCCACATATGTGTGAAAAATGCTCTAAAAAATTTTCCACAAAAGAACATTTAAATAGACATCTACGCACTCATAGCGGGGAAAAACCATTTGTGTGCGAAGTATGTTCTAAAGGATTTCCCGATAAAAGCTATCTTGTAGCACATCTTCGTATTCATACAGGAGAAAAGCCACACGTGTGCACAGATTGCTCTAGAACATTTTCTGCAAAAAAAGATCTCAATAGACATGTTCGTATTCATACAGGAGGAAAGCCGTATGTATGTGAAGAATGTGATAAAAGATTTTCAGTAAAGGCCACTCTTACAAGACATCTTCGCATCCATACAGGAGAAAAACCATATATGTGTGAAGTATGTTCTAAAAGATTTTCTGATAAGAGTAGTCTAAGTAAACATCTTCCACTTCATACAGGAGAAAAGCCATACGTGTGTGAAAAATGTTCTAAAGGATTTTGCCAAGTAGGTAATCTAAAAAAACATCTTAAAAATTCATGCACGTGAAAAACCATTATGTCTATTAAATTTGATCTAAAGTTTTTTTTTAAATGTTAAAAAAACATTTTCGCATTCACACAAGAAGAAATCTGTACGTGTGTGACGTAGCGTAAAGACACCTGTGCTCGTCAAACTTAAGCCCTTGTACTTAAAATATTTGTTTTCAAGTGTTTAAACGTTGTATTCCTCAGTCTATTTTATGCACTGATCTTTCCAGTTGTTCACAGACAGTTTCAATATCTAAAGCCAATTCTAAGAAAATAAAAAAAAAGACTATATTGGGATTTCATCCATGGTGGGTCCTTGAAAATTTGGACTTAAAATTTAAGATACGGCATATGCATAGGACGTTTCTAAGGTTTGCTGCCACATTAAACAAAAAATAATTTGTATGTTTACATATCTGCAATATTTCAGAAATGCTTGTTCGAAAAAAAAAGTGCCGTTAACCTGTAATTTTTAAGCTATTTTCATAAATATGCAGAGATTTTCAGATACCTGTATAAGCGTGAATTTTACAGCATTCATGTTTCGGAAACGTTCAGA
Organism: Salticus scenicus; assembly: GCA_963930645.1. NCBI lineage: Eukaryota > Metazoa > Arthropoda > Arachnida > Araneae > Salticidae > Salticus > Salticus scenicus. Next base: position 283,752 of record CAWVNO010001692.1, on the reverse strand, counting down.
ACTCTGTTACAAAGAAGTTTTAAAGAACATAACGCAAACCGAAACATTCTGAAAGGATTTAGTAACAGTGACAATGTTACGAAGTTATCTGATTTTAAAGGCTGGGATTCGGATGCGGTGCCTCAATCTCACGATTGACCTTAATCTTACGATTCATCTTAAGAAACGGCGTGTTTAAGAACGTTCTTAACTTGGTATTGCGGTAGAGTGTTTTGATTTTTATTATTATTATTTTTTTATGCAAAATGAGAACAACTTATACTATGTTCTCATTTCCATGAGAAAATTAAGGACAGATTTCGTTAAAAATGAGGACATGAAGGTCCGCCCCGTTCACAATCTCAGCTTTACTGGAGTTTTAACTCCCTAAATTCTCCCCATTTGAACATTTTGAACCTGTTCCTCAAAAGAGGGATTGATTACTAGGGTTAGAAACAACCTCAGTTTGGACTGGGTATATTCCTTCTAAAACCCGTCTTTTACCCACAATTCCTTTTGGATGTAATTATACGCTGCGTTGTATTGGATTTACCTCTGTTCGCTTGCACTTATTTGTTTTTAAGGTTCTTTTGTTTGTTTGTTTACTTGAAAGATGTTTAGCAAAATTATGCGTAACGCTGTTTGTTCTCAGAAAGAGGCAAAAGCTTTGCTGGATTTAAGTTCGCTGTTTATTTCTACAAAATTGCCTTAATAACAAAAATAAATGAAGTTTGAATGCATTTTTTTTTAATCATTCAATTGACTGATTTCAATTTAAGATTATCCATTTATATGCTACGTAAAGATTAAATTTTATTTTTTCACCTTAATAATCAGCATAGCTAAGAGAGTAAAGATATGCAACATTCTTTGTTTATTATTCGAAGAAAGTACGGTAAAAGAGGGAAGTAATAACTAATAAATAGAATAGAAAATATAAATAAATTACAAATATTTATCAAGTAAGATTTTGTTAGCACGGCTTTAGTTGTTTTAAAATTTATTATTCTTTAAAAAATATATAATAATTTAAAGAACTATAATGAATAAAAAATAGGAGCAACACCCTGATAAATAAATTTGTGTTTTCAATGTACTTGGATGCCGATTTAGAGCAGTCGCATAATAGTATTCCTAGTGCATAAATAAAGGTCCCTTTTCCTGTTTATTAAAGAAAATATTACTTCAAATATAAAAGGATAATAAAATATTTTCACTTGTGCTTTTCATGCGTAATTTTATACACTACCTTTCCTTAAATGGCCAGACACTTACGAATTCAGACGCATTGTCAAATATCTCGAAAAATTCCTGACGAATTGTCCTAAAACTTTCGGAGTGTAAAGAATATGCTAATTTCATATATTTCAGCGAACAATTTTCCCAAAAAGCAACAAGGGGAGAGCTTTCAAACGAATGTATTAAATACAAAAATACATAGCGTATAGCTGTTGCTAAGATACGCAGATGATTACAATAAAAGAATAAATTTATGAAAAATGAAGCATAAAAGCCAATGTTTAAACTCGAAAAAAAAATTAATTAAAAAAATTCAAATTTGAAAAAATCCCGATGAGGTGCACACCTGCAGGATCTCAGGTACCTATATGCCAAATTTGGAAGCTCTGCGATCAGTGTGAGCACCAGAGTGCAGACACACACACACACACATAGATACTTTTTATTTATATAGATGGCAGATAAAGTTCATTAAGAAACTTTAATGATACCCTCCCATACAACCAAAAGGATCCATTGGATGTCCTACAAATATCATACAGATCCTACAACTGACATATCCGGTAAGTGTCATAAAACAGCAACCAGAGAATGCCTTATGCATGATACTCGTAGGATCGCGGGGGTTTCAAGTGCATAGATAATACAGAGGACATCCACAGGCTGAATTATTACAGCACATGCGCAGAAATCTAAATGCTATTCTAATAAATCGTTCTTTAGCAAACGAACTCAATCGAGTTTTATGTTGTTGTTGTTTAGTTCAGAGTTCAAAGGTGATTACAGATATGTTTTAATATGTTGCTATTATTATTTTTTTTTTTTTCTGGGTTATATTGAATATTATAAGTAAGTAAACATCTTTATTGTTTGATATGAAATTAATTATTCTGAAGTTTACAACTTGCTTTATTGTACTTCATGTGTTCTGTTCCTGTTAGATGTTAGACCGTGTGCACAAAAATAAGTTATTACTAAAGGTTTTTACAATCATTTTCGTGATTTATCGTGAGGACCGTAAACGTAGTGCTGTTTTAGTGTACGAAATAAATATTTTTAAACAAAATTACCTGAAGTTCTGAAATTTTTAAATTCATTGAAAAAATTCAAACAAATTGACATTTGTTTTACACAAAATTTAGCAAAAATTTTACGTTTGTTACTTATTAGTAGTTTACATCAACATTTAATTTAAAGGAAAATTTTTAGGGGAAAAAAAAAAAAGCAGTATTTTTGGTTTTACTTACCGATGTTATGTTTGAAGATATTTCTTTAAAATTTCGGTTTCTACCACAGAGGATAAAAATTGTGATGTCATGTTTCCAGACCATCCTTGGTGAGTTCCAGACTGTTAGGGCAATGGAAAATTTTGAAATATTTTCTGTGTTGGTTAATTTTAATTTCAGTTATTCAAAGTTAGTACACTAGACCTTATTAGTAAATCACTTTTAATAATAATATGCTTCTAAATATTTAAAATAAATTATATTTTTAACATGCTGCAAAATGTGCACTTAATGAAACTTTTGAGCTGATGTTGGCTTTTGTGCTCAACTTGTATCTAGATTTTACACCCTTGCTTTAGCTACCTACTAAAATGTAATTTTTCTTTCACAAGTATATTTAATAGATTAATTTTTCTTTTACAAGTATTTTATCATTAGCTCATTAATAATTTTGCATTATTGCATGTGTCTACATCTGTATCTTGGAATTTGTTGACTTTGTATGCATTCAAATAAGTTAAATGAGTTACATGAAAATAATTTCAAAGCATAATGCTCAAAATTTCTCCCTGGGAATTTATAATAATCCTGTTGGATGCAGAGATAAAGCAAAATCACCAATTTAAATTATAAATGTATGAAATGATATTGTCAGTCTCATATTGTTTATATACCTATGTTATGTTTATGGTTTGTTTAAAATATTACAAACACATTATTAAAAATATTTAATAGCTAGTTTAGCAAATTCCAGGAAAGTTAATATATATATAAACTTTCCTCCCTTTAAGTGCAGTTTTTAATATAGTTAGATTATTTCCATGACCTGATTCTTTGACCAATTTTGCCTTTTTTCTACTACAGTGTTTAGGACAACAAATTACAAAATTTAACTGAGTCACAAAAGTTTTAATTTTTTAATTATTACTCATTATATTCTTAATTTTTGTAGCTGTTGGTATCAGATTTTTCTGAATGTAAACTTAGTAGTAAAATGAGCCTGAAGAATACAAAGTTTTTAGTTTTTTACTTTCCAGACATGCATTTGTAAAGAAAGTGCTGTATTCATGTCAAAAATCAAGCTTTGAGATTTTGGTGTTTCTGTATGTTTTGAGGTTACCTTAGTTCATTTCTGCTACTTTTAAAACAATTATACATGTGAGTGAATGTGATAGCGCCTAAATGCTTTGTTCAAATGAGCTGAAAGTTGGTATGTATGTTATAAATGACCATAGTCATTAGTCATATAAGTGACCAAATTTATACACGTTATAGGTCACAGCTTCACAAGCTGTGTAAATTTTGGTAAATCTATCCCTTATTTTTTTTTTTTTTTTACAAAGACAAAAAAATATTCATTATCCCTTATGGCCTACAGGGGCCCAAGTTTTTAAAATGCAATAACGTCTAAAAGCCTTATTTGATTGAGCTGCAAATTAATACACATATTATTGGTTACTATTGCACAAATTGTGTGGATTTCAGTGAATCTAGATTTTATAGATTTTTACAGGGACACACCAAAAAGTTCTTTATTATTATGATCTGTGGACTCAAATTATTAGAAGTGCAATAGCGTAAAATTAAACAATGGAGAAAAATACTCATATATCCTATTGTAATCCCTATTATACAAGGTTGTTGATTTTTAAAAAAAAAATCAATTCTTTTTATTTAAATCAAGATTTATTTGAATTTAATGATTTTTTTTAAACTATTCAACCAAGCTCCTCGCATATTATTTAAATCCAATTACTAAACAATTTTACTTTCTCCAGTTTGTGGTAAAAGTATTTATTTTAATCACTCATTATTTATGGGGAGTTTTTTTTTTCTTTTATCTTAGGTTCTGATTGTATCAGTGACTAAATGATTGTTGTTTGGTACTTGTGTGTTTTGATTGCTCCACATTACCAGATGACAGTCATTTAGTTTTTCTTCTGCGGCAACATATGAACTGAATTGACTATGAATATAGTGCCTAGGAAGCACCTTTTTTTTAGACTTAGCCCCAGCCATACAAGAACAGTTCCAAGAACAATTGTTATGGTTAAAGTAATTTCCTTTGGGTGTATTGTTATTTATTTGTTATAATTTTATTTTTCTGTTACACTAATTCTGCTGTTATATACTTCTCCTTTTGCATGCAAAGAAAATGTAAAAGTTTTACTTAGAGGATTATACAGTGGGTGTTCAATTTTTTTTTTTGCACTTTTTGGATTTTCTAAAAAAAATATTGAACAAAATAGTGCATGACTTCAGACATGCAAAGAACGTTAGAAATTCACATTTTCCACTATCGATTTAATTCAGAGTGCAATTAGGGGACCAACCACAAGTTGAAGAAGAGTGCACATACTTTAGATCACCCTGTATCATAAAAAGCTACAAATAACTTGTAACTTTAACACATTGTTGTGCATACAATGTACAATATTTGTTTGTTTTGATGGGGAAATTGTGCGATTATTTAAGCAGATATAATTTCTTTTCAAAAGTTAATTTTTTTAAAACCTTTTTCTGCTTATAACTAGAATGGATTTCCATCAAAATTTACAGAAAATTTGATAAAACATTAGAGAAACATTATTTTGAAACAGTTTTCACACGTGTAATATTCACTGAGGTTTGAGCATTTATATTTTAAATTAGTAAATATTGATTTACTGTGCATGTGTGTGAGATAGAAAAAATTTTATTGCATTGGTTGAAATCTAGATATATTGAGCAACTTTTAAGATTTGTGAGTTCATAAATGGATTTTTCTTGTATGTATGTGTGTATATATATATTTTTCATTGAGAAATAAATATTTGCTTACATTACTTTTGCTTTATGGTAAAGATTTATTGTTTTATTTATGATTATTAAATGTCATATTCTCATAAATGTGCCAGATTGATACCATTTCAAGATTCTAGAAATGAATCTATCTATAATCAAAAGGTAAAAGTATTGCTTTATAAAGGGAAAAAAAACAAAAAAAAAACATTGTTCTCAAGTATTTATAAATATAAATATGTATGCATATAATAAAACTGAAACACGTGTAAATTAATATATTATGTAAGTTTGCATAATTTCTGAGTAATAAATGTGTGTATGTAATTGTAATATATACTTTTAATTTCAGTATCTTTGTCTAGATTTAATAGTATTGAAATATGTTTGATATAATGAAAAATGAGTTATGTACTATATAAATATTAAAATTGTGTAATATATAGCAGTGACATATTAAGAAAGATAACTTGTATCTTACGGAAATATAAATAGTCAGGTCTGCTAGCCATTTAAAGATGGTTTGCAAGAATCATTGGTTATATATTGTGGGGGACATTAAACTTACATAAGTACAATTAATTATTTGATTTTTTATTTGATTTATTTATTTTTTTTTTTTTTTGAAACTGCTGTTCAATGGAATAGGCAATTATTGCACTAAAATTTGATGAAACTTATTTTTTTGACTTAGCTGGTATTTTGCTTAAAAGTAATTTTTTTTTTTTTTCTGGTGTTTCATTGTAGAAATGTAATGTATTTTATTTTTGCAGTTGACTAGCAAAATGAGTAATTTTCAATACTCAAATTTTTTGAAAACTTCTAAAATTTGTGAAGTGTATTTAAATTTGTTGAATTTTGTAAAAGTTCTTTAATTTCAAGAATCAAGATTGCTCAATTTTCTGAATAACCTGTTTTCATCCCCCCCCCCCCAGTAATAATAATTGGTCTCAGAAGAGTGCACACATTTCACTCAGTGTTAAAAATCGGAGAGTAAATAAATAAATGAAAGCAAGATTCTCCCACCCTAATTGGAACCCTTCTGTATGCCTTGTTTTATTAAAAAACATTTGTTTACATTTTGAAAATAATTTTCTATGTTGACAGTTTTATCTTTTTTAATATTAAATATATTTAAAACACTTTAAACACACGTAAATATAAATTTATTTAAGATGTTAAAATTTTTTTATCCAAAGCTTTACGCTTTAATATTAAAGCATCATCAGGGATTTATGATTCGTTTCCATTGCGCAGTTTTAAATATTTATTTAAAAAATAAATAAAAATAAACATGATTTTTAAGGGTTTTTTTTTTTTTTTTTTATCATTTGTAACATCTTTTCTGAAGTCTTTATTAAAATTTAAAATCTGCTCTGGCTAATCTCAATTCTCTGTAAAGTTTTTTTTTTTTTTTTTTAATAAATTTAAATTGAATTTTGTAATGCAGTTGTAGATAGTTTTTGAGTCTTAGAAGAAAGAATGAAATTAATTTTGATGCCTCTGGGGAAAGTGGGGAAAGTTCTCACAGTGAACTATTTTAAATGGAAAAGAATTTTGATTTTTCATTATGAGCATCTGTTTGTTTAAATTCCACCAAAATGCATTTGTAAAATGTTTCTTGTGGTAAGCAATATTAATATTTCTTTCTGAATTTTAACTGGTTGGTAGCAATGTTCAAAAACTTACGCAAAAGTATATAAATTTTTAGAAAGTATGAAAAAAGTGGATTCTTGTGAAAACCTAAACATTTCTGCTGTTACTATCTTCCTTATATATAAAATGTTTAGGCTATTTAATATATTTAAATGTTGTAGAAAAAAGTTTTTTGATTGACATTACACACTATGTGCTAGTTTCTTTTGTTAATTTACTTAAGTAAACTATAGTTTCCCCCCTCCCCCTTCCTTTCACTTTCCTATCCATATCCGAATCAAAGGATTCCAGACAAATTGAATTAACGAGAAAATTTTCCCTAGCAGCAATTAAAGAAACTTAAAAAAAAAAACTTTTGTGAATTAATCATATTTAATATATCTTTCATTGTTTAGTTAATGCATAGTTTTCAATTTGTTGCAATTGTTTAACAGGTGCATATTTTTCTTATTTAGATGAGAAAATTAAGAAGATTAGATGGAACTATGTTCCAAAACCATATGTGACATATTATGAGATATCTATTTACCGAAGATGTAGCTGTGTGCTATAGCTGGATTGGGGCCAATGAAAAACTAAAGTTTTCTAATCGAAAGATCTGATGTATTATAGTAGGTTAGTGAAATGTTTAAAATTCTCAATTGTGCTTTATCTCAGGGTTAGCAAGGTTTCGGACACTATGGTGGTATAAACCATGGTTTTTACCATACTGTCCAAAACCCTACTGTTTTAAACTGTCTAAAACTATACTTTTGAATAGAATTATATTTTATCAAAATTACTCAAATAGTATTTGAAAAATTTATAAAGTATTATAATAATAATTATTATTATTATTACGATTTGTGATATGTTTCAAGGAAGTATTGATGCCATTCAAAATTCAGGGGCTGAAATAATGTAGACAGTAGAAAAAAAAATATTTTAATCATTAGAATGCATTAAGTTAGTCCTTCTTGGGTAAATTAAAGTAAAATTAGGAACATTGGTAAAGTTAATGTGTGAATTGTTCTTTATAAGATACTGTTTAAGATTACTAAATTAAAACTATTGGATAGTTCCTATTTTGGCAGTAATTATTGAGATATGCCAAAATAATTAAGTTTTTCATTGATATTTATTTGTTATCTATTTTAACCCAGCAAATTTTTGTTAAAATACTATTGTTTACAATTTTTATATATACTATTATTATTGTTAAATTTTATTGGCTAAAATATTTTTAATAAAAGTTGATTTGTTCAGTCTTTTACTGCCTAAAATATATATAACATTCAAACAAATGACTGCTTCTAACTGTAGATTCTGTGTTCAATACTAATAGTTTAATTTAGCTCTATGTTAACAATTACAGTCAAACAGGCAGCGAAGCAACATTAAAAACAAAGTTCCAATATGAAATATTATGAGTAAAAAGTATCAATAAACCAAACCACATCTCCGTCGTGCAGCGAATCACCAGTGACTGCTTTATACTAAAGCTTAGTGCAATTATGAAATTCGCAAAAGGGTCACAAAACCATTCTTAAAAAATTTAATAATAATAAAAACATTTATCTCCACTACAATAAACACACATTAACAGCTTCAAAAACAAAGTTCTGATATGCAAAAATGAAGTTCCATTACAAAAAGGTTGCTAAGAAAAAGGGTTGATACAATATTACTGCATAAGAAATCACCAATGGATGCACTATACAAAGCTAGCCATAATCTTTTATGCTGCGTTCTAAGTTCATTGCAAAAAATGAAACAGATGAACGAACATGAGTACAAGAGCATGGCATTATGATTTTGAAAGACTAGCAGAATCACTGTTACACGTACAAAAGTGCTGAACAGTTGATGTTTCAGACATATTACTGAATATTCAATTTTGTTAAATCTGATTTTTTTTTTTTTTTTTTTTTTTTTTTTTTTTTTTTGTCAAATATTAAATTACAGTTAACTGAATCTATAAAAATTCAATTTTTAAAATTTTAAATTATTTGAGAAATTTCTTACGTAATTGTTATTTTTAATTATCATTAAATTGAGAAAAATTATCCAGAATAATTCAGAAATAATAATTTATATTTAAATGAAAGCAATTGTTTTATATGTCTTCTAAAGTAACATTAAAGAAAATTAGTTATTGAATACTTTAATCATAGCAGTTGATGAAAAGAGCATTATAACAAAATAAGGCTTATTTTAAAGTCTCATCCCAAAAATCTAGATCAGTTTTTAGCTATGTTAAACATTAATATATTATATATATATATATATATATATCCATTTTTTTTTTTTTTTTTTTTTTTTTTTTTTTTTTTTTTGTTATTTGTTTATTTTTTAATACTTCAGTTTTAAGCTTTACAAACTGTTTGTTTCAGATGCAGCTGAAAAGGAATATAACAGTGTGACAAGGGCATAGATTGAAAATATTATGGTTGCGACATGCTAAAGAGAGAAAATTTTATGTCAGAAAATCAAAAATGTGTTAATATAAAATAAAATAAAAGTGCATTAAATTTTTTTATGTGTTTTGGAGTTGGTATTATTAAAATACTCCGTACTTGTAAATTTCACAAATTAAGATTTTCAACATCAAAAGGTAAATAAAACAAGTAATTAACAAATAAGATAGTAATAATTCAGCAGTGAGGTTAACTTAAACTGATACTTAAAAAAAAAAAGTTGCTGGCATCAGATTTTTTTTCCCCCTGCGACTAATCTTCTAGCAGAAGAGTGTCCTTCACATCATGAGAGGTATGAGTGTTTGCCGAATTCTCCAGGATGTGAATAAAGAAGCAGGTAAACGGTCGCCACCGGCCACGTGGCGATTAAATAAAAAAAGATGGAGATTAAAAATTATGCATCGATCGACACTAAAGTCGCCACTTTTTATTATCATTAAAATAATCTAAAAATCGAGCGACAATAGGCAATCGAAGCCTTGTGATTTCCAATCTTTTTCCATCCATGGCATAAATGTCAATGTTCATTTTAAACTTGCTTTATTATATTCTACAACCTATAAAGAAGTAGAATTGTTTAATATGTCTCACTCATATAATTTTTTGGACCCCCCCCTCCCTTTCCCTCCCCCTAACGATCTGTGATCACACAGCTTATAGAAAGCTTTATAATTTCTAATCATTCTCCATTTGCTGCAAAAATATAAATATATATTTTAAACTTACTTTATTAGATTCTAGAATCTGTAAAGAAGTTGTTTAATATCTCTTACTCATAATTCTTGTAACCCCCCCCCCCCCTCCCCCTCCAACGATTGGCAATCACATGCTCCACTGAAATCTTGTGGTTCTTTCTCTATCCATAACATAAATGTAAATATTCATTTTAAACTTTCTTGATTAGATTCTAGAACCTATAAAGAAGAATATAGATGTATCCCCCCCCCCCCACACACACACATGTGAGCTCCATTTCCACAAGCAGTTAATGATAAAATGTCCTGCGAAGCACAATCTTTTTCCATTAATATCTCCATAGTATTTAGTGTATATTTAACCCATTTAAGATAGTTGACAAATGTGTGTATCAAAGTTTGATTTGACTTAAATGTGTATTTTTCAAAAATTTTTGTATTTGCTTTCTTTTGTGTAGAAATCTTCCTTTTCCCTTCCCATTTTAAAGTAGAAATCTCCCTATTTTTAAAGCTACAAATTTGGCAGCTAAGTAAATTATTTTTAATGAAGCAGCTAAGTTTCCATATCTATACTTTTTAAGAGGAAGTATTTTAACTCTATTGAAATAAAATCATTTAAAAAAGTGTGTCTTTAGAAATAAGAAAAAATAATAAAACTGCTAACTGTATTTACACATGACCATGTAAAAGGTTGTGATGATGATGAATCAGCTGATTCATTTACTAGAAAATATCAGTGTGAACTGTGAATGATAACAGCTTATTTCACTTAAATAAATTGAAAATAAAAAAGTACTACTGAATTATCTGAAAGATAATAACTTTTACTGTTATTATTACAGCCCTAAGCAGATTTTAATTTAGGATGTGCAATTTAGGATTTTTAAAAAGAGCGTAATTACAAATTACAATTTCAGTGTCCCTGTGTTAATTTTATTATTATATGTATTTCTTATTTTCATATTTTTCTTGTGGTAATTATACCGCAAAATGGTGACAATGCTTTTTGCAGTCTGAAAGAAATAGTCTTATGTGAAAAGTGGCCCCTAACTTAAAAAAGTGACTACTAATGAAACTGACAGTACCGGCCACTGGCCACTAATGAATTTTCCCAGTTTTGCCCTTTAGGTACTAACAATAATACAGAATATTAACCTTTGACACGCCGAATTCAGATCCGGGTGTAATTTAAATTTGTTTTTTACATATTTTGCCTTCTAATGCTTTAGTTTAAAGAACTTTATCATTAAAATGTGTATTTTGTTTTATATATATATATAATTTAATATTATTCTATTCAATATTATTAATTCACTATTATTATATTTAATATTATTTGTTTAATATTATTATATTTTTATTTTATTTTAATCTAATTTAATTATGTAAGCTATTTTAAACATGTCAGCCTATTTTTAGAAGAATTTGCTTATTTTTCCAAATTATGTGAATTTTTAAACAGTGGGATAAAAGGGAAAATGGTAAAATAGGTCATTTTTATAATTTTCTGTACATTTCCCCTTTTATGATTGAACTGTAATTTCTATTTCAAAAAATCAAGTAATCTTCCTATTATATCTGATATTTTTTTCAAGTCAGTAATCATGATTTTTAATTTTTAAATGAATTTTTAATTCCATGCTCCATTTATGGAACATTGGCGTGTGAAATGTTAATTAGAATGTTGGCAGATATGTGTGTGTGTGTATATTGTGATTTTTATTCGATATTTTGAACTTTTCTGTTAGAATAGATTTTCATGTTAAGGTGTAATTTAAAAATTATGAACCAAATCACATATTACAATAAATATTCAAAAATATGGTAAGAAATATGATTACTTCAAGTCTATTGTTTTAACAAATGTTATATAAACATCTAATATCGATACTGTGTTTATACTTAAAAAAAGAAAAAAAAATAATAATAATAATAAACTCTACACATCTTCTTTTTAAGAACAGACATCACCTATCACTACCCAGAGCTAAACATGTGATACTATGAGGAAATTTTTAATAAAATATGCTCAAGAAAACTTGCAACTGTGAAATTCCTGCATACAGTTTAAAAGTACAGTTATTTTTTTGATGCTTTATAATTTAAAAACAAAATATTAAAAATCAGTTTTGTTAAACATGGAATAATGTAACAATTGGAGATTTTTTTTTAATATGAAAGGTTAATTTAAAATTTAAATATATATATATCAAGTATTTGATAATTCTAATTTCAAATTTTCTTATAGAAGAATATCACCGTGTTTGACTTGCTTCATTATCCTGCAGATTTAGGAAACATAAGCATTTATGAAACCCTTTTCCTTTTTTTTTTAATTGTCAATTAAAATGCTGGCAAGAACATGAATGATTTTCAGCTATCTAATTTTAAGTTATTCAGATTTTTTTTTTCTTAACAAGGGTAAAACAGAACAAGATTTCACATAAATATGCATTGTAAGGGTTGTTTTCATTGTACAGATGTCCAACCAGTTTAAAAATATCATGTATGATTCTAGCATGAACATCATTAATAATGTATATTCTGTTAAAAAAAAAAAAAAAAAAAAATGTAAGTTATTAAAAATTTGATTTCATTAACATCAATGAATGTCAGAATTTTACCCAAATGTGCATTTATCCCAAACTGGAATTTTTTAAAATATACTTGCCAAACCATTAAAGAATAGACACTCCGTTTAACAATTTTTTTAAGTTAATAAAAAATTAAAGGCCAGATTGTAACCCTACTTTAAAAATCTTAAAAGTACATGAAAAAGAAGTGGATAGTTGTGATAAACATTCTTTTTATTATTGTAACCAATAAATTGTAAGTAAAGTTTTTGTAAATCTAAACAAGTGTTAGTAATTTACAAAATGTACTCTTAAATTTCTACTATATAAGTTTTCTCTTGACAGTCGCTAAAAATTTGAAAAAATTCCTAAATCAGGAAATATATTAAACTAAAATTCCTTAAATTATGAAAAATTCTGTCACAGAAATTTCTAATAATTATTTACATAACTTGTCAGAATAGAACAATATCTCTTATAAATATGTACTATGAGGATTATTGCCTTAGAATTAATGTGAAATTGCATAAAAACAAAAATACACGATTGACCATAATTAAATATAAAAAAGTGCAATAAGATAAATGTATTGAAGTTATGGAGCCTAATGGGTGGGGCATGTTAAAGCTACTTAAGAAAATCACCGTTTTCTTCTGCTTTCTAAAAACTAGTGTTATCTACGGACGCCAGTAAATGAAATATTCACACTTTTATCTTCAAAGCGGCTACTCAATTGAATAACACGTACTGCGTTTCTTCTTAAAATTCAAATATCAGTAAAAAAAGAACACAGCTACGTTGAATATTATTTACAAAAAGAAATCATTTAAAATATACAAAAAACTTTATTCCCAATGGAAAAAACCTACTGCTCTAAAACAGTAAATTACTTATTCCAAAAGATTTAATACACACGAGCTCTCGATTAAACGAGACCAAGTATCATTTTTTTTTAACTAACGTTGCCATCTAATAATAATAATATTCATAAAATAAATAATAGACATAATAATACATTTTCAACAGGGCATTTCAGTTTGTGACTGTGTGAGATAATTGGCCTTAACATGAATACAGTATGCCCTGTAGTAGAAAATAAGAATGTGCAATGTGGAGCTGAAAGAGGAAAAGGTAAGAATATATTGCTATATAAAATGTCTTTTTAATAAAGTCGTTTTATAATTTTTTAATAATCCTATAAAGAATATTACTCTTTTTTTTTTTTTTTTTTTTTTTTTTTAAATAATACTAGTTAATGTTTATTAAATAAATTTATTAAGTATTTTATAAAAGAAATAATGCGTGTGTTTATAAATTTTTAGTCAATTAATCTTCTAGAATAACGTCCCCCCCCCCTCCTTGTGGAAGAGGGGGGCAAAATTTGTAAAATCGCTTCTTAGTAGATGTCTATGTCACAGGAGGAATGTTTTCTCCCAATTCCATGCTTCTACCATGCTCTCCAGATTGCAAAAACGTGAGAAAAAGGGCGGCTTTGGCCCTTATCACGGTTTTGTAAAGGTCTAACTGCAACGTTTCCGGCTGCAATCTCTAAGAGACAGTGTCCGGAGATGAGAGAAGTCGTGTAGAGCCGCACCAGATTGTAAAAACGTGAGAAAAATGGCGGCTTTGGCCTTTATCACGGCTTTGTGAGGTCTAACTGCAACGTTTCCGGCTGCAATCTCTAAGAGACAGTGTCCGGAGATGAGAGAAGTCGTGTAGAGCCGCACCAGATTGTAAAAACGTGAGAAAAAGGGCGGCTTTGGCCTTTATCACGGTTTTGTGAGGTCTAACTGCAACGTTTCCGGCTGCAATCTTTAAGAGACAGTGTCCGGGGATGAGAGAAGTCGTGTAGAGCCGCACCAGATTGTAAAAACATGAGAAAAAGGGCGGCTTTGGCCCTTATCACGGTTTTGTAAAGGTCTAACTGCAACGTTTCCAGCTGCAATCTTTAAGAGACAGTGTCCGGAGATGAGAGAAGTCGTGTAGAGCCGCACCAGATTGTAAAAACGTGAGAAAAATGGCGGCTTTGGCCTTTATGGCGGTTCTGTGAGGTCTAACTGCAACGTTTCCGGCTGCAATCTCTAAGAGACAGTGTCCGGAGATGAGAGAAGTCGTGTAGAGCCGCACCAGATTGTAAAAACGTGAGAAAAATGGCGGCTTTGGCCTTTATCACGGTTTTGTGAGGTCTAACTGCAACGTTTCCGGCTGCAGTCTTTAAGAGACAGTTTCCGGAGATGAGAGAAGTCGTGTAGAGCCGCACCAGATTGTAAAAACGTGAGAAAAATGGCGGCTTTGGCCTTTATCACGGTTTTGTGAGGTCTAACTGCAACGTTTCCGGCTGCAGTCTTTAAGAGACAGTTTCCGGAGATGAGAGAAGTCGTGTAGAGCCGCACCAGATTGTAAAAACGTGAGAAAAATGGCGGCTTTGGCCTTTATCACGGTTTTGTGAGGTCTAACTGCAACGTTTCCGGCTGCAGTCTTTAAGAGACAGTTTCCGGAGATGAGAGAAGTCGTGTAGAGCCGCACCAGATTGTAAAAACGTGAGAAAAATGGCGGCTTTGGCCTTTATCACGGTTTTGTGAGGTCTAACTGCAACGTTTCCGGCTGCAGTCTTTAAGAGACAGTTTCCGGAGATGAGAGAAGTCGTGTAGAGCCGCACCAGATTGTAAAAACGTGAGAAAAATGGCGGCTTTGGCCTTTATCACGGTTTTGTGAGGTCTAACTGCAACGTTTCCGGCTGCAGTCTTTAAGAGACAGTGTCCGGGGATGAGAGAAGTCGTGTAGAGCCGCACCAGATTGTAAAAACATGAGAAAAAGGGCGGCTTTGGCCCTTATCACGGTTTTGTGAGGTCTAACTGCAACGTTTCCGGCTGCAGTCTTTAAGAGACAGTTTCCGGAGATGAGAGAAGTCGTGTAGAGCCGCACCAGATTGTAAAAACGTGAGAAAAATGGCGGCTTTGGCCTTTATCACGGTTTTGTGAGGTCTAACTGCAACGTTTCCGGCTGCAGTCTTTAAGAGACAGTTTCCGGAGATGAGAGAAGTCGTGTAGAGCCGCACCAGATTGTAAAAACGTGAGAAAAATGGCGGCTTTGGCCTTTATCACGGTTTTGTGAGGTCTAACTGCAACGTTTCCGGCTGCAGTCTTTAAGAGACAGTTTCCGGAGATGAGAGAAGTCGTGTAGAGCCGCACCAGATTGTAAAAACGTGAGAAAAATGGCGGCTTTGGCCTTTATCACGGTTTTGTGAGGTCTAACTGCAACGTTTCCGGCTGCAGTCTTTAAGAGACAGTGTCCGGGGATGAGAGAAGTCGTGTAGAGCCGCACCAGATTGTAAAAACATGAGAAAAAGGGCGGCTTTGGCCCTTATCACGGTTTTGTAAAGGTCTAACTGCAACGTTTCCAGCTGCAATCTTTAAGAGACAGTGTCCGGAGATGAGAGAAGTCGTGTAGAGCCGCACCACATTGTAAAAACGTGAGAAAAATGGCGGCTTTGGCCTTTATGGCGGTTCTGTGAGGTCTAACTGCAACGTTTCCGGCTGCAATCTCTAAGAGACAGTGTCCGGAGATGAGAGAAGTCGTGTAGAGCCGCACCAGATTGTAAAAACGTGAGAAAAATGGCGGCTTTGGCCTTTATCACGGTTTTGTGAGGTCTAACTGCAACGTTTCCGGCTGCAGTCTTTAAGAGACAGTTTCCGGAGATGAGAGAAGTCGTGTAGAGCCGCACCAGATTGTAAAAACGTGAGAAAAATGGCGGCTTTGGCCTTTATCACGGTTTTGTGAGGTCTAACTGCAACGTTTCCGGCTGCAGTCTTTAAGAGACAGTTTCCGGAGATGAGAGAAGTCGTGTAGAGCCGCACCAGATTGTAAAAACGTGAGAAAAATGGCGGCTTTGGCCTTTATCACGGTTTTGTGAGGTCTAACTGCAACGTTTCCGGCTGCAGTCTTTAAGAGACAGTTTCCGGAGATGAGAGAAGTCGTGTAGAGCCGCACCAGATTGTAAAAACGTGAGAAAAATGGCGGATTTGGCCTTTATCACGGTTTTGTGAGGTCTAACTGCAACGTTTCCGGCTGCAATCTTTAAGAGACAGTGTCCAGGGATGAGAGAAGACGTGTAGAGCCGCACCAGATTTTAAAACAATATACAGTATATAATTATTAACACTTCACATTAGCAAGTTAATTGTATGATACATTATTTGTTTCATACAAGGATGGAAAGCGTTTGCTGACGATGACGCGGATTCAATGATTTTTGTTCACCCAAATGTTTTCACTTCAAATGGAAAAAGTTTGTAAAAATCGATTGCAAGATTTGTACTGGACACACAAACAAACAAACAAGAATCGAATTTAATAGAAACATGATAATAAGTACTGATAATGACACAGGTCTACAAAAATGATGTTGAAAAAGTTTTATTTAATAATTTTAGCTGATCTTTATATTTTTTGGCGAGTTGAAACCAAAAATGCAGCCAGTTTTTCTCTGTCACATATAGATTTTTGTCAATACAAGGTGTTTAGTGACATAATGTCTTACATATACCATCATAACAATAGGTTGGTTGATAGCGTTTTGTGTCGCACTAGTGCTGCACAATAACAACAATAGGTACTCATGACTAATTAATCATGGAAACATACTATAAAACTTACCATTACAGTGGTAGAGGAGTAATGAAAGAAATTATATAGGTAGGCACCCTGTATTAACAAAAATCTATATGTGATAGTGATAGAGAAAAACTGGCTTCATTTTTGGTTTCAACTCGCCAAAAAACATAAAGATCAGCTAAAATTATTAAATCAAAATTTTAATGTAGACCTGTGTCATAATATCCTGAAAGCATCCTGTAACTATCTCAAAAAGACATCCGGAGGACGCGCAGCGATATATTTTTCTACTTGTCACTGGATCTCCTCTGAATAACAACTCCATCCTGAAATTATCAGATAAAAGACATCCGAAGGACATGCAGTGGTGTCACCTTCTGGAAACCACTGAACATCCACCGGTTGGTGACAGGATATTTTACAGCATCCAGCGGATAAGGTATTATCCTGCATGTGATAGTCTCCGGATGATCGCTGGATGTAATTTGGTTGTATGGGCTTATACGGTCTAAATATGTACACTAGTTTTTTTTTCATTTTTTGGGGGGGGGGATACGATCACACCTCCTAATTTTGTATTTAAAGAAAAACCACCCAGCAATTATACAGCAGTAAATAACTTCTAACTTATAAATTTTTATCCACCGGGTACTTATATGGCCTGTTAACCTTCTCACGCATTTTTTAGATTTATAGAGTGAGATAAGGGTACCCAGTTTTTTTTATTTTTCTTTCATGTACACGGAGCATACATTCATGTGCATAAGTGTTCGTTGCAATATAGAATCGTTAATTTTTTTTTCTTATTCATGCACAACAAAGTAGAGTTATCTTTTGATTTTTTTTTGTATATTTTTTTGTTTTCATGCATCTGAAGCGTGCATACATGGAAATTAGTGAATGATGAAATACAGAATTTCATGCATTTTTTAGATACAATTACATGTTAAGGGTATCCATTGATGTTTTTTGTACACAATTGGTTTTCATTTCATGCATGGGAGGGGTACTTTTGGGCACATTACGATCACTGGAATTGGGAATTTCATAGATTAAAACAAAACTTTAAAAAATATTCCTGGATGCAAGGTTACAGTTGGCAGCAAAATTTATGAAGCACTAGCAATAATCTCTATTTAAAAGATATACATTTCTGGTTTGTTAAGTAAATATTTGTTGAGTCATGATCTTAGTCTTATGTTATTTATAAAAAAGTAAGGTGATAAAAATTAGTAAACAAATTAAAAAATATATATACGAAAAGTGTGAATGTATGCATCAATAATTTTGCTACCGACTGTATTCATTGTGTATGTATCTAAAAATGTGATTATAGATATTTTATATCTAAAAATGTGATTGTAGATATTTTATTAAAATATCTAAAAATGCATGAAAATCTGTACAGCAGCAATTACTATTGTGCATGCTTCACATTGCATACATAATAATAAAAAAAAAATGTACTTGAAAATAAACATTGGTAAAAATATGCTTTAGCGCACTGCTTGGTGACAATATAATTCAAGCAGGTTGTAAAAGACTTAATTTAAACATATAAATTAAGCCAGATAGGCTTTTAACAACTTGCAAAATAAAATGGTAGTGAAATATTATACACTCATGTAATATTTAATATCTGACAGTGTAATAAGTTCAAGTATTTGTGTAAATTTATGCATGAGCACAGAAAAATGCTATAAATAATTGAAGCAAGTTTCAGAATTCAGACATAAAGAAGAAATAATCAAAAACACTCGCATGCATAAATTTAATAAATAGGCTTTGAATGTTTTTCTTTTAATCAGGCAGTCTATGCAAATTAAAAGTTCCAAGTTTTCATGCAATTTTTTTTTTTTTTTTTTCTGGTCATACAAATTCGAAATTTAATCATTTCATGCTAAGTAAGTACGTTAAATTGGAATTAATAATAATAATAATCTTATGATCTATGAAAGAGCACTACACTTCTAATAATATATTTCTTTAAAGATTTTTTTTTCTTTTTTAAAAAAATAAATATAAGAAAGAATTTAAAATACATTTAAAAAACAAAATATACATTTAAAATTTAGACGTTTCGAAAGCATATTCGTATTTGCAAGCACTACATGAATACTTATAAGTTTGTCTCGTAAATAAAATAGTTTTTGTTTTTAATATATATATCATTGAGACGGTTTGATGTTTGTGTACGTTAAAGAATAAAGAAGTGTTTATACATGCTACATTACTTTAACAAACAAAGCTTTGACCACAAATTTACTGTGATCAAAATAATTTCCAACACGATCCATCCGATAAAATGCGACGAGCACGAGAAACGAACTATGAACTTTAATTTTAGCAATATTTTGCTTCGAGTTTCAAAGATACTACACCAGGCGGCGATCGGATCGTTTTCATCTACTCGGCTGAATTAATGCGGAATAGAAAGCTTCAGATTTCGCGCTGGCTGCCCTATCTCGTATTTCATCCTATAGATAGTTTTAATCCGTGTTATATACCCAGGTAGCACAAAAATATTGGCCAATATCCTGCTAATATTGGCCAATATTTTGAATACCTCTGAATGTCAAACATCGAATTTATGATATCTGCTGATATTCACAGATGTAAGTCAAAATTATTATTTAAAAAAAGCATTTAACAAAGTTTTTTATATTACTTATAACTTTTACATGTAGAAATAAGTATATTAAAGTATTTAATTTTAGAAGTTTGTCCCTTTTTAAGAAATATAATATTTCACATCTTCTTTTTAAATGTCTGATTTACATTGGCCAATGTCGTAAAAATGATATCATTTATACGATATTCAGCAGTATTTGTTGACATTCGTTGAAACAATATCACTTTGGTGACATCTTTTGATATTCTTGAAAATTATATCATTTTCAGACATTGTGAAATATTTCTTGATATTAGTAAAACAATATTTTTTTTTATATCTTGAGAATTCTCAAGATATAAAATTTTTTTTATGTTATCAGTATAGTTTATTAGTATATGTTATGACTAAGTCATGTCAGTATTATGTCATATGTACGTCATTCATTTTATATCGTTTTATAAAGAGATATATCTTTTCTTACTTCTAAATAAAATGTTGTATGTAATGAAAATAACTTTGTAAAATGCTTTATGTTTCAATAATAATTACGAATTACATCTGTGAATATCAATAGATATTGTAAATTCGAAGTTTGAGATTCAGCGCCATTCAAAATATTGGCCGATGTTCATAGGATATTGACAAAAATTTTTATGTAACACTCTCAGAAATAAAACTCTCATTTTTGACGATTCAACAATCCTCGAGCTCTGTTTCGTTAATTTTGACAATAATTTCGTCAAAAGATCGTATGGACGCAAACGACTGAACACGCTCGAAATTTGACGAAATGCAGGCACTCAAAAATATGACGAAATCTTTTCTCCTGCTTCTCAATTGGCAACGGCAACGCGAACGCATCTCATTCTTTGTCTCAGCGTCAATATTGTACTCGCTTTGGTCAGCTCATTATAAAAATGATAAGGGGGTCTTGATAAAAACAAACTGTGGACGGCCTGTGGCGCGGAGCTAATATATCTTGTTAAAATTTCTGTAAAATAAAAGGTTTGTATTTAATAACATTTATATTTTGATTTTTGTGTTGTATTTTCTAATAATATTCGTTTATTTTTTATAATCCATCGGTTTCATTAGGTCTATATATAGGCCTAATAAAACCGATGCTAATACTTTTAAATATAGTGAAGATGTTAGTTTTAATCATAGAAATCAATCTCCTAAATCTTAAGTGCTTAATTTTTTTTTTTTTTTTTTAAACCTATTGATTTGTATAGAGAAGTCAAAATAATCATTTTTAATAATCAGTCAATTGTTTCCTGTGGTAAAATTTATATGTTTATTAATCAAAGCAGTAAACTTGTCACGTTGTTTATTGCAGAATGTATAAAGTTAAATGTTTTGATAATTGTTTTAATTTATAAAAGTATAGGCACCAAAAGGTTTAGTTCTTGATATTCTAGAATAGTGAAGGAATTTTCAAATTAACTTTCTTTAATGCAACACTTTGAAATAGTCGGTAGATATTAGTATGCTCAACTAATATCACTAGGTCGCCACACAATTACTATCGAAAAAATTTTAGCAAACGAAAACAGAACAAAAAATTCTTTAAATTTCAATTTGTAATTATAACTTGCTTTATATTTATAAATCAACATGTATACCGTATGAATAAAATCGTTTTATTATTAAGTAAAAATTTGCAAAATTCTTCATTATGTAAGAATAGCATGCATAGACATATTTTGTATACTTATAATTAATATTTCTGAAAGTCTAAAATTTCAAAGTGTTAATTATGAAATGTTAATTATAAATTTTGACATCTATATAAACCTATAAACTAAGTGTTAAAATCACAGGAATAAAGCAAAACATAACATAAGCAGTAAATTAACAAGTTTGAAAATAATTATATTAATCTATATTTATTACACTTGTCATTTATCAATAATTTTGTAGCTATTTCTTATTTATTACTATTATTATTATTGATTTTATAAATATGTATGCCTGTTTACAGCTTGAACTAATAAAAAAAAAAAAAAAAATCTGTACTAGTAAATATTAAATTATTTATGCATTTCCAGAAGGAATTTATATTTCTCTTGTCTCATGTTAATAAGCTTAATTACATATTAATTATAAATTAATTGCTGAATAATATAAAAATATTACTTTTTTTTTTTTTTTTAAATGCATATGAAAATTAATACTTCATAATGAATTTTTAAAAGCCTAAAGTTTTGTTTTATATTAATCTAAACGTTATTAGTCGTTCTCAAAAACTTTTAATCTGTTTACTTTTTTTTTTTTAAAACATACTTATAAATGATATCTTATTAAAAACAACTAAATTTTTAAAGTATCATATAACTAAATTTAACATATACAATATTAACTGTTTAACGTTCATTGCTTTCGCAGCAAAATCAAACATTTGGCAAAATTTACGAATTTTTATGCAGCAGTTTTTTTTAACATTCCCCCCTAGTTTTAATCACATTTTAAACTTTTATTTCTTTTTTGTCTGTAGATATCAGCACTATTCCAAAATTTAACAAGTAATGCTTCAAAGGAAGCTAAATGCAAAAGTCACTTGAAATTTCTTTGAGTGTGCGAGTGCGAATTGCTGGTTTGATGATGCACTCATGTCTAGTTTTTTTTCATTTAATTAAGAGCTGGGCTATTATTTTCACCTGAAACAACTTTTACGATATTTTGTAGTTGATAATGTTTACTTACAAAGTGTTTTATTAATTAAATTAAATATTATTTGAATTTAATAAGGTTAACTTTTAGATGTTTCAAACCAAAAATTTCTCAAAAAGGAGCAATGCTGATTTTTTATTTTTTAAATATTTATGTTCAGCTAAGCGTCTAAAAGCCATTTTAACACGTTTTTATTAGCTTCACCTGTATGTTTGTAACTGCTCTGGGAGCAAATGAAAAATTTATATTGTAAAAAAAGACTTTCCCTACGTGAGCGCCGTGGCTGTGAGGTAAAATGCCGCGCTACGAACTTAAAGGTCTATCGTTCGATCCCAGTCAGGGAAGATTTTTTAAAAATGTATTTTGTTTAATTCTAAATTATTTTAATTAAAGATTTAATTTAAATGTATGTAAATATTATGGTGTGTCACTCACACGATTTTCTCTTACCCTGCATTTTAATACTAAGATAGATATTTTGTGCTTTTTAGTTCACATTTCTATAAAAGCGTGTTCTTTAATTTTTTAAAACTATGATATTATTTAAAATTAGTTTAATAATTTTTAAAATAAATTAAGTAGTGAACATTAAAGGGTTAAGCATATACATATATATATATATATATAAAGTAAAAATTCTGTCAAAGACAGAATTTAGTTTAGTATGGAGGACTATTAATTTCAGTTTGTAAAAAATTTTATTTTTAATTTTTACTTTATTTTTTTTATCTCATTTTTTGACCATAAAACTGGGCCATGTACTTTGTTAAATGACTGAAATGAATTAAAATGAAGTGTTTCCACCTAAATTTCATACTTTAGCTAATTTAAAAAAAAATTAATTATTGTGTCGAAAAACTGTTTGCACCCCTGGGTTCAGAAAAATTGTCCCTTTCATTTGGTACTGAATTCGTAACGATAGGACGGATATTTTTAATTTATTCTGGTGTTACACAAAACTGGCGATGTTTTTACCCAAATTGAAACTAATAGTCCTCCTTGTTCTAATACATTTCGTAGTAATATCTGGAAGTATCGTAGCATATTTTGAGTGAATATAACAATAATTCATAATGAAATTTGAAAGACTAAAGTTTTGTTTTCTATAATCAAAATGTTATAACAATGTCTTATTCAAAGAACATCAATCAATTTACTTTCAAAATATTTTTATGCAACAAACTATATAAATGTAGGTTTTTGACAGATTTTGACAAGGAGGTTTTTGACATGGCGATTTAAACCATTGTTAAAACCAACAAAAGCTGTCACATGTTAAAAACCCACCAAACCCAATTTTAACTTAAATAAACTTGGGATATTTTATTATAATCTTTGATTTTTTTTTTTTTTTTTTTTTTTTTTTTTTTTAAGATACTTTTTAAATTACCAAATTAAAAACTTAAGTTTTATTGCTATCAAACAGTATAAAGTATATTTATTGGTATTATCAGCTTTAAAAATGGTATGTATCGGTATCGGCATTTTAAAATTTAGAAAAAAATGTGCTCCCAGAAATCTGCACAGCCTGAGGACGGATAGAGATTCTGCAGGCTTTAAAGTGGTGGCTCATGGGTCAAATTTTACCTTAAAGAATTAACTTGTAGGCCTTGTATTAGTTTTATAAATATTAATTTTATCTCCCCCCCCTTTTTTTTTTTAATTCATTGCAGTTATTCAGACATTAGTCCTCGTTGAATCAAAGCCATACATCTTGAGCATATAAACATGTATTCATTTGTAAATTAAATTAATTATATACTCTTTAAATGTTTTTATGTATTCTGTTTCTTTTTAATTTTAAATTAAATATATTAAGGCTGATTCTTTCATTCATTATATAGCATAAATGTCTGGAATTTTTGTATGGAGAATCATTAAGACTGTAGTAAAAACTCATTCAGTAATAGTCAATCATTAAAAATGTCAAAGCGCTTTAGGCAGTTTATGATACCAGTTATAAAAAAAGCTTCCTTTATTTTATTTATTTTTAATAGCGCTTCCATAAGCTTAAATAAATTAAAATGAAACATTAAATTATGAATATATAAATTCAAAATTATGAATAATACAATCTAAATAAATTTTAGCTACATAATCAAATATTACATGTAAATATTTCTTTTTAATTTTATTTTTAATGCTTCTTTATATAGGTTTTCTTTTGCTATCTTTTTACCATGCCTTGGCCTCCTTTTTCAAAGCTATGAGAATGATGGCTTGAATTTCAAATATTTTAATGTAAGTACTAAAGGATTTTTTTTTCTTTAATGTCATTCACGTTTTAATCTAGCTTCTAATCATATTACTTGTTTATTTTTATGTTTCCCCTGCTTTATTTTTTTAATGATAGATAAACTTGAATTTTTTTTCCTCATAAAATATGATTCTCTATGTACAGCGCTTGTGAAATATGGTTGCCATTGGCAACCAATATATTTTATTGTTTTATGAAAATTTGACCGACGTGAAGGACAATGTGCAACAGGACTGATTATTAGTGATCAGTTGCAGTCAGCTGTTGATCGTCATTGTTCATCGGATGCACACAAATAAATGATGGGGCCCTCTATTAAAATTTGTATTTTGATGTATTGTGCTCCTAGCAGATTTTTTTTTTAAACTTTTTTCTGAATGCTTTAGTTTATCCATTTGAATTGTGTATATACAAATTCTCACCTCATTCTGCATATTAGTTATAGCTACAGAATATTGTGATTGGACCAAGTTGAATTACAATCACCCGGTATGTAAACTAAAAAGTAGTGATCTTTAATCTGCAAAAGACTTGGTCCGAAAAGTTGCATATTCCACAAAGTCGACTATTCCAGAATGAGGCTTCAAGGAACACAACACAACACCTGCCACATTGTCAAAAGCTAGCAATTTAACACATTTCAAAAAATGTGCTGAATGCAATCAGGTCTTGTTACTTTTCCTTCAGAAAAAATCAGTCACACACTTGCTTTTCAGGTATCACTTACCTCAGGGCCCGACTTAGACTACCTGCAGCCCCGGGGCAAGCCTATTCTGGGGGGCCCCCTTGCAGTGCCATAAGAGGTCTTTAGGTTGCAGAATTTCTGTATTCGCCTGTAGGGGGGGCCCCTTCCAGAAGGGGGGCCCAGGGCATTTGCCCCGTATGCCCTGCCGTAAGTCAGGGCCTGCTTACCTATGGAAGCAAGTTTAGAAATAAGCGGTCATTTGGTGTATTTTGTGACCAGATTTTTCATTTTGATACCTAGAATTCTAATCTTAGGTGCCATATTTGTCGCCAGTTTCTTTTTTTTTTTTCCCTTTATCTTATATAATAACATTCCCGATCCCATCAGATAGTTCCATGTAAACAAGTCTATTTCATCGTATTCCTCAATTCTGTTACTGGAGTCATACATGATTGGCGTTTAAAATAAAGTTCACAAAGAATTTTCAAAGCTATGCTCTCTTGACAAGTAGCTTTGCTGAGATTTCTAAATGAAACTGAATCTGTCTCCGAACTATATGTAAATATATGAAAAGTTCTACAGTGCTTGTTAATTCTACCATTGAATATTTCCGAAGGTAAAAGTGGATTCACTCAGTTTAACCTAATTAAAGCTGATGTAAGAAATCGTATCAGTTAACAATTTGTTGATGATCAAATCAAACTGAGCCGATTCTTAATTGAAAGATTTCTGTCCAGAAGATGGTATTAAATTATGGTGAATGATGCAGCTTCTCGAGGGAAAATGTATTTGTGATTTTGAAATATGTAAATGTTACCTCTAAAGTGCAGAAATCAGTTAATCTGCAGATTAGCTAGGTAATTTGTACATTAACTAGGGTTATCCGTTAAAGTGAAAAAAATTGTTTCATTTCTCAAATTACCTAGATAATCTGCGAATTACCTAGATAATCTGCACATTATATACTAGGTACTCGGTAAAGTGAAAATAAGATCTCTGGTGTTGTAATTTTACAGCACGCTGTGTTGTATTTGTTTTTTTCATTCGAGGGAAAAAAAAAAAGATTAGTTTTCTTATCTTTCTTTCTTTACTTACTTTAATCTGTATGTGTTTTAATTTTTATGTGTTTTAAAGTAATATTTGCTTTATTTTTTTTATTCTGTCCATATAAGTTTGAAGTTATTATGCATTTTTAATATGAAATATAATAACTTTAATAACTTTCAATAAATTATATTTTATAAATGAAAGTTAGAATTGTAATACAGTAAAGATTTCTTTTCAAAATAAAAATATTTAACCCTTTAAATTAAAAAAAAAAAAAAAAAAACACCAATTTTTAATTTGCTAAAGAAATATTAAATCAGAAGCATTATTTAAGAAATATATTATTTAATTTATTAAATAATGCCATAATGTTGAATGCCATATTTTTCTGAGTAAAAATTAACACATCCTCCCCCCCCCCCCCCCAGTAAGTATTAGTAATTTAAATCAATTTTAAAATAAATTAGTTTTAAAAAGTTGTGGTTTAATAGTTTTATTTCAGGAGGAAATAATTAATGTGCTATAAATTTGATATTCATAATTCATAATGAAGTTTCACGAGAGAGAGCTTTTAATTAAGATTAGATTCCATTAATAAAATGCAGACCCTTATTAAACTTATATTGACAGAATTAAAAAAGAGAAGAAATAAAATCAAAATTAAAATTAAAACAATTATAACTTACTTGTTACTTTAAATTTTGTGTTAGTCACAATAAGAAACTTAATCATGGCTTCGACACTCCACGTTTTGCTGTTTATCACATATGGTTACTGGTTTATCATAGCAGAGCGGAAGGGACAAAAGTTTTAGTTTGTGTTTGAAGGTCATTCGTGTATCTGTATCGCATGACTGTTTGACGTCATAGTGAATATAAAAAAACTAAGGCTCGAAACAAACATTTGAACTTTAACGACACAGAAGCCGCTAATGTGCAGATTACCTAGTTAAAATGCAGAAAACTCTATTCTGCAATTCCGGGGTTTTGATTCCAGGTCATTTTAGTTAATCTGCAGATTATCTAGGTAATCTGCACATTAACGGATATCGAGCTTTAACAGTAATTGTCAGTGTAATTATAGTTTTTACAAAATCACTGTTTTTTTTTTTTTTCTTTCCTTTTTTTTTGCTCTTTATTTTCTTCTTTTGCACATATTATTAAAAATATATATATTTTTTAATATGTATGTTTAATACTGTCAATCTATTTACATTTTTTACATAAATATTTTTTATGCAATCTTGCATAATGCATATATTATTTACAAAGTGATGCCTTTATATATAATAGAAAAATACCATTTTAACATGTAATCATCGAAAAAGATTGGAAAATCTAATGTCCAAAATTTATCTACTAAATATTTTTGCAATTTTTTAAATATATAGTTTTGAATGCATGTTTACGAAAATTCATGACCAAGTTCCAGTTAGTGCTATACATGTTATATAAAATTTACAAAAAAATATTTCTAAATTTTACTACTATAAATGTTTAAAGTAAAAAAAGTTAAGTCTAATTTTATGAAAGTCTGTTTAGCTTAACTGAATAACAACACACATACATAAAAAAAAAAAAAAAAAAAAAAAAATTGTAATATTCTGGATTGTATTTTTTTATGTTATTTTTATGTTATTTTTTTTTTTTTTTTTTGTAGTAAAATGTATAAGTTGAGGTATGTAAAAATGTCTACCTTTTTAGTCAAAAAAGCATTTAAAGACTATATATATATAAATTTTTCAGCATGTATAAGCAGTACCTGGGCACAAAATTTTACTTATAGTTAAAAATATCTTATCTAAATCCCCCAGTTTTTTTTTCATGTTTTCTAACTCAACTGTGTTTTATTCATATGAATAAAATTTTAAAATAAAATATCGTTTGACTGAGCGGAGCAATTTTATTAAAGCCAGAAACATTATTTTTTTTGCCCAAATACTTTTTCCAGTCAGTCTGTTTTATCGCCTGCTATAGATCATTTTATAGTAATAACAAACTATATTTTCTAAGGGGGGGGGGGGGTGGATCATCAAAAGGGGTATGAAAAGTTTAAAGTATCCTGGGCATAAAAATTTGCTAGTCGGACCCTGTTTTTAAGTGTACCATAATAATCGAACCTTTTAAACATAGTAACAAAAAAATTGACTAAACAATTATTTACATATGCTGAACTGTTAAATAAAAATGAAAAAGGCAAAAAATAATGTTTTTCTAAAATATTTTTATTTTTTTTTAAAGGAGTTGTTAGTGGGTGAAGATTAGACACAGATCTTGACAACGTCAAGTGAATGTTTCCAGTAAACTTCTTTTACACGACCGATGATGAAGTGTCAAATTCGAGCACTGATGGTAGCAAAGTTGATGTTGAGCCTTTCTCAAAGTGTGCTTAGAGACAGCCTATAATATATTTACTTTTATATCATTTGTATGTGTTGATACAAAACTTTATGTAAATAAAAAAAGGAATTTTTTCTGAAATTAAAAAAAAAAAAAAAAAAGTTTTGCATTTTTATTGTTCATATTGTATTTGTAATATTTATCTGTTTTGTTCATATTTTGAAATAAATGCATGCATTAGTACTTTCAGACTTTTGTTTGTATATTAATTAATTTTAATTTAAACTTTCAGTGCTTTTTAATTTTTAAGAAAATTTAAAGTTATCTCTTTGTGTGCGCATTTTTAATGTTTGTGTTATCCATTTCTGTTTATTCAGGCATAATCAATCTCATTTGTACCAAAGTGTTGCCAGACTTCCTTAAAATTTGCTGATGCCCTGCTTTAACCATAGATTTTAAATTGAGATTAAATATTTGTAAAAGCATTTCAAATAATTTGGGGAAGAAAACCCAAAATACGTTTTTAAAAATCCCCCCCAAAAAAAATCTATTTTATGATAAGTAATTTTTTTTTTTTTTTTTTTTTTTTTTTTTTTTTTTGCGAGTGTAATCTGAGTTGAAATTTCAGGCCCTGATTTAAATCTAGATTTTTGTTTTAAAGAACAGATAAATAGAATATTGAAAGCATAAATTTATTTAATTTTAAAAAAATTTAACTTAATCAAAAGATTTTAGAAATTTTTATTTTGATTCAAATAAATAACTAACCTTTTTCGTATAATAGGTTTTCTTTATTTAATTCTTAATTTTTATTTACTTTTATACATTTTCATTTACAGCTTGTATTCAAAATAGACTAAACACACATACAGTATATATGTGTATTTCTGATAGATTGGAGTGGAAAGGGAAAACCAGTGGGAAAAATACCAGACCCGTTAATCGAACCTGGGATTTCTGCTTAACGTGCGGATGCTCTAACCATTGAGCTACCCTGGCTGATAACCAGCTCGACATTTCTCACATAATATATGTTGGCAAGGTCACCGAGTCTTCAAACACGCAGCTATTTCAAGTGACAAATTGATCATGGCACAACTCCAATAGGCCACAAAATTTTAATTTAGATATTTTATACATCAACCTTGAAAATTCATTTCTGATAGATTGGAGTGGAAGGCTGATTATTTATACTATCTGAGTGAAAAATACCAGAGCCAGAAACTGAACTCAGGCCTTCTGCTTTTTTGGTGATACATTAGTTTATTTAAGCAGAAGGCTAGGTTCGATTACTGGTTCTGGTATTTTTCACATAATTGGTATAAAAAATCAGCCTTTCACACCAATCTACTAGAAATGAATTTTCAAGGTTGATGTATAAAATTTCTAAATAAAAATGTATGTGTCTATGAAATAGCTTCAAAAAATTTTATGCACAGTTCATAAAATTTTGTTTTATTCAGAATCACTCTTATGCTTTGTGTATAAATAGCAAATAATGAGGAATTAAGAAGACACCAAAAGATATTGATACAGCAAAATCTAACTTCAGTTTTTTTCATGATTACAATGCTAATGTATATTCTAGAAGCAAAAAGTGGCTCATTAAAGGACCACTTCACTCACCGTCGCCATATAAGCCGAAGCTAATATTCTATGGGAAATTTTCTTTATTTATAACTAATTAGCTAATACATATTTTTAAATTCTGTTTTCGCATTCAGAAAATTTCGAACTGTTAAATTGATGCTCTTTTTTAAAAAACGTATTTTTTTTTTCATTTTTACTATTTTATTTCGAAGCTGTAAAATACGAATTTTTAATACGTGAAATTTTTCATTTCGCATTTTCAAAATAAAATAAAAAAAATGAAAAAAATTCATTTTTAAAAAAGGAGCGTCAATTTAACAGTTGGGAAATTTCTGAATGTAAAAACAGACTTTAAAAATATATATTAGTTAATTAGATATAAGTAAAGAAAATTGCCATAGAATAACATTGCCTCGGGCTTCCGACGAGGGTAAGTGAAGAGGGCCGTTAAGGTTGCACATCAAATTTCCTGTTTCTCCCTCCCTATGTTATCCTCTTGGATTTTTGTTGCTTAGTTTTTAATGATCTGTCATTGAAAAATGAAGTTTTTTGAAAAAAAAAATGCTCATTGATTATGTTCAAAGAGTAATATTTGTTAGTTATAGAATTATTACTCAATTCAATAATTATTGAATATTAAACAGAATATGAAAAGCTTCATTTTTGAGTGAGCGATCCTCATCAAACTAAGCAACAAAAGTTCCATTGAATAATATATGGAAGAATGGTTGAAACTGACTGACATATAGTCATTAATTCTGATGTTCTGAAATGTTAGGAAAAAAATCATTTCTCTGAATATATATTCAGATTTCCCAATATTGATATACATTTTTTGGTGATATACAGTCAGCAGCAAAAGTATCCAAGCATTAGCCGATAGTTCCGACATCAAAAAAGTACACTTTATACTGTTTTGTTAAATAAATCCTTGTCGGGTCATGTTCTTAGACTGACTAAGAACATAACTCGACATCAGTTTACTTAACAAGGCAGTATGAAGTGTACCTTTTTTATACAGGGATTATTGCTAGTGCTCGGATACTTTTGCTGCTGACTGTTTATCACCAAAAAATATATATCAATACTGGGAAACAATATTCACGAATCTAAGAAATTGATATTGAAAAGTATCAAAAAATGTTATTCAGAAATATTTGAAAAAAATATTTTAGAATATCATGAAGTAATATTCAAAGACCTCAAAAATAGATATAGTTGAATATCTAAAAATATTATTCAGAAATATTTGAAAAAAAAATATTTCTAAATGTCCAGAAGCAATATTTGAAAATCTCAAAAATCAATATAGCCAAATATTGAAAAATGTTATTCAGAAATATTAGAAAAAGATATTGAGAAATATCTTGAAACAATATTCAAAAATCTATAAAATAGATATTGCTAAATATTTAAAAAATATATTCAGGAATAACAAAATATAATATCAGGCAATATCTGAAAATGTTATTTAATAATGTCAAAATATAATATTTACAAATGTCTGTAAATATTGGCCAACATTAATAAATGTCAAAAAATAATATTCCTGGATATCTTTTAGGGGGGGAGGGGGTTCATTTTACGTTGGCCAATATCAAATTTTTATATTGGCCGATATTTTTGTGCTACCTGGGTATTAAATTAACAAAATATAATAGCGTCCGAATAAAAAAAAAAAAAGAGTAATTTTGTTTCAATTAAAATTGTGTAAATTTTTGTTTTAATTTTATGTTTAAATGTTATGTTCATTAATAAAAGAAATTACGTATCGAAAATCGCTATCACGTAAAAAATCTTTTTTACACAATAAATAAATAAACATAATACAGTTTAGAATTTTATGGAATTACGTACCTTATTTTCTGCAGCACAAACAATGCATATAAATAGGTACATCAGTATTCATCATCAGCTAATTAAACAAATAAACCATCATTGTCAAAAACAGGTGCTCATTGTTCGAGTTTATACTGCGTTGTGTCAGTTAGAGCCTGATTTTCATCCTATTGCGGATTGGATCAATCACGTGACCCAATGGATCAAGAAATTTTTCTGGGCTTTCAGATCCACGACCGGTCGAGATCGGTCCATTCCACAGAACGATGTGACTCTGGATCGGTCGATACCACTGAACGCTTTGGCTCGGAATCAATCGACCGGTCGTGGATCGGCCGCTCGCAAGTTCACAATACCTACGCAGTTGGTCCAAAGGGATGGCATTTTCCCGCTGATTGGACGAGAGGATATAGCACAACAGCAAATCAACGATTAGGCATCGGGATAATACTTTTCTATTTTCTTTTGATCGATGTTTTGTATTTTTATGGTAAATTTTATTAATGAAAGCATTTACAAATGTTTTTCGATGATATACTAATACTATACATTTTTAATATTATAGACCATTTTCATAAAGAGATTAAAATCTTATACTGCCTATTTGTTCGTATTTATAAAGTGACATTATTCATTTTTTTTTTTACCCCACTTTAAAAAGTAGTGATTTTTTTAAAACCGAATTTGTATGAATAAATAATAAGATTAAAATATGTAAAAATGTATTTTTATTATTATTTTAATTTACCATTTGTTTTTTCATCTGTAAAACTCACGATTTATACTATTTTCTAAATGAAATCATTTACAATAATTAAAAATTTCAGGTTAGGTTCATGTTTGTTTCCATCTACTTGACGCGTGTTAATGATAAATGTAAAAGAGGATTTTTTGAAGTAGAAGTAGTGATATTTTTGAAATTAAGTAAAGGACAAGCTATGAGAAAATGATGAAAGGGGAGAAAAAGTTAAAGAACTGTACAATAAAACCTCATCGTTTTTAAATCTATCTGAAAGTCATAAGAAAATAGACTGCTAGAATTTAATTAGTGCAAATTGTAGATATTACAGTCATAAGACAAGGGTTAAAAATTTGAGGATAAGTTGAAATTGCCAATTCTTCAAATATTGAAGTATATTCATTTACACAGCATTATATACTCTTCTTTCCTTTTTTTTTTTTTTTTTCTTATTTCAATTTCTATTAAAATGCAGATATATTATACCCACACAACACACTTCATCCCGATTAGGTTGATATTACGTAATCGCGATCAAATATTACGTCCCATTACGTTGAAATTTGCTATCTGCTTTGGTTGATTTTTGGTTGAAATGTCACAAGCAAAGTTGTAACATGGCCCTAAATAAGACTTAGTTTGTAAGTAATATCAACCAACTTGTTATGTAAGACATTCAGAGTTTGTCCAATTCATGTAAAATCAACCAAATTTGGATGTAAATGAAACATTGTGTTTTCAGCCATTTCATGTAATATCAACTAGATTTGGATGTAAGATATACATCCAGATCTCATCTAAATCATGTAAAATCAACCAAAATTGAATATGGAATATACATCTAGATTTCATCCAGGTTTTATAGAAATTACGTAAAATCAACATAGCTGATGCATTTTTTTCTTCCTTCTTCCTCTTTTAAGAATTTTAATGCACTTATTTTAAACAGGGGAACCAAAAACATTGACCTTGTTTTTTATAATGCAGAGATTAATTTTAAACATAAATGTGATATTGATTTTCAATATCAGGATTTAAAAATATATGCTTAAAATCAGTACCTGTATATTTTTGTCTAAAATTAATATTTGCATAATAAAAAGCAAGGCCAATGCTTTTGGCTTCCCTGTTTAAAATAAGTGCATTAAAATGCTTGAAAGAGAAAGAAAAAAAAGAAAAATGCATCAGGTATGCTGATTTTAAGTAACTTCTATAAAACTTGGATGAAATCTAAATGTATATTCCATATCCAATTTTGGTAGATTTTAATGGAATTCATTACCCAGGCAGAAAATTTGGCAAGATAGCTTTTTTTTTTTTTTCAGATCACACCTGGAACTTTTTCAGATAAAACTTTGTATATCATCTTATTAGAATATGAGACATATTTTGCTCATTGCAAAATACTGCTTTTTTTTTTTTTTTTTTTGTACAGGCGACAATTATTATTTTTTCAAATTCCTTGAAAATTTCTAGTTGGTTTCATAAAATTCTGCACCAATTTTTACTTCCTCATACAAAGTATAAGGAATTATAGTAATCCAGATTTGCGAAATGGATTTTATGTTTCACATTGCTCGAAAACGAATGATCGCTGAATGTTGCCAATTTATATGTGTGACTGTCATGATGTCTAGTTGTACACCTGCAAGTGTCGTCTTAACACGAGCTCTTGTTTTAGCGATATAAGCGACTTTACACGATGTTTCGTGACGTCGTACGCATGTGTCTGTATGTCACATAACTCAAAAACGATTGGACGTAGAAAGTTGCGAATTGGTACATAGGTTTGTTATAACATCCAGTTGTGCACCTCCGTCTTTGGACATCGTATGATTTTCCGTTTTGGAGATATTTAAGAAAATTAGGTTCATAATGACCAAAACTACAAAGGTTTTGACCATAATGAATCAAAAAACTTTAACTCAAAAACTGTTTGGACAAATATTGCAATCGAATTTTAACTGACTTCCTGACTAGCTAGACATTTGAAATTTTCAGAAAAGCTCAGAACACGTTGACAATGCATTTTTTAAATATTTTTAGCCAACTGTTTCGGATACTTGCTGCCTTCAGCAGCTTTTATATGATTCAACAGAAAATTTATTTAACTACCCGACTAGCTAGACATTTGAAACTTTCAGAATAGTTCAGAACATGGTGAAAATGCATTTTTTTAATACTTTTAGCCAATTATTTTGGATCCAGTGTTATTTGGGGACTTTTTTATTCAACTCGCACCAAAAATTTTGAGAAGTGATAATTGCTATACATAATAGACGTTTATCTTTCGAAGTGCTTAGGCAACCGTTACAATTAAAATTTAGCGGCGGGGGTCGAATAAAAAAGTCCCCAAATCTGGCAACACTGTTCGGATCCCTGATGCCTTCAGCAGCGTTACCAGTATAAATCTTGCAAATGATTTTCAACTGACTTCCTGACTAGCTAAACATTTGAAACTTTCGGAAAAGCCCAGAACACATTCAAAATGCTTTTATTATTTTCAGCCAACTGTTTCGTATACCTGCTGTCTTTAGCAGTGTTTATATGATTCAACAGAAAATTTATTTAACTAACTTTTCAACCAGCTAGACATTTTAAACTTTCAGAATAGTTCAGAACATGGTGAAAATGCATTTTTTTAAATACTTTTAGAGAACTGTTTCAGGTCCCTGCTGCCTTCGGCAGCGTTACAAGTACAAATCTTGCAATCGATTTTTTACTGACTTCTTGACTAGTTAGGCATTTGAAACTTTCAGAAAAGCTCAGAACACGTTGACAATGCATTTTTTTAATATTTTTAGTCAACTGTCTTGGGTCTAATGATAATGCTTTTTAACAATATGTATATATTTCTAAATGTGTATAAGAAAGTCATGTGATGTCCACATCAGTTTTTTTTTTCTTTTGCAGAAGTACAAGATCAGTATTGGTGGAATAAAATCTGAAATTAATCTTGGGAACAGGAGATTGTATGCAAAGCCTAACAATCTATTTCTTGTTGACTTGTAATATCATGCACTTTTAAACTGGTATTCTAACAGGTAACTACTGATAGACAACTTGTTATTCTAAATGCGTATCATATAGGGATTCTACAGTAAACTTTTCATTGAGATCAAGCAGGTTTGTGTACAGGGACATCGGAGTAAATTCAAATACATTGTATATACATGTATAGGAGGAAATATCTGATAAGTACAGCGTAACATCTATAGGCTGACTTAAAAAAACAAAATAAACCTCCCCCCCCCCCCTATTCATAAAAGCCTGTTTTGTGTAGATTGTAGTATGAAAATCATTTATTTACAGACCAATTGAAGTATTTGGATGGGGCTATACTTGCAGGAATCAAAATTCCTTTTGTGTTGAATGTTTTTAAAATATGACTAATTTTTTAATACAGAGTATTCTTAATACTGCCTATTGATTATAGACAATATACAGGGCTACACAGAATTAAGCAAAATGGTCTTTTCTATTGAATCTAATACAAGTGCTTTGTAAATTTTATTATGTCACTGAATACTGCACAATTTTTCATACCCATACTGTAAATAAAGTATTTTTTGAACTTCTGTTTTCAACACTGTTTTTTGTATTATATCAAGTTTTGAAGTGGCCTGATTACGAAAGTCCAATTTTTAGCAGTTGATCTGTATGTGTATCTGCTATTAACATAACTTAAAAATAAATAATTGCATGAAATTTAAATTTGGCATTTTGAATTTCGTATTCGGTTACCTGCAAAAACATTTATCAAGACTGGTTAAGTTAGAAGGCAAATTAATAATAGCTTGGATTTTTTTTTTTTTTTTGAGGGGTTTGTCCCCTCACACAGACTTACACATCAAATAGAACTGTTTTTAAAATGATTTTAGAATGTTTTAAAAGTACATTGAATTTTATTATCTCATGCTATTGATCTCAAAATTTAATATGCAATCTATCATTAATAATACTGAAATGCAGGGTAAGAGAAAGTCATGTGAGTGACACACAAGGTTATTTAAATTATGATAATAGATATACATACAGATTCATTAACCGCTAAAAATTGGATTTTCATAATCAAGGCACCTGAGAATATATTATATAAGAACAAACAAAGTTGAAATTTAAAAAATACTTTTTTTATAGCATGATTATGAAAAACTAATTTTTCTTTCTGAACAGTGTTCGTCGACATAATAATGTGAATAGAAGCACTCCCATCAATTATATTCACAATTTTGTAATTCACATTTAGCTCAATTTTTGGTAGCTGTCTATATTGTCTATAAACAAAATGCAATATGAACAATATTATGTACTTAAATTTAGTCTCAATTGAAAAACACCTAACAAAAGATGAATTATAATTCCAGCAATTTCCAAGTATAGCTCCAAATATTTTAGGTAGCCTGTAAACAAATGATGAATGATTTACATATCACAATCTACACAAAACATGTTTTTATCCATTAAAAAAAATTGTTCATTCCATTTTGCTTAAGTCAGCTTGTTGTTACACTGTAGTTACTAGAAATTTTCCCAAAGACAATGTATTTTAATTATCTTGGATACCTTTATACACAAACTACTTACTTGATCTCAAAGAAAAGTTTAGTGTAGCGTCCCTATATGATGCATATTTTGTGAGTTACAGTATGGACTTTCTGCTACTATTTGTTATTGAGATATGCTGATAACAGACAAATACACAGATTAACTGCTAAAAACATTCGGATTTCAAAACATTTTCGGATTTATGGGACCTAAAAATGTGTAAATTTAACATAAACTCAATTTTCGATATTTGATTCAAAAACAATACTTTCTCTACTACACATACGAATAAGAGAAAGTAATAAAATTTGCATTGTGTCACTAGATTACTATTCTTTGTTTTCTTTTTAGATGTAGGTATTACTTAATTTAATAACTGCTAATAGCTTCATATGATTTTAGACTTAGTTCAGCAGTTCTAGATCACAGATAAATTTTCTGCAAATCATTACAGAAAATTTTGTCTGTTGGGGAGTAAATTCTCCCCCCCCCCCCGGGTAATCAAATATAAATAGGATCCCTCCACTTTTAAATTCACAAAACAGATAATCAGCCTTATTTCCCACAAGGAATAGCAATACTACTTATACTTTCCAAACATACATTTGTAAGGAAAATATTGTAATTATGACAAATATTTTACTTTGAGATATCAGAGTTCATTTTTGCTATTTTTACGATGATATATTCATGTGTGCGCATATATATATATATATATATATATATATGCATCATAAAAAAAAAAAAAAGTCCTGTTTGCTGCCAGAAATTTTCTGTAATGACAGAAAATACGCAAAAGTTACAGAAAAATTACGTTTACAGAACGTATTTTTCTGCATTACGGAAAATTTCTGGCAGCAAACAGGACTTTTTTCATAGTGTGTAAGTGAACATGAAAGCATCTGAATGCATTTATTAACTGACCTGAATGTTTATATATATGCCATATGTCACCGTAGCACTTACAAGGGAAGTATGAATCAGTAAAATTGCTATTGAAACCAAACCAAGCTTAAATTAAAGAGCATGGTCGAAAACATTGGGTACAGTACAAATTTGCTGAAACAACCCCCATGGGGGCGAGATATAACCACTAATAGTTTTAGTTATTTCTATAAAAGCCGACAAAGCACAGGTAATAACAAGAACGAATGGTGCTGTGGTAGCGTACTCGACTTCTGATGCGAAGGTCTTCGGATCGAGTCCCCGCAAGGGCGTTTTGTATTTTAATTTTTTATTTCAACTAAAATATTTGTGTTTTACATTTTTAATTAAATTAAATCATTATTTTAAGAGAAAATATTAATTATATTAAAACTTTTTTTTTTCCTTTTCAGCGTGGGCAATTTAATAATCTTTTTAATTTTTAACCATTGTATTTATTTATTTATTAAATTTAAAGAAATTAATAATTTAACGGGAAATACTTTTATATTTCATTCCGATAAAATTTTGTTATTGATTACATTCCAATAAAATTTTTTTAATGATTATGTTTTATATAAATTTCTAATTACTACTTTTTAACGACATTAGTATCCAGAGTTATCGTCTGCTCTCAATTGTATTATTTATTCATGCAATTTTTTGCACGAAAAATCCTGAATGAACAACAGCTGTTGCTTAACTATTCGATGTTGCATTTAAGTTTTATTTCAAATGTTTCATTAAACAACTGTCAAATTTAGTGGTGTTCGAAGAACTGATAATAATATTGAACACGATGACAAATTTTCTCAAAATGATTTTAAATTCATAATTAGTTTACATCTCAAAAGATTCAAAATCTGGGTAAATATAGATTTTACAAATCTAGTAATCTCGACGAAAAGACAAATATTTAACAAAATGTTCGTGATGAACAATAATTGACAGTGAACAAAATTGTGATTCAAATAATTGTGATCAATCTTTTTGTATTTCTTTTTCTAATTGTGAAAAATACTTATGGTTTCATGATTTTTCTACATTTAATCATAACTGTTATAAATTAGAAACTATATTCGTAGCTTTAAATATTATTTTATTTTTTATAAATAAAAAAAATAAAAATATCTATTTCATAAATTCATGGTCAATACTTTATTAACTTGAATACTTAAAAAAAAAAAAAAAAAAAAAAATCTTAATATAATTGATAATTCTCTTAAAATAATGATTTAATTTAATTAAAAATGTAAAAAATAAATATTTTATTTTAAATAAAAAAATAAAATACAAAACGCCCTTGCAGGGACTCGATCCCAGGACCTTCGCATCAGAAGTCAAGCATGCTGCCACAGCACCATTCATTCTTATTACAATGCATGTTTTGTTGGCTTCTATAGAAATAACTAAAACTATTAGAGGGTCATATGTCGCCCCTCATGGAGGTTGTTGCAGCAAATTTCTAATATGCCCTATGTTTTCGGCTCTTTAATTGAAGCTTGGTTTGGTTTCAATAGCAATTTTACTGATTCATACTTCCCTTGTTAGTTAATTTACAGTGACACAATGAGAAATTCATTAACATTATGAGCTACAGGCTCAAATTACTTTAAGTGAAATAATGTTCAAGAACACACGATATGAAGAATATTACTCAAACACTATTATAATTATCTCTTCTGATCATTTAACAACTTCTCTTACTGTATTCATACAACCATTAATTATTTAATAGTACTCAGAAAGGCAAATAGTCACTCCAGATTTTTGAATATAAAATTAATCTAGCATACATGGATAACCCACCAAGCTTTAACCTAACCCACATTAACATGGTTGAAGTTGAAATGAAGTACTCATATACTATCCTGAAACAGTACAATAAGAAACGATTGT
Organism: Salticus scenicus; assembly: GCA_963930645.1. Lineage (NCBI taxonomy): Eukaryota > Metazoa > Arthropoda > Arachnida > Araneae > Salticidae > Salticus > Salticus scenicus. The sequence goes on along the minus strand of CAWVNO010001692.1, from coordinate 243,379 downwards.
CATGAAATTTCCTTTTAATACCATATGAAAATCATATTTTTAAAAGTAAAATTTATGTTTATAAATCTGTAGTGATAAGTATAAAGGATTTAAGTCCAAAAATGTCGATTTTGAGTTCAGTACATTGTCAGACTCAGAAAAAAATTCTCTATCGATTGGTATAAAGGATTTAAATCCATGTAATTTAGTCTTTGAGAAAATCCATAGGTAAAAAAAGATTCAAGTCAGAAATTTAGCATAAATCTTTATATGAAATATTTAATTCAATTTTTTCCGTTTTTTAAATGAAGGTTGACAATCACTGAATGGTATAAATCAACATAAACCCTTTTTCCTAATCGATTCTTCTGATTAGTTCTTAGCTAGCTTAACTTTATTTTTCGTCTCCTGAAAAATCAAGAATATGGACTTAAATCCTTTATACTTATCAGTACAGAAATATACTGTTTTCTTAACAACTAATGAATATTAATTATTATTCACCTATTTCCTGTAGAAAAATGCATCAATTCCACATTTTATTATTATTAAAAAACATGAAAACTTTATATTACAATTAAAGATAAAACCTAATGGCTTAATTCAGAGCTTATATGTAAATCATTCTTCCCAAATCCAGAAACTCCTGAGCGCATGTTTCATGTGATGTTGACTGTTGAAACTGATTTTTTTTCACTCTCCTTTTCTGATCCCAGTAAATCACACCACTTTCGGTCTATGCCCAGAACTCATTCATTATAGATGCAGCTACAAACCGGTTCTATGCATAGACTGAATGTGACACCATCCACTGAGATCTGAAGTTTTTTGGAGAGCTTTCGCAACCCTCTTTTGGTATTCGATCTCCAGAACATAGAGCAAAAATCGGTTCAAATGGTGTATGTGAAAAGTTTTTAAGTGTAATAGCAGCATAATAAGTGTATTGCATATACAATTTTCAAATATTTTAAACACCACCTCCAGACTTCTCTTTTTAGCAGCATTTCACATCACCTTGCATCCACAAAGTTTGATCATATTTGATTACAGGCAGTTAAATTCCTGATGGCTTCACATTGTGATGCATAATGGTGGTTGTGATATAAAACTATAGAGGTAATCACTAATTCAAATGCCTGTAATTAATATGATCCAACATTTTTGGATGACAGGTTGTATGAATAAAATGCTGCTAAAAGGAAAAAGTGAAGAATCCAGTTTCTGTGAACGTCAAAATCAGAAACAACTCACGTAAAGAATGTCGAAAGCAAAAATGTTTATAAGATAAAGTTCATAAAATATTGTTAAAAATATTTGAAAATTGTTTATTAACTATATTGCCTATTGTTACATATTATGCAAGTTTAAAATTAAATTTTGTGCAATTATTAGATAAAATATAAAAATATACGAAAAAAAATCATAAAGTACTTATAAAGCTTAAAAACATACATTCATTATTTTTTTATCAAAAGTGATTTGCTTAACTTTTTTTTTTACATATGCTTTTTATTATGCATATGTATTTTCCATTTGCTTACACAGATTAATTTTATTTGGGCTTCGTTCTATAGGCTGAATTTGTTTTAATTACAGTCGAACTTCATTAATGTGAATCTCAAGGGGGGATTGTTCATGTTATCAGTAGTTTAGGCTATCAATAACTAATCTTCTTTTGGTAAGGGTTCTAGAAACAGTTCATGTTAAAAGTAATTCACGTTAATGAGGTTCGGCTGTACTATAAATTGTGGACTGTTTGGCAAAATACCATGAATGAATGACTTCCAACCTACCTGTATTGGTTTGACATTAAATTACAGGTTAAATTTTAAAAAGATTTCCAAGAAGAAATAATATGTATTCATACATTTTTATTTAAAAAATTACATTAAATTGCTTTAACTGGTGTATTTACACAGTGACACTAATTGCACATTACTTTTTTAAATTTAGCATCTAATGTAAATTTTGTAAATCCATGGTTGCATGGCCCACTTGTGGTCTAATGTCGTGTAGTCCCCAGCAGACCTAAATGTTGACATAAATAATGTGGAAATGGCCTTGACTGAAGGTGAAAATAGTACTATTGCCAATGATAATCAATTTTTTTTACATTCTTCTGCTCCGACAACCCACACAGCACATAAGTCCAGATTTTGATGTAAATTCTTGGAATATTTCTACTTTCCCTGATGTGCATTTTTTTAATGATTAAAATATTGCAGAAAATAGTACGATTTCTGAAATTGATTTAACTTCTGACTATGTATAAAATCGTAATTTGTCAGATAATTTTCTCCAGCGAATCTGAAATTAGAAAGTTTGAAACATTTTTACAACGATCAACTATTTCTTTTACTGACAAAATTGAAAGACGAGCTGTCGAATGCGGAATGCTTCATGAACACTTGAACGTAACTGCTTTAGTGATTTACACAGATTCATAGACTCTTCTAAAAACTTCACGTCAAGCAATAACAAAACCTGTATTTCCTGGCATTGATTGTAATTTTGTTTAGCAGGAGGATCTGAAAAATACTAAATTTGAAAATTTCATTTCCCACCGAACTGAAATTGTTTGTTAGTATTGACGGCTTGCCTGATTCAATTAACAATCAGGACATTTTTTGTTCTAAAGATAACTACATTGATTAATTTAGACAACAAATTATCATTTTTGATATAAACCTCACTTTAATTATATATTATATACGTTTTAAAATAGAAATTAGCATAGTTAATTTACTATTTTTATTTGTTTTGAAATTACATCTAAATTTCTTGGCAAAACTATTTATAACATTTAAAAGCATAATGTATGGCATTACTGTCCTAATTTTATTATACATTTTCATTATATCCTTAATAAATAAAACCATTTATTGTTATTATAGTTTATTTTTAACTATGAAAAAGAGACAAACAACTTTTCTTTGAGTTATAGTTAAGTATTGCAGTTATCAGTTAAAAATATTTAACTTTTTATATAACTGTATAATTTCAATTACAAGTGTGTACAATACAATACATTTTAATTTATTAATTGAGTACAATACTTAGTGATCATGATCTTAATTAGTGAAGCTTACTAGAAAATTTTTGAAATAGCTTGAAAGATTGTTTTGATTTTAAGCAAAATACATATTATGTATTTTTGATGAACATTTAAACAGTATTACTTAACTAGGATGTTGGGTGGGTAAACTTTCAGTTGAAATATTTTAACATTTGCTCCAGGGATTGTTTTCATTGGTAATGAATATAAATAGATACATACTACATATGTGTACATTCATAAATATGTCTAAAATAATTTTAAACATATGTAAAAAGAAGGGGGGAAAAATCAGTTGTATATTTATTCCTTTATTAAGTAAAAAAAAAAAAAAATCATAAATTCTATGAAATATCATTGATTAGGTATTACCCTGGCGAACTGAGGTATAAATCAATATAGTTGTAGTATAACCAACATACTGAATTATAACAAAAGTAAGGTTAATTATAAGATTAGATTAAACAGTTCGAGCTATATCTAAGTGGATGGCTAAAAACAAAATATCAAACTATTTAGGCCAGAAGCCCCCAATTCTTTTACATTTCATTCACATGTCACCTGGATAACAAATGAACAACCAATAAAAGCAAAAAATAACTTTATAGGAAATATGAAAATACAGATTGTTGGAGTAAAAATCCTGAAATCAGGGGTAACACTGAAAACAAACACGCCTGTTGAGTGTTGAAATTTATGAATAAAAGAAATAAATGTTTAATTATTATGTATTTTACTAGCCACCCTTATAAAGATAGCCCAAAATGTCATTTTTGAGACAACACTGATTGCACAGCGTGGTGAAGCTTATTTTCAGAATATAATACTAAAAGTGTCAATATAGTAAATCGCTACACTGCACTACAAGTCGTCAATGGTTGCCTATATTAAAGCTTAGAATGATATTGTAAAAATCTTATATTAACATAAAAAGAAAAACACTAAGTTATAATTATGGAAAAATATTTACTTATTAATTTATAAAATTAATGTAAACTGAAGGGTTGCTTGGAAACTAAATATGAAGTAAATGATCTGGTAAGAAAAATACAAAAGGCCAAAATTAAAAATAAATAACTTATAAATATTGTAACAGGGGAAAAAAGAAACATTTCAGAGTTCACATTCCTACTGTAGAAAAAAAAAAAAGAAACATGGTTATTATTTTATATTTAAAAATTACCTTTAAGAAAAAAAATCTAATTTTTAAAAACAAAAATGAAGCCTAATCAAAAAATACCATCCACATGAAGTTAGAATTTTCATAGTTTATGGAATGTTAACTGTAATTTTAAACTTTATATAAATATACGTATACACATGCATTGGAAGAATTTTTTTATCCATCTATTTTATTTACCAATCTACAATAAAACAAAATTCTGCAATCCAAGAATCCGCGATCAGATCTGGTATAACAACAAGAAATAATATAACTCATAAAATATGTAAAATTTTCATTTATAAAAAAGTATAACTCTTTAATTACGTACGGCATTGATTTACTATTATTATTATTAAGCGTGTCTCGTTTACGGACTGATAAATTAACTTGCAGTGTTTGCTGGACTGTTTTTGCTATTGGCTATACACATACATAAATAGAAGATGACTAAAAATACCAATTTAAAATCATTAAATAAAAAGAGAGAAAAGAGAAATTAATAATTTGACTTCTAATTGTAAATTGCACATATATTATACATAAATATATAATGTTTACAACATTTAGGAAAAAAAAAATTCTCTTGTGAAAAATATAATTAAAATCAATAAATTAAAAAAGTGCATATTTTCTATATAAGATTCCAAGCCAGTACAAGTAGTTGATGAGAAAACTTTGCTCATTCCCATTATCATTTTCTATGGTTCATTAGGAAATTTCTCAGTTGTTATTTACATAATTTCGGAATTATTAAATTTCTCATACTTGCATGGCAGATTTCATTAACGAAATTATCATTCTTAAAAAATTATTATAATTTGAGAGAGCTAAATAAAACTGCAACAGTTTTAAAGTAAATTTCAATTTATATGACGGTAATTTTATATTGTTATTACAGGTATGGTAAAGGCATGCTTGACTGGTTGAAAAATCAATAATTCCGATTAAGTTTACAACAAATTATTTGTACAGACATTTTTCTTTCTGCTTAAAATAAAAGAAAGATCCATTTGACCATCCATGTAATAATATCAATGGAACTAACTATACATCAATGAATAAAAAATGATTACACATCAAGCAAAAACTATAACCTCATATGAAATTAAATTTTAGCAATAATAAATTTTTTCAGGGATAATATGCATTATTACACTAAAGTCAAATATCAGAAATGAAAATAAAATTAAACGATTCTAGATACTTACATGATAAATATTTTCAATTACTATTCTCTTTGGAATCAGCCGTAAACAAAAATATGGCGACGACAGACGACGAGAGGAAGTGAGAATGGCTGGTTGTTATGTTGAGTGAGAATGCGCATGCTCAGTTGCTCGTCCCATTTTTGTAAAAGGTACGCTGCATGCTTGTTGAATTCAACGTAAAAGGACACTTCATTGGGATGAATTCGCTCAATTGTGGAACACATTATGTCCAAGATATTTTTCTAATAATGTATGTCCAAATTTGGTTACTCACGACACATACTTTCAACATGATGGTTGAATTTATGTGAGCATGTGACAAAAATGGGATGTCAGTTCTCTGGAGGGACGTGTTTTGGACGTACGAGACGAGAAATGAACAAAATTTGGACGTATGTGCTGTGTGGGATATCATCGTAAAACATTTGTAAATACTTTCATTAATAAAATTTACCATAAAAATACAAACCATCGATCGAAAGAAAATAGAAAAGTATTATCCCGAAGCCTAATCGTTGATTTACTGTTGTGCTATATTCTCTCGTCCAATCAGAGGGGGACGATTTCCATTCCTTTTGGACGAACTGCGTAGGTATTCAATACCTAATACCCACAATACCTGGCAATAACCCACAATACCTGGTATTGTGAACTTGCCGGGCGCTCTACTGAACATGCTGGCAAATGTACTTGTTAAACCCCAAACGGTGATTTTAATACATTGAGAGTATGTTTAAAACATTTTTAAAATTAATTTAAATATATGTACAGTAGACTCTCTCTGATCTACAATGGTCATGAAATAATCTGTTATTAATTAGAAAAAAAAAAGAACTTTTAGAAGAAATACAAATTACTATCTAAGAATAATATCACATTTTGTTAGAAATAAAAGGAGGTTTTACAACTTTCATTATGTTAATGAATCATATTTCCACAGATTAAGAGAAACTCAGTATTAAATAATAATAATAATAATAATAATAATAAAATGTGAATGTTAATACTTACATTATGTAAACTGGCTGTATCAGAAAGGTTTAGATATTGTATGAGCGCTAAGTTAGAAAAGTTTTCTTCAATTCAGATATTTTTATGTTTTTTTTTTCCAATTCAGCTCTTCAAGAGATTGTATTAAGAAAACTTCTTTTTAGCATAGTTTGTTTTGAAATAAACCTATGCTGTAAAGAAATTCACTTAACATTTTTCTTTACTTTTAATTCTTTATTAGCCAACATGTTTCACTAGCAATTCCCCCCCCCCCTCTTTTTTCACACAAATTTCTAAACTCATTCTAAATGTTATAAAGAAAAGTAACAAAATTATAAAGAGCTAATTTCCAAAGAATTAGTGTACAAAAAGAAGCACTATAATGTCATACTACAATACAGTAAAACCAAACTCTCTAAGTAGGACACCTGCGGTTCCAGGAAAAAGTGTCCAACTTAGAGAAGTGTCCAACTTATAGGGGTGCTTACATTTTTGGATTTAATTAAACTGTATCTATGCATGCCTTTTAACTTTTAATCATATCTAAATATAACATAATTAAGTATTCATAACTTATATACAAAAAATTATTAATTTGCCAATTTAAAATCTAAATTTAAACTGGTATATTGTGGCCATAATAACACTTTCTTCTACAATTTTTTATATATTAGCACCATGCACCAGTTAATATGAATGAAAATTTAATCAATAAAGATTTTGTATATGCGTTTTGGTGCAATTTTATTCAATAGACGCTGTGGTAGTCATATATAAAATCGGAGAATGTGATTAAAGGTAGCACCACTTTGTCTACAGGAACTGATATATATACCCAAATTAAGATAACATTAATTTTCATAATAGCCATCTCACTTATGAAGTTTGGTGAATTTATTTGTTCTGAAAAATGAGATTTAATTTTTCCGTGAACGGGGAAACTGCAGCATAGCAGCGACACCTGTCGATTGATATGCACCCATATTGAATCAGCATCTTTTTTCACTATAGATAGGTATCTCACATATTAAGTTTACTGCAATTATACACTCAAGTAAAACTTGGTAGGAAAAACAAATAGGAACAAATGAAGAGGAACCCTAACAACCGAAATGTATCGTCTAATGCTCATTTTAAAACAGTCTAAAAGTCAAAACATGCATGTAGGATCTCTATTGGATATTTCCTGGAGAAAAGGACAAAAACAATTCATGCAAATCAATAAAAAGAAAGACTCTTTCATTATGCGCCAAAATTCAGTTATTTGTAAACTTTTCAATTAAAGAAAATAAATATTTTTTTACAAGATGAGACAGAGAATGAATATATTATGACAAGAAACATTGTTTTTTATATATTTACAGCTATTTCTACCAAGGGATAAGTACAATTTCTAAAAAAAAGTGAGAAAACGGAAGTTTTATATCTCTTTTTCCTGTCTCATTGGGTAAAAGTGTCCAACTTAGGACAGTATTTGACTGTCCAACTTCCAAGTTAGAGGGGTGTCCAACTTATAGAGGTTGGACATATGTTAATCCTATGGATACATTCCGTTCCGAGAAAAAGTGTCCAACTTAGAGGGGTGTCCAACTTGAGAGGTTTCACTGTATTACTTTTAACCTTATCCTAAGTGTTCCAAACTGTGTTATCTGAAAATAGGAAATTATGTTTGCCAGAATTAGTTGTTTCTCGTCAGAGAATTTCGCCAAAGAAAAAGTGAATCAACATTCTCCGTTTGAGTCCAAGAGGTAGTCAGAAACAAAAGGGCAGCCTTACATTTGTGAAATATGTAAAAAAAATATTGTAACTGTAAACAGTTGTAGGAAAGCATATCTACACATTTATAAAAAGAAAAGAAAGCCTTACATGTGTGAAATATGTTCTAATGGTTTTTCTAAGAACAGTAATCTAAATAGAGACCTACACGGTAACAGTAAGTAGAAAAGCCATATATGTTCCGAAGAATTTATTCACACGATGAAAAAGCAATATATAAGCGAAATATGTTCCAAAAGTTTTTCTTGTGAGATTGATCTAATTAGTCATCTTCGCACTCACACGAACGAAAAGCCATATGTGTGCGAAGTATATTCCAAAGCATACTTTCAAAAGACTTATTTAAAAGAGCATCTTCGCACTCACTCGAAGGAAAAGCCATATGTGTGTGACTTATGTTCGAAAGGCTTCTCTCGAATGAGTCATGTAAAGGAACATCTTCGCATGCACACGAAGGAAAAGCCATATGTGTGTGAAATATGTTCGAAAGGCTTTTCTCAAATGAGTAATTTAAATAGACATATTCGCATTCACACGAAGGATGTGCCTTATGTGTGTGAAACAGTTTCGAAAAGCTTTTCTGATATGAGTAATTTAAATAGACATCTTCGCACGCACACAAAGAAAGAGCAATATGTGTGTAAAATATGCTCAAAATGCTTTTCTCAAATGAATAATTTAAATAGACATATTCATACGCACTCGAAGGGAATGAGTAATTTAAACAGACATATTCGCTTTCACACGCAGGAAATGTGTGTGAAACATGTTGAAAATGCTTTTCTGGAAGGAGTCATCTAAAGGAACATATTCGCATTCACACAAAGGAAAAGCCATATGTGTGTGAAACATGTCCGAAATGCTTTTCTGGAATGAATGATTTAAAAAGACATCTTCGCATACACACAAAGGAAAAGCCATATGTTTGTGAAATGTGTTCGAAATGCTTTTCTCAAAGGTGTTCTTTAAATAGACATCTTCGCTCTCACACGAAGGAAAAGCCATATGTGTGGGAAGTATGTTCGAAAGGCTTCTCTCGAATGAGTGTTCTAAAGCAACATCTTCATACGCACACAAATGAAAAGCCATATGTTTGTGAAGTATGTTCGGAATGCTTCTCTCAAATGAGTTCTTTAAATAAACATCTTCGCACTCACACGAAGGAAAAACCATATGGTTGACGTCTACATATTCACACAAAGGAATAGTCGTATGTGTGTGATATATATTCTAATACATTTTCTAAAAAGAACAGCCTAAATCGATGAGTACACGCACATACGAAGGAAAAACCATATGCATATGTAATAATCTCCAATGGAATTTATCAAAAGAATATTCTAAATAGACATATGCACCGTAATACATAAACAAAATCATGTATGAGAAGTATGTTTTAATAAATATTTCAAAAGTAACTGCTAGATGTACATGGACGTTTTCGCATAGCAGAAAACATATATCTTATACTATTAAGTGAGCAATATTTTTATATTCCACTGTTCTCGAAAACGGTAGCTCGGACAGTCACGAGATTTAACATAAGGGTGCCCCCCGAAGGATCATTGTGCACATCGAAGTCAGAATTTCGAATTTCTGTTTAGTTTTCTTTTAATTAATAAAAATAAAAAGCTAATAATAGCAAAAAATTAGCCATTTAAATTTAATCCATAATTTAATTGTTGCCAAAAAAAAATACGAGTTTATTTTTTTTATTCAACAGGAAAATAAATACATTTATCTAAACATGAACAGTACTACACACTACTGATCGCAGAGCTTCCAAATTTGGCATATAGGTACCTGGGACCCTGCAGATGGGCACCTCATCGAGATTTTTTCGAATTTGAATTTTTTAAATTAATGTTTTTTCGATTTTAAACATTGGCTTTTATGTTTCATTTTTAATGAATTTATTCTACGATTGTAATCGTCTGCGTATCTTAGCAACGGCTATATTTTGCAATTTATTTTTTATTTAATACATTTATTTGAGGGCGAATCTTTTTTCTCTTTTTAATTTATTATATTTATTGAAAATAAAATGGTAATGCAGCAGAAAAAATTAAATATATTAAATTTAAAAACGTATTTATAACAGTTATGTTTATGTATAATTTTTGTAGTATAACAAGAATTATTTTTCATTTGTTAATTTAATTTCTTTAAAAGTTTTTTTTTTCTAATTTATAGTATTTGTCAGGAAATAATGGTAGTATATAGTAGAAAGGATTAAACTGATTGGAATTTATTTGTTTTTTATGTATTTAATTCCTTCTAAAAGAAAATCTACTTTTTATTTTATTTCATTATATTGGTCTGAATCAAATTGTAATACGTAAATAGCATGAGCAATAAAATACTTGGTTCAAAAACTAAAATATTTAATAGACGCTGAGATACAGTTATCTTTAAAATCGTAGTTCTTAAAAAATGGCAGACCCACCTATCGTCAATAAATACCCATATTGAAATACATAGGGAAGAGATTTCTGCAGGCAGTGGGAACCTGCTCCCGATACAGTGCGGCCAGAGAAAGAGCTGCCGTAGTCAGCGAGTACCCGATGCGAGGTCTAAAGCGATTCCAATGTAATTATTTTAGTTTTTATTTATAATGAGTCATTCCATTTTAAATCAACAAATGGGGTGTCCAACACCATTTTTGATTTTGATGACAATTTGCACATGCTTTCCCCATACCTTTTAGACCACAAAAATATATTTTTTTTATTTAAAAAAAATTTACCCTTCGATATGTAGTCTATTTTTGTCATTGCCAACAGCGAAAATTGGATATTTTGATGCTTTGCGATATGAACTATAACTTTTTTTCTATAAAAGCTATCAAGCTCAACTATAGCTCATTGGAAAGCTAAAAAAAAGATCTTTTTCCATATGGTATCAATAAATTTGAGATTTAAAAACAAAGGTTATTTTTTCAAGGTCAAAGTTTGTGATGCAAAATTAATTTTTTGCCACTTTTGAAAATTAAAAAACCTATGAAGGGCTTGGAATAACAAGCCCTCTTTTTTTTCTTATATACATGTGACGAATTCCCTTACTTGAGTCACATAATAGCTATGAAGGAAAGAGGCTGGCACTCAGTAATAACTCCAAATTTGCAGCACATGTTTTTATTTATCCATCTGGAACATATAAGGTACAGTCCATGATTGTGAGTTGAGCAAATGGATGCAGTGCAGTGCAGCCGAATGTGATCACGTGACCCCTCTCGGGCAGTTATTTGACGTAAGTTTACTAAGCAAGAGCACACCAGAAGAGAAGAGCTCCTCTGCCCGTGTTTTCACTTAAATACTGGCATTTTAGGCGGGAAATCACACCACACCTTCCTATGCTTATTGGATATTAACTTAATGATTGACAGATTAGCTGAGGTCCAGATAACTGGGATTAATTACTATGCAGCTCCAAACCACAAAAAGCTGCAGATTGCACTTATTCATCACTTTCTTGTCTTAAAGTTGGTTCTCTTTTATGACTTTTGCGTTATGCTCACGCATTGTACTAAAACTTACTTTACAGGGGAAACTTTAGAATTAATTTTAAGTTAAGACTTTCTAATGGGATTTTCTTTAAATTATTGCTCACTATAAATTTAAATTAATAAAATAATAATTTAAAAACTTACCTCTCTTTATCCTTTCATATCCCCCCCCTCCAAGACAACGTTCCCCTGGGCTTGCCTGCAAGTCCATGGGAACTCATTCCGAGGTGGCAGATAGTCCAGGAAAAGATGGTCTGTCTTATTGTGTAGAAGGAGAAGTGCATATATTTTCCCTTTAATTATTAATTTAGTCCCGTTTATCGTTTTTTTTTTTTTTTTTTTTTTTTTTTCTTTCTGTAGAACTGCACGTTCCACGTGCTCAACCCTATACATACAATAGTGTCCTAGAAATATAAAATAAAACATAATGTAGCACTCTTATTCTTATACAATATTATCTTAAAGCAGAAATTTCTTGTTCCCAACTAGTTGGTGACGCCTATAGTTTTATAATAGTTTTGTGTTCATAAATAATGAACCATTATAACAAGGTCCTGTAAATAAGTTTTGTAACTGATCAGTAGGCAAAATAGTTCATTTCTTTGGCGAAGAAGTCCTTTGGTTTTGCACAGTCTTTAAAATTACATAAAAATATAATGACGTTGAACAAGATATTACACATCTGCAAGGAATCTATTTTTTAAAAGAAATATACGGAATTTGCAGTTTTCTCTACTGTCCATATATTTGAAAAAATGACACTATAAATACATTTTATCATTTCAGATCATTGACACTTTTTCCTGGTTAATGTAAAATACATTTTCAAACAATTATATAAAAATACTTACTAAAGATACAAACAATAATAATATTAATAATAGCAAAAATTTTTTACAAATTATTTACACCTAAAACCAAGTTAATTACTTTGTTTGAGTAATTATTTGTTTTCAAAGTATTACAGACTGCTATAAACTTCAAGTTTGGCAATCCACAAAAATTATATGGTGGGTACATTAACCCTTGAAACTCTGAGAATGTCAAGCCTTTCCAAAAGTAATTTGGTATAAAGGTGGAAACTGGCTAGCTTCTACAGAGAGGGAAAACACATCAGTTTTCCCGTGTTCTCCGAACACATCACAATGGTGAAGATCAGGAGACCATGAGAAAACAGACTGCTTATAGAAAAGGGGCTTAGGAGCGGAGGATCCTCATTTCACAAAACCATCTACATGATATTTAAGAAAAAAAAATTTAAATAAACCGAAAAGGTATATTTGTAAAAAGAAAAGTTAAGGGCACGCTAGTGCCACTGAGTCAAAGAAAGGAAGATATGTCTCCCGACATCCCTCCGATTTCTTTAACTCAGCCAGTATCCTCATCCAACGTGTATGGGGAAATAGGAAAGCAAAAATAAAAAAACTTGGGACTGGAAGCTGATACCTAACTAATTTATTCATGACTTAATTTGAAATTTTTAGGATTATTATAGTATCTTAACTTAGATGAATGGACAATTTCTGAATTTCTCTTAAAATGAAGGCTGGGTTTGTCTATCTCAAAATTAACGTTAGATAATTGTCTTAAGATTTTATATGGGCCTGAATAAGATGAACTCAATTTACGCGTGTTTGGATATTGAAATTCCTCATAAATCACTTCATCTCCAACTTTAAATTCCACAGGGAGAAATCGAGCATCGTATCTGACTTTGTTTTTATTATGATATTGTATTGTTTTTTCTTTTGCTATTTTTCTAGCTTCATCAACTGAAGGGTAGTAATTATTATTTGCCAATAAGGGGTCATATGGTAATTCTCCTAATAATAAATATTTAGGTGGAAACTGAGTTACTGAATGAGGTGTTGAGTTATATTGATTTAAAACTTCTTCAAGTAATTTAGTCCAGGGAATTTTGTTTGAAGAAGAATTAACTTTACACTTTAAACGCGTAACAATAGTCTGATTGAGCCGCTCGACTTTCCCGTTGCACTCGGGATGATGGCTACTTGTTAATAGGTGTTTAACATAATAATTTCGAAGAAATTTTTTAAAACGGGATGAAGTGAATGCTGCATTTCTGTCAGTTAACAATTTTTTAGGCACTTGAATTTGAAATAATTGTTTTAAAAAGTTTGTATAAGTTTCAGTGGTAACGCTTTTTGATGGAAATCCCCACACATAACGGGTTGCATGGTCCACGACCAAATGCAAATACTTTTTTGTAGAATTATAATAATTAAGTCCACCAACAGTGTCCAAAGACAAACATTCAAAAGGTTTATCTGTTGGTGGTACTTCTTGTAACGAGCCAAATCTTTTTTGTTTACATTTTTTGTTTAATTGACAAATATGACAATGTTTCACAAAACTTTCAATGTCTTTATTAATATTAGGCCAATAATACTGGGGTGTAATTAAATTTACCATTTTATAAATTCCAGGATGTCCAAATTGAGTGTGGGTTTTCTCTAGTAGGGATAATCTTAATGACATAGGGACTATTATCTTATACAAACCTTTCTTTTTAATTACATTTACATCATCAATTTCAATAATTTTCTTACCATTAATAATTATATTTTCTTTTTTCTGATTGTCTTTAATTTCATTTAAGTCAAGGAGGTGTACATGGTGTGACACATTTTCTACAACAGGCAATCGGGATAACATATCAGCTTCAATATTAGTTGAACCTTTTTGATATTGAATTTGATAGTCAAACATACTAAGTTTAAGGGACCAGCGGAATAATCTTCCTCTTAAATTTTTAACATTTTTTAGCCAAGTGAGAGCCGCATGATCTGTATGTATGACAAATTTTTGACCGTGCAAATAATGATAAAATTTATCTAAAGCATCAATGATTGCTAAACATTCTAATTCAGTAATGGCATAATTTTTTTCATAATTACGTAAGTTTCTAGAATGATATGCTACTGGATGTAAATTGCCATTCTCATCTGCCTGCTTAAGAGCGGACTATAGCTAGCTCTGAAATCGTTTCCAGTCTTAATGACTTTTCACCGTGCTTTCTGGAGGAGGTCCTTCTAAACTAGTACTTGACTGAGATACGACACAAAATTTGTGAAAGTTATCAGCCAAAAGAAAAAGTGTCCAATCCTTAAACACTTATTCTTACAGACACTCCCTTTCATGACAGAGATGGATGTGTAAACAAAATGTCAAAATGTCACTATTTATTAAAGCCCATCAAAGGTTCAGTTAAGAAAATTACCCCGGAGTGTTAAACAGCGCTAGTTGACCGCTAAGGAAATGGAAACGAATGTGATATTAGTTAAATAACAATTGTAGCTGTCGATTTTTAATATTAAAGTTAAACTAAGAATTAGTTTTTCAAATATATAATGAATTTCAGATAATTTTTATTCAAGAGAAAATTATTGTTTATTTTTCTCGCAAGTAAAAAGTATTTTATAATAAAATCAATTTTAAATAATGCAAATTAAGAAATCACAATTAAAATCTTTGTTGAGACAATCTCAAATAATACTGAAATGGGAAAAAAAAACAAGAGGAACTAGAAAAACAAGAGAAAAAAAAACTATTTAATTCTGAGAAAATATAGAGAAAAAATCAGTATAATTAAACATCGTTTTATTTGAACATTCATGAACATGAATGATAAAATGAGCATATATTATTTTCTGAATATAAATTTAAAAACAAAAGATTGCTGACAATTATTTTTAAAGAATAATCTTAGTGGCAAAACATTTCTACTTTAATTAAGCCTTTTGTACATTTAATAATAATTAAAAATAATATATATATATATATATTTTTTTTTTTTTTTCAAGAAACTTTTAACATAGTTTTCAATAGTATTAAAAATCATTGCATTTTTGTACAAACTAAATCTAGAAATCTGGTGTGAAACAACCACACGACTTCCATTACCCACTATTATACATATTATATGCATTTTTTAGAGATAATGCGATCAGAAAACATAAAAGTGAACTAAAGAGAAAATCGTTAGAGCCGTTTATGAGATACCAACTTTTACAAAAAATCAATTATTGACCGGAAAACAATAATTACATACAAAAGGATATTTAAAAGAGTTAATATGGCGAGTTTTAAAAAAATCCGTACAGCTGTTTTTAAAGGAACGCCCTTGGCAGACCTGAAATTGAGCTATTTATACAGGACGCCTATCAATTTTCCTGAACTAACCAACTATATCATTCGCAAGGACATCTAACAGAGTGTTTATATAGCAAATTTGAAGAAAATCGTTAGAGCGGTTTTTGAGATACGAACTTACAGTCCCACTTCCGGTTTCTGATGTCCACTTCCGATTAAACTCAATTATTGACAGGAAAACAATAATTACATACAAAAGCATATTTAAAATTGAGTTAAAATGGCGAGTTTGAAAAAAATCCGTACAACCATTTTTAAAGGAACGCCTTTGCGAGGCCTGAAATTGAGCTATTTATACAGGACGCCTATCAATTTTCCTGAACTAACCAACTATATCATCCGAAAGGATATCTAATAGAGCGTTTATATAGCGAGTTTGAAGAAAATCGTTAGAGCCGTTTTTGAGATACGGACTTACGGTCCCACTTCCGGTTTCCGATGTCCCACTTCCGGTTTTTCAATTTTCACCAAAATTTGGAAATTTCATCTGTACACCAGACGTATTTCAATTCTAAAGTTTCGTAGCTC
The DNA here is from genome assembly GCA_963930645.1 of Salticus scenicus. Classification (NCBI taxonomy): domain Eukaryota; kingdom Metazoa; phylum Arthropoda; class Arachnida; order Araneae; family Salticidae; genus Salticus; species Salticus scenicus. The sequence continues at coordinate 227,000 of CAWVNO010001692.1, read as the reverse complement.
TATCTTTATTAGTTTCTGAGCTATAATAGCCAGAAGATTCTCCACATACATACATACATACATACACACACACATACATACACACTGAACAATTGCCAAAAAGCACTTTTTTGGACTCAGGGGACCTTAAAACGTGCAAATCAGGTGAAAACCCGATATCGAATTTTCAGACCGAATACAATACTTCCATTACCTACGGTAGCAGGGTAATGGAAGTAAAAATGTAATTACTAGAAGCAATAAAAATGTAATTTGCCCGCTTTGCTGGGCACTACTTCAATGAGTTGTTAAAATTCCATATTATTATTAATAAACACTGCTCTTGAAAAAAAAAAAAAAAAAAAAAAAAAATCAAGATCTGAAACCATTTTTGCTGATTCTTATGTAAAATGATCTCCTGAATCCGAACATGACTTCCATTTTGCCCAGTCACCCACTGTTTTCTAGTTACACCCCCCCCTCCCTCAATTTCTTTAACTATTCGATAATTTTATGACCATGAATTTGATTTGAAGAATGAAAAATAATTAATTTAACACCTAAAAACAAAAAAATATAAAGTTTAAAAAACAACATTAATAACAGATTAAAAAAATCTGCTGTGAAACAACCACACGACTTCCATTACCCACTATTACTTGTATTATTTTGGAGAGCTAATGTGATCAGAAAACATAAAAGTGACCTAAAGAAAAAATCGTTAGAGCCGTTTTTGAGATACCAACTTTTACAAAAAATCAATTATTGACCAGAAAACAATAATTACATTCAAAAGGATATTCAAAAGTGAGTTAATATGGCGAGTTTGAAAAAAATCCGTAAAGCCGTTTTTAAAGGAACGCGTTTGCAAGACCTGAAATTTAGCTATTTATACAGGCTGCCTATCAATTTTCCTGAACCAACCAACTATATCATTCGAAAGGACATCTAATAGAGTGTTTATATAGCAAGTTTGAAGAAAATCGTTAGAGCCGTTTTTGAGATACGGACTTATGGTCCGACTTCCGGTTTCCGATGTCCCACTTCCGGTTTTTCAAATTTCACCAAAATTTGGAAATTTCATCTGTACTCCAGACGTATTTCAATTCTAAAGTTTCGTAGCTCTATCTTTATTAGTTTCTGAGCTATAATATCCAGAAGATTCTCCACATACATACACACACACATACATACACACTGACCAATTGCCAAAAAACACTTTTTTGGACTCAGGGGACCTTAAAACGTGTAAATCAGGTGAAAACCCGATATCGAATTTTCTGACCGAATACAATACTTCCATTACCTACGGTAGTAGGGTAATGGAAGTAATAATGGAAGTAAAAATATAAGATATGTAATGCATAATTCCAATGGCAAATTCCCTCAAAATTTTTCCTTTGTCGCAAATGTCTATATGTTTTAGAATTTTTCAACTCTGTAACCCTCAGAATATATTTAACGGTTAAAATAATCCTCTCCCTCCTAAAAATCAAAATTTTAGACATAAAACCACCGAAAACTGATAAAAATAGGAGGTCATTCCTAAAATACGGTGGGTGATAGGGCAAAATGAGCGGCCTATTCGGATTCAAGAGGTCATTTTACATAAAAATATGCTGAAAAGGTGTCAGAGGCAATTTTCATGCCGAGCAGTGTAAAAAAAAGGTGTCATCTTTAAAGTTATTGAAAAAAATATATGTGATTCTACTCTTCATAAAACACCAGAAAATGAAAAAATTATCGGCTGAAATTAATTACAGCGACCACAAAATTTATCAAAATTAAGCATATTTGGCGATTTCACACTACCAAGTTTTAAGAGTTCTAGAACATGATTTGACCTTCTTTAGAAAATGTCTGTCACTGTGTGTGTGTGAGACAAAAATTTTGTGGTGACTGTATCTCAGGAAATACGGCCTAGAATTGCATATAAGTTTATATACAGAGACACCTTGACCTAAATTAGTGCATACCAACTTTTGGTGTCAATTGCTTAACAAATGGTATTGCTGTACTGCGATTTCCACAGTTTTATGGAAGGCCATATCTCAGGAACTACTGTATGAAACTGAAAAGTTTATACACAGACACACCATAACTTAAGTTACTGTCTATATCTTGCGTTGCTGTACCATGATTTCTTCAATTTCAAAGAAGACTATATCTCCTGAACTACTGCACAGAATTGCATAAAAATTTACATGCAGATGCACCTTAACATTAGTTAATCAACTTTTGGTGTCAATTGCTCAACAGGTGGAGCTGCTATACAGCGATATCCACAATTTAACAGAAGGATACGTCACAGTAATTATTACACAGAATTGAATATAAATTTATATAGCGATGCACTTTGACATAAGTTAGTGTTTAACAACTTTTGGAATTAATATCTCTGCTATATGTCGATTTCCGCAATTTCAGGGAGATCTATATCTCAAGTTCTATTGCGTAAATTCAAATAAATCTTGATTTGTAAGAAGGCCATTAGGTGACATTACGCTGATTCAGTTTGGATGCAAATCAGCCTATAGATGGCGCTGCTATACTGTAATTTTACCCGAGAACAGGAATATTATATATGTCAACTTCTATGAAACTTGATGTATGAGATAACAGTTATGAAAACACATTTTTAAGATTTTATTTATAGCGAATAAAACTCTCTTCTTTTTCTTTTCTAATGTTTCCTGTTAGTTTTTTCTAAGATGAAAATCATCTGCATTCATTATGGTAGATAATTTTATTGAATAATAATCTTCATAAAATATTTTTACTGAGTGAATTTCTACAGGAAAATATATAAGAAAGTATTGTGGTGACCACAACATACTAGTTTTTAATACGTGGTTGTAAAGTTAATATGAATTATTGAAAATAGTAGTAGTAAAGTAGGAAACAGTATGAGTGCATGTATGAGCAACGCTTCCCCCTTCACCCCCGAAGGGTATAAATTTTGAATATTGGTAACTTGCGAAAAAACTCGTCAATTCCTTTAAAACGAATGGTTGCACTATAGATCTAAGTTAATTTAAATGCAAGTTATCGATTTTTTCATTTAACAAAAAAACGCATTTCTTCTGATATTGGTACAAAATTGACATTTTTTCGGCATTTAGTGTAATAATTCTGTGTGATAAAAATAGTCTACATTCATCATAGAAAATAAATTTTATAAATAATAATTATAATTTGCATTGCAAGAATAAGAATTTGTGTAAATTTATACAGACAAAATTTTTGTGGTTGCCATCATAACATACTAGTTTTATGCAGTAATTATTATTATCTTCATTTTGATTTTTTTCTTCTTTGTTGCTTTTTTCGATATTCAATAGAAGAAAGTATAAGATTGATAAAAACTTTTGCCCTTGGGTTTCCGACAGAGTTACACGTTTTGAGAGATGTCGAACACGATATGACCAGTTTCAGAAAACGGCTGTCTATGGGTATGTGACAAAATTTTGTGGCAACTGTATCTCAGGAACTACAGCACAGAATTTAATATAACTGATTATGTAGTTACACCTTGACATGAATTAGTGCTATCAACTTTTGGTGAAATTTGTCCAACAGGTGTTGTTGCCATCTTGTTTTATCTCATTTTTTAATGTAATGGTGTAGGATAAAATTTCCTATAAATGTGCATAAAGAGAAATACTTTTTATAACCAAATTATTCTTAGAATGTTGTGGCCACTACAAGATTTTCTTCTATATTTTCCTATGCAAATTCACTCAGTAAAAATAATTTATTAAAATCGTTATTTAATAAAATTATCTTCCATGATAATGCAGTAAGATTTCCATATTAGAGAAGTAGTATAACACTAAATACCCCAAAAAAGCTCATTTTATTCTCAATATTACATTAAAAAAAAAAAAAAAAAAAAAAAAAAAAAAAAAAAAACTGTTGTTAAAAAGTTTAAAAAATCAATAACATTATTTTTAATTATTGCAGATCGATGGTTCAACCATTCATTTTCAAGGTATTGGCGAGCTATTGTGAAAGATATCCATCATGAAAATTTATTCCCCTCGAAGGGTGACTTTCCCTCCAGGGGGAAGGCGATGCTCCTACATACATTTTTTTTTTTTTTTTCTTTTTTCAGTTGACTATCTCTATTATAAATAATTCTTGTAAATTCCATAATGATTATTTTAAAATAATTCACTTTATGCACATTTATACAAAATTTTGTCCTATACCACCATGTTAAAAATTTAAAAAAAGCGGGATGGCAACTCAACTTGTCAGACAATATTTACCAAAAGTTGATAGGCGCTAATTTATGTCAAGGTGTAACTACATATCAATTTGTATGAACTGATATGCAGTAGTTCCTGGGATACAGTTGCCACAAAATGTTGTCACATACACACAGAAGACAGACATTTTCTAAAAATGGTGAAATTGTGTTCTGCAGCTCTCAAATACTTCCTTTTAAATGGGTGCGAAAATTACTAAAAATCATCTTTTGTCAAGTACAATAACAGTTCAGTGAAATAAACGTGTTAGCATTGTTGCACCTATGATTCTAGCACACGTGATAGCAAACCGGCTATAAGTTATTATCATCTAGTCCATTTTAATATTGATAAATGAAAATGGAAATAAAAACGTAAAAGAAAACAATTTCTAAACAAAGATTTATGTGAGTGCGTTCTTATGATGTCCAAAATGTAAAAGAATATTGTCCACTAAGTGTCTGCATCCCTTTTTATCACAATTTTTTAAACTGTGGCGCGTTGACAGTTTAGCATTATTACTGAAGAGTACAAATGAAGTCTAAGACAAGTTGCAATACCTTAGAACACTTTATTCATTGTGTATGCTTCTGCTTCACATGAAACAGGGGAACGCGCTTTAGAAGCGCCGAAAAGATATTTTTTCACAAAGTATATACATGTGTTTTACAAATGTACAAAAGAAGAATCGGGATAACAATAGTATACTAAATAGAACTTCAGTAGTATTTATCTATTATTCAACACTTAATAAATAAATCTTTTATTAACACAGAGTTGGTATTTTGGATTCTGTAATAATTCATGAAAGGATGGACTTTGTTAAAAAATTCTAGTGATTTTCTGATTTCAGTTTGATTATTATTATTACTATTATTTTCTATTCAAAATCAAAATAATTGACTAAAACTAATCGAAATAAAATAGTAAGTGAAATTGAAAATCTTCCTAACTGAGAAGCAGCTATGAAAACTTTATATATTTAACGTAACAGTACAAAACACGTTATCTAAATCTTATTTAAATTGTTGCCATTCTTTGTGTTTTGGACTTTAAAAAGAAAGAATGGAAGAAAAGAAAAATAGCAGCAAACTAAAGGCATACATTACTAAACATTTATATTATTTGTATTTTTGGAATTGACTGAATATGTAAAATCTCAAAATAACGTCATTTAGACTCAAATAATAATAAATAAATAAAAGGAGTTATACGCTGTTAAAAATTTCAACAGAAAATTTTGTGTAATCTGTTATCTTAAGTGTTACGTAAAATTACAGCGAAAAATAAACGGAGATGTTAAAAAACTTATTTTATACATTCATTTTAGTAACTAATATTAATTTAATTAATTATTGGAGAGAATATATTTCGGACTTGGAATGCTTTTTCTAAAGTAGAAGCAGTCATTTTTAATTTTAATTAAATAATAAAATTATGTAAAAATACAGAATAAAGATTGAGAATCTCGATTATTCCATTTTAACTAAGAATTACTGTACATTTACAGAGACTCTGGATAAATATTTACATTAAATTTACAGAAATTTTTAACAGTGCAGGTTTTATGAACTAAAATACTTTGTTTATAAATATAATTGTTGCCACAAAATCTTTTAACTTTCTGTGCGCTTAGGGACACAAATACAAACTTTGTTAATTAAAAGTATATTTTTCAGTCTCCGATTAATTTATACGTTAAAAGAAAAATTGAGTATATATATTTCTTTTTTCTATTGATAAAAAAAAAATAAATAAATAGATAAAATAATAATCAAAACAAGGAATCAAAAACATTAAATAGCAAGGTATCATCAGCAATATTATGTAAAAATATGCGAATAGTTACAATGGGAATTATGCTGAAGCTACGGATTAAAATGTTAGAAGTCATATCTTTCATTATGGTCTGTGCAATGAGGTTTCACTGTAAAAAATATCTGTAAATTTACTGAAATGTTTATGCAGTGTCCTGTAAATTTACAATAATTCTTTGTTTAAAGTATGTAATCAAGATTCTCAATCTTTATTCAGTATTTTTGCCTATTTTAATTATTTAATTTATCAATATGAGAAATGTTTCTACTTTAGAAAAGCTTTCTAAATCACATATATATTCTCGCTAGTAATACATTAAATTAATATTGGTCATTAAAATGCATGTATAAAATAGATTTTTTAACATCTCCGTCTATTTTCCCCTGTAATTTTACATAACTTAAAATATATTATTCCCAGTAGTTTCCTATTAAAGTTTTTAACAGTGTGCTGCTAAAGAGAAATAGCGTTATAAAATTTCATTTAAAACAAACAAGAAAATTTAAAACTACAATCTCAGTCACTTATTAAACTAGCATGCTGTGGCTATCTCAAAAATTCTTCTATATCAATCTTAAAAATAACTACCCGCATCTGTTAACGTGCACAGAAATTTCCTCGGCACAGATTCTCACAAAACGAATTTCAATGATGCAGTTTCGTGCAATTTTAACAATACATGCTCTGATATAGCCATCAGAAAAGTTACAGAAAGTGAATAAAAACAGCACCACCTGTTGATTTAAATATATTCAAATTAAAGTGAGGAAAAGCAATTGATTCTAAAAAAAAAAAAAAAAAAAAAAAAAAAGATTAAAACTGATTAAAAAAAAAAAAAAAAAAAAAAAAAAAAAAATGTCGCACATTTGCATGCTTGAATATTTCTTTAATTTTTCCCCTTTACATGATACATTATACACAAAATTCTAAATTTTTATTTTGGGAAGAAGATATTTCTTTTCCGCTATTTCAACATCGAAATACACTTTCGTATTCAAGCAGACTGCAAGATAAAACCAGACAAGTTTCTTTTGAAGACCTTCTTCGAAAATTAGAAGCATCATCAATCAACCTTAATGACTTCCTTTGGAGGCGTTTCCGATACGGGGAGGGGAATAGAACTGATATTGGGTTTCTTCGATTTGAAAGTTAAATTTCAAACAATTTTTTTCAATATATATTTAAAAAAAACAATTAATAAAATGTATTTATAAAAAGCAAAATTTTTTGGAGAAAGTTACTACCTTTACAGATTTTAGATTCCACAATTTGTTGATAAGTTAGACGGTAATAAAGCAACACAAGTGTATTTTTCGTACATTTGAGCTTAAAAATGAAATATTAAAAATTAAAAAAACTAATTTTTGAAAAGTTAGTACTATTTTAATGGTTGTGAATTTTCTGCTTGTGAAAACAGAATTAAAAAAAATAAATTAGATAATGAGTAATTATAGTTACAAATTTTCCCGTAGAATAACATGGGGAAAGGCTATTTGCGAGATTAGGTATTGTCCGCTCTTAACAACACATCCCACACCATGACTCGAGGCATCAACAAATAAATGACAGGGACTTTTGGGATCATAGAGTCTTAAAATGGGTTTACTTATTAGAGCATTTTTTAATTTTTGGAAGGAATTTTCGCATTTTTGGTCCCAAACATAGGGGACATTTTTCTTTAGCAAATTATTTAATGGAGCTCTAGTTTTTGCATATTGTGGAATAAATCTAGCATAAACATTTACGGATCCCAAAACTCTCTGTAATTCCTTGACATTTTTTGGCGGTTTCAAATTTTTTATGACCTCAATATTGGGATTATCAGGCGTAATAAGTCCATTAGTAATTTCATATCCTAGAAAATTAATTTTTGTTTTGACAAAATTACATTTTGATAATTTTAATTTTAAGTTTTCTTTAATACAGATTTCAAAAAGTTGCTCTAAGTGCTTGAAATGTTCTTCTTCTGACTGTGAAAATACAATAATATCATCAAAATAATTACATGCAAAATCTATTTTGTATTTATTTAAGATTCTTCTAATTGTTCGATTGAAGATAGCGGGGGCATTCTTGAGGCCAAAGGGCAGGTATTTCCATTCATATAATCCAAAAGTTGTAGCAAAGGCCAATTTTTCAGTATCTCTTGGGTGGATAGGAATGTGCCAATATCCACTTGCCAAGTCGAGGGTGGAAAAGAATTTTGCTTTAGCTAATTTATCTAATAAAGTATCTATTCGGGGAAGTGGTTCAGCATCGGTTTTTGTTATCGAATTAAGTTTACGGAAGTCAACACATAAACGACTCTTTTTTCCTTCTTCCTTCTTATACACCAGGGTTACAGGTGCCGAATAAGGGGAACAACTTTCTTTTATTATACCTGCCTGTAATAAATTTTGAATTTGGGTTTTAATTTCTTCTTCTTCCTTAGGGGAAGTTCTATATGCTCTGAGTGAAATAGGTAAATCAGAAGTTAAATAAATTCTCTGGGGTTCCATACGAATTCTTCCAACGTCATATTTTGATTTAGCAAAAATTTTGACATATTTTGATAATAAAGTAGGAAGTTTTCCTTCTCTAGCAGACTGAGGAGTTACGTGATTTTCTTCAGTGGCAGGAGTGTACTTTATCTTCTCTACCCTATTATTTGATTGAACATTAACATTTTCATTTCTAATTGTATTTTCTCTTTCAGGGAGTAAATGTAAGGTTTGAGAGCAACTTGGTATATTTTTTAACAATGGTAAAATATTGTTATTTTGTGTTACACATTTTTTAGCACAATCAAAAGTTAATTCAAATAGTCCACAATGATCTAAGCTAAGGAGAGCATACGGTAAGTTATTATTCAAAATAAACATATCAATATTTTTTGTAATATTACCTATTTGTAATAACAGGGAACATTTTTTGGTAATCTTCAACATTCCTTGTGTTTGTACAACATTAATTGGAGAGATATTTTTTGTGGGAAGTCGATATTTATGAACAAAATGCTCAGGAAGAATACTTAAACTGCTGCCTGTATCGAAAATTAAGGGAATAGGATTAGAGTACGAGCTTGGTTTTTTAACACTTTGACTTGTTTGCTGATTCTTTCTTTGGGTACCCTTATTTTGAATTATGCGACCGGTCGCGGCAAACTGTCAATATGTGTTATTTACACCTTCTGTCGTACTGTTTCCTACTGTGGACTCTTCTGTATTATGAGTCGGTTGTTCCTGCTTGAAAGGGCATTCTCTATGCCAATGAAACGCGTTAGGGATGTTAATTTTAGTACAATATTTACATGGAAAAGGAGGTAAAGATCCTTGAAAATGTAGTCGTGCATTTGCGTTTGACTGCTGGGGTCTAGGCCCTCGTAAATTGGGTCGGTTATCATGAGTCCTAGTGGGTTGATTTTGATTAGAGTATCCCATATGGGGTCTATTTACATTAGGAAATCGATAACTCCAAGGTTGTGGACGGGGATTGTATTGCACAGGGGCCCTATTGAAGACTTGAGAGTAGTTATATTTTGGATACTGATCCGACTTAGGTGGGAGTGTGTCAGCTGATTTTCCTGATAGTTGCAATTTATCTAATCGATGAACCAAATCCCTCCATTCATTTAGGCTTTTCGGGGAATTAACCACCACAAGTTGTTTTAACGTTAAAGGCAATCCGTCTGTTAACCCATCCAACAGGAATTTAGGTTCTAACCCTAAAGCTCGTCCCACTTAAAGTTTTTTATGGTAGTAGTCTATAACATTGTCACCCTGTTTGAATACAATACTTGAAAAATCATTTAAAGAGGTCTCTCCAGGTGTAGTAAATTGCTCATTAAAAATTTCTACTACTTCTTCCCAGTGCATCATATTTAAGCTATTATTAACATAAACTGTTAGGGCTCTCCCTTTTAAAAACCTTTGTATGTTCCTAACCTTGCAAATCGCATCTTTTCCCTTCTCCTGACACCACGCGTCAAAATACGGTAACCACGCCGTCCATAACATTCCATTTTCAGGGCAAAATTCAATAAGCACATTTTCCTCTTTTACCGGTGTGTTTGTAGAAGAGGAAGAGTTATTTAATTCATTTAAATTACCCTGCTCTGTCTCTGAAATGGCACCTAAATTATCTCCACCTGTATTCTCAGGGACCACTGGATCTTCGGGTGGGTCCTTGGCCATTTTAACTTCTATTTTTTAACTTCAAATTTAGAAAATTCAAATTTTTTTTTTTTTTTCTCTTTTTTCAAAGAAATTCAACCTTTATGAAATATATTCAAGTTTCAAATAAAAATAAAAATTTAGAAAATAAGACAACTTTTTGAAAATATCAGTTTTTAAATTAATTATGCAGAACATTAAAAACAAAAACTAATTTAGATAACCCTTAAATATAATAATATTCAAATTTCAAATAAAAATTCAAAAAATAACAACTTTGAGAAAATATCAATTTTTTAAAAATAATTATGCAGACATTAAAAACCACCACTTATTTAGATAACTCTTAAACATAATAATATGCAAATTTCAAATAAAAATTCAAAAAATAATACCAACTTTGTGAAAAAATCAATTTTTTTTTTTTTTTTTTTTTTTTTTTAAATACTTATGCAGAAAATGAACAATCAAAAATAATTTATATGCTCTTTAAATATAATAAAGATTCATTATTAAATATGGGAGAATTGCAAAAATACTCATTTTTAATATAGTAATTAACAAACATTAAGTTCCTCTTTATCTTAAAATAAATAAATAATTCACTCACTTCAGTGCCAGGAATAAAAAAGAAAAATAAATAAAAAAATTTGCTACTTCCACTTTATGTCTGCAGTTATTTATACTCTGTTATCTTTGTTTAATTCTCCATCCAATGAATGAGGCCATTGACCTTGATGAACCAACACATTTGATAATGAAAAATCATCTGCTCTGGTTTTCCTTCTTTTTATCAACACATGGCTCTGACCTTGATTCCACACTCTTGATAATGACAGAACACATTATGAATGCAGAGAGATCCATACAATTTGACCCACTTTATTTGAGAGGAGATTAATTCTCTTTTGAATGAAAAATAGTAGGAAAGCTCTTTTTGACTGATTAAATGAATATATTATCCTTTATTTTCTTTTCTTCATTAGGTATTAACAGATAAGGAACAATATTTTTCTTTTGAGAAGGCTGCTTTTATTGATATAGATTTAATTTATTATTTTCTTTCCTTCTGTGTATTTAGTTTATTGTTTTTCTTTCTATGTGCATCCGGAGAGGGGCCACGAAATAACATAATTAATTTTCTTGCAGCCATAACTTATTGAGTACCATTATTTTTTATTTTATGCAGGTGTCCATGCCTGTCGACTTATTTTAATGTGACGAATTCCCTTACTTGAGTCACATAATAGCTATGAAGGAAAGAGGCTGGCACTCAGTAATAACTCCAAATTTGCAGCACATGTTTTTATTTATCCATCTGGAACATATAAGGTACAGTCCATGATTGTGAGTTGAGCAAATGGATGCAGTGCAGTGCAGCCGAATGTGATCACGTGACCCCTCTCGGGCAGTTATTTGACGTAAGTTTACTAAGCAAGAGCACACCAGAAGAGAAGAGCTCCTCTGCCCGTGTTTTCACTTAAATACTGGCATTTTAGGCGGGAAATCACACCACTCCTTCCTATGCTTATTGGATATTAACTTAATGATTGACAGATTAGCTGAGGTCCAGATAACTGGGATTAATTACTATGCAGCTCCAAACCACAAAAAGCTGCAGATTGCACTTATTCATCACTTTCTTGTCTTAAAGTTGGTTCTCTTTTATGACTTTTGCGTTATGCTCACGCATTGTACTAAAACTTACTTTACAGGGGAAACTTTAGAATTAATTTTAAGTTAAGACTTTCTAATGGGATTTTCTTTAAATTATTGCTCACTATTAATTTAAAATAATAAAATAATAATTTAAAAACTTACCTCTCTTTATCCTTTCATACATATATAAGGTTGCTTATTGTATTAAAAAGTTTGGCTTGTTACTCTGCCCCCTTCACAAGATACGACCCCCCAAAGTTGCAAATTTTCTAAAAAATCCAATTTTTAATGCTAAAAAAATGCATGTGGGGGGCAAGGTAGATTTTTTTTTACTTGTGTGATTTTAAGTACTTCTTACCATCTTTCAAACAAAAAAAAAGTTACTTTGTTATTCAAAGGCGTTTGGCAGCTATAAGGGTCTAAATTTTCAAATAATTATACTGAAACAACGCAATTATTTTCATACTTCTTAATCTTAGGTGTTAGTGAAAAGTTATTTTTTACTTAATTGTTAGTTTTAAATGGTGAAAACAACTAAAAAGACTAAGAAGAGTTGTCAAAGAACACATTTAAACTTTGATAAGCTAATTTAAGGTTTCTAACATCTTGGTATATAGAATTTAACTTACCTCTCAAAACATGCAAAACTTTTTTGTTCAGTGGTTTATTGTCTCATAGAGAAGAATTGACAAATGTTCACTCATCACAGGTGTGATATTATGACCTCTTCCCTGTGCTGACCATAGTTCTGACGCAGTCAGGATTTTCAAAATATCTTGAAACCGAACCCAAGTTTGGTTATCATGACTTGATTTTTTAAACGATGTTCCAGGTCCTTTAGGATGAAAAAAGTGGATCCTGTATTCTTCTTCGACATCAAATACCTTTATTTCCACCACTTCTCCTAGCCACCAGTCACCATCATATACGCAACAAACATAATCGGACAACTTTGGTCGGGTTGTTGGTGTGGATAATCTAAGGTTGATAGGTTCGTCTTTGATGACATGAAAGGTTGTAAAATCTAAAGAAAATGATGTACGTCTGGCATGAATGATATTTCTGTTGAGTGGAATGTAGCTGTGGAAAGACCGAGTTTGGGGTAATGATAGTGCTGTTTTATATCTTTCCTCAAGAACTTTTCCTACTGCATTAACATCATCACAGGAAACATAGAAAAACGTTACACTATTAATATGTTCAGTGCAGTATTCAAAGACATCTAATGGATTCAAGATTTGATTACTGACCGGTCGTTGCAAACTAGCCTTTCGCACTAGCCTCTTCACTGTTCCTCCAATCCCATCGCAAGGGCCTTTCCCGTGGGATGTAGCAAAAAAATGCCACTCTGCTTTTATCCCAAAGTCTTGTTCATGATGGCTCAAGTTAATGAAGTTTTTCCTGTTTTTGTACTGTGCGGCAGATCCATCTGAAAAATAGAATAATTTTGAAATTAAAGCATGATCTGCCTTCAGTTTTTTAACAAGGATCATTTGAAAGGCGTAGAATGTAGTTGTGTTGTGGTCAAGGCAGTCGCTTACAAAGCAAAAACTTTGAGTTTGAATTTCTCCATCTTTTTCCCAGTAGACAACAAAAGGATGAAGCGTACATTGCACACCTGACCAGTGATAGGTCTGCACCTCGTCTTGAACAACACAAGAGAAATTCTCTGAAAAATCTCCAAGTATCAAAAATTCCCAGATCTTCTTTCTTTGATTTTAGAAATGCTGCTTGTTTACTGGCAATGAAATGGTGGCTCTTTAGATGCTCAAGTTTTTCACAACACTTAACCAAGAATTCTTGTAAAGGTAGCACACATGATGTCAGTTCACATCTGTCTGTGGACATCCACTGCTTATATGAAACTTGCAAATCCTCAAATTCATCATTTTCCAAGTCAATTTGGGTGCTGTTACTTGGAGAAATCAGTGATAAAATGGCATCCACACCTGGACATGCAGTACATTCCGAAAACATACAATTCTCAGTATCACAGACCATAATCTGCAGCAGATCTTTGTAGCTATGATCACTTTTAATCGCTGATAGCATAAGTTTTACATTTTGATGGTACAAACAAACGCACACTGAATGTGTACCAGATGCTCCAGCTAACACACAAAATTTTGGTCTAAGATCGGCAAATTTAGATAACCCTACTTTCAAATCAGGATAATTTTCTTTAAAATTTATGTAAAGTTCCTTCAAGTCACATAAAATGAGCCTTTTTTGAAGGTTTGACTTTTCCCCATTCATTCCTCTCACAGAAATACAGTCCTTTTTTCCAGGCATCATGCGACTACAGGCATCTCTCTGATAAAAATCCTCTATAGCTTTTATTGTACTAGAACCAAGAATATTGCTTGGCTTCTTAGGTTCCAGTTTTGGTAAAACTCCTTGTGTTTTAACTAAATCTTTAGTTTTTCGAATTAAATACTGGCTGACTCCAAATTCTGCTTGAATTTTTGCATAGCTCCAAGTTACAGGCAACAAACTTAAAATGTTTACTTTATCCTGCAGACACTCAGCAGTTTTCATTCTCTCTTTAAGGTCTTCTATTAATTTTTCATAATTATCACATATGTGCTTTTGGCAAGAACTATTGTTTTCTTCATGTGAAACAATTGAAAGGTCAAATGATTTATTTAGTTTATTTGTGACACATTCTGTTATCGCTGAAACTTTTCTTTTTAATGTAGATGATTTACGATCGCGCGATAATTTGGCAACTTTCACAGGTGATACTCCAAGGGCACTACATGCTACATTTACAGACTCGACTAAATCACATTCAGGTATGTACATTTCTTCATTATTATCTTTATAGGTTTCAACTCTGATTTTGAATTTTATTTAAACATTTAGAGCACAGAGATTTTCCAGGGATAAGATTCAAATTTGTGTTTTTCAAATACAAATCTTTGCTTATGATTCTCAGCGATTTTGTAATCACCTTATGTTCCGAAAATGGGTCACAGCAGGAAGTTCCATAAAGGTGAGAAAATTTATCTAAATACTTTTTTGCATGGTAAGTACAAACAGTTTCAATTGTTTTACATCCAGTTCTCAATTGCAGTAAAGTTTTATCATCATCATTATACTTAGAAATACTCTCTACAGTTGACTACCTACTATAACTTAAAATGTTACAATTATCTTTCATAAAAATTCCTATGGAGCATTTAGAGTTATCCATAATTCATTTACTCTTTATATGCAGAAAAACAAACTTATATTTAAGAATTCTAAAAAATAATTTCTTTTCTTACCTTCAACAAGGACAGTTATTCACCAAAATATTCTGTAAATATGTATATTTCTTGACCTTGAAATGAAAAAAACCTACATGAAAGACAAAAATTTACAAGATTTTACAGCAAGAACACTTCCCAGCAACCTACTCCTTTCAGAGTTAAAGAAACAACTAAGTTATAAAGCAGTTCCATGTGACATCATTGGCAGGCAGATCATTTGTCTTACCCTATATTATTGGTCAAATTGTATCCAATAATATTCAAGCAGCCTTGTCATTGGCACAGTTCCTACCACAGGTAGGTACTGTTTGCCTAAAGGGAACTGTTCTATACATGTGGCAGCAAGGCTGGACAAGTTGAAATCTGTCTATTCTTGCTTTTAACTGGCAAATAGATTACTATAAATGAGGAAAAGTAGGAATATGATATATTCTTATTTGTGAGGTCAATCTAAGTCCATCAAATAATAAAAAATAATAATAAATGACATGTTTCCAAAAAAAAGTACATGAAAAAATTGGATGGTTTTAGTGTGATTATTTGAAAATTCAGACCCTTATAGCTGCCAAACGCCTTTGAATAACAAAGTAATTTTTTTTTTGTTTGAAAGATGGTATGAAGTACTTAAAATCACACAAGTAAAAAAAAATTTACCTTGCCCCCCACATGCATTTTTTTAGCATTGAAAATTGGATTTTTTAGAAAATTTGCAACTTCGGGGGGGTCCTAACTTGTGAAGGGGGCATAGTAACAAGCCAAACTTTTTAATACAATAAGCAACCTTATATATAAGAAAAAATAGAGGGCTTGTTATTCCAAGCCCTTCATAGGTTTTTTAATTTTCAAAAGTGGCAAAAAATTAATTTTGCATCTTAAACTTTGATCTTGAAAAAATAACCTTTGTTTTTAAATCTCAAATTTATTGATACCATATGGAAAAAGATCTTTTTTTTAGCTTTCCAATGATCTATAGTTGAGTTTGATAGCTTTGATAGGAAAAAAGTTATAGTTCATAAAGCAAAGCATCAAAATATCTAATTTTTGCTGTTGGCAACGACAAAAATAGCCTTCATATCAAAGGGTAATTTTTTTTTTAAATAAAAAAAATATATTTTTGTGGTCAAAAAGGTATGGGGAAAGCACATGCAAATTATCGTCAAAATCAAAAATTGTCATGCAACAACTTTTTTGAAAATTTGTTGATTTAAAATGGAATTACTCTAATGTGATGTGAAAAATAAATAGTGATCCAATTCTTTTGGAGATTCATTTAAATATAGTGGCCAGCGAAGCGGGCGTAGCCTGCTAGTGTGTGTATGTATTCTAAATAGTTTTTTTAAAAAAGGGTTATTAAATAGGCATCTTCTAACTCATACAAAGAAAAACCCATAAACATGGCTCCCGCAGAAAAGCCAAGAGTCTAATATTAATCAGAAAATACTCTAATATTAAAGAATAATGAATAACTTTTTAAAAATTATCAATTGGGGTTTTTGTAATGTAAGTATTCCCTCTCGAAATCGTGCGAGCCTGATTTTTTAATTTAAATAATTTCTGCACCAAATCGTTAGGAACTGAAAATTGGAACTGTCTCTTTCCACTTTTTACCAAAACGAATTGACAAGGGCCGATAAGAATAGTTGACAGCTGATATACTTCTTTGTTCAATGAGAGGGTTGAACACAATAGTAATGAAAATTTATAAGGAAAGTTATTATGTTGATAACCTTTAAAGACATTTGAAATACTGTCTTGGTGAATACATTTTCGCAAAATAACATTTTGTTTTTTCATCTTTCATTAAGAGATTACTAAATTATTACAAAGTAATTTATGATTATAAAATAATAACAATAATATGATATGTTATATCACCAGCTTTATTTTATTATTATAATTATTATTTTATTTATTTCTTTAACTAACCAAGCAGTGGCGGATTTAAGGAGGGGGCTAGGGGGCTGAAGCCCCCCTCCAAAAAAAAGCACTAACATTCCCAAATGGATGTTGTCATGTATGCAAGGTAGACCGAGAGACGATACGATTCGTTTTACATACACGCAAAGAACCTTTATTAGCATTAAAATACACAGGCAAACGAGCATAACAACAACTACACCGAACATGTAAAATACGAAACTATGGAATTCAAAAAGGTAAACAAAGCACGCGCGCGTCACACAGCTTGGAAGGTTCTCTAATCTGGCTGTTGCCAGATACATAACAGTTCCTCCCCGACAAAATATAGAGTCACAGGTCGAGTCTCTTTGGAGGTCTCCTGATTCGGTTTGAGCGTCGGAGTGGCACATCAGTTTTCGGCTTTCCGGAAGCGTCTGGTACAGGCTTAGGTGGTATATCATCACTTGGAGTGGCAGGTACAGGTACATCTTTAGGTTCAGGGACAACTTCAGGTACAGGTGCAGGCGGTTCCGATTCAGCAACATCATCGGATACTGGCTCATCTGGAAAATTCAATTCTTTATCGTAAATTGGAATTTCAGTAGCAGCTTGGGATAATTCAATCGACTTCCCACATTTCCTTATTTGATCTACGTGTCTCTTCCAAATTTCATTTCCAACTTGTATGCTATAACTCAAAGTTCCATCTCGGTTTGTAATTGTTCCAATTTTCCATTTGTTAGGTCCGGAATAATTTCTTACGGCTACTTTCTCCCCTTCCTGAAACTCACGCAAGATAGATTCTGTGTCAAGTCTCGAACTCTGTTTCTGAACAACCTTGTCTCTCAAATTTGGTTTAAAAAGATCAAGCCTAGTGCGAATACATCTCTTCAAAAACAAGGCACTCGGAGTTTCTCCCGTGAGAGTTATTCTATACTGTAATAAAAATCTTTGTAATTTCACATTTAGATCTCCAGAATCACCTCTACTCGATTTCAACGAAGCTTTGAATAACTGCACTATTCTTTCTGCCTGTCCGTTCGTAGCAGGATGGTACGGTGCTGAAGTTATATGCAGGGCCCGACTTAGACTACCTGGAGCCCCGGGGCAAGCCTATTCTGGGGGGCCCCCTTGCAGTGGCATAAGAGGTCTTTAGGTTGCAGAATTTCTGTATTCGCCTGTAGGGGGGCCCCTTCCAGAAGGGGGGCCCAGGGCATTTGCCCCGTATGCCCTGCTGTAAGTCAGGGCCTGGTTATATGTTTAATATTATTCAGTTTCAAAAAATGTGGAAATTCGTAACTAGTAAAACTTGCGCCGTTATCACTAACCAAAGTTAAGGGAATTCCATAATGAGCAAAAAGAATACGAAGATGATGAATGCCGGCCAGGTGGTTCGGTCAGTAGGGCGGATGCCTTCCGAATCTACTGGTCCCAGGTTCGAATCCTGGTGCGGGCATGGATGTTTGTGTTATCTTATGTCTTCAAAATATTGTGTACTTGTATAATAAAAACTTGTAAACCCTTGTGGTGTGGATTTTTCGAGATATAAGCGGCCTTAGAGGCAAGCAATAAATCTCAGTACTCATCAAACCAAACCAAACCAAAGATGATGAATTGTAAAACTAGCTGTAATATTTTTCATCGGAATGACTTCTATCCACTTCGAATATGCATCAGAGACTACAAAAAACCTTTTCCCCATAAAAGGACCAGCGTAGTCAACGTGTATCCTTTGCCAAGGTCCATTTGGCCATTCCCACGGATGTCGATTTACCCTTGCTGGTTCGTTCCTCGTTGCGATACAAGCTGAACAGTTCTGAACAAAATTGGCTATACTGGCATCAATACCTTGCCAATAGCAGTAACTTCTAGCTATGGCCTTCATTTTGACAATTCCAGGATGTCCAACATGAAGTTCTTCCAAAACTTGATTCTGGTAC
This sequence comes from Salticus scenicus, assembly GCA_963930645.1. Taxonomy (NCBI): domain Eukaryota; kingdom Metazoa; phylum Arthropoda; class Arachnida; order Araneae; family Salticidae; genus Salticus; species Salticus scenicus. The sequence goes on along the minus strand of CAWVNO010001692.1, from coordinate 208,050 downwards.
TTTTCAGGAATGCATACTCTATGACCATACATTATGCAACCATTTTGCAATGAAAATTCAGATTCTCTACCTTTCCAAGGCACAGGTAATTCAGTTCCAGATTTTAAACTTTCATACAGTTCGAACAATTTCCTATCAGTTTTAGTAGCTCTGGCTATGTCAGTTGCTGTAACAGGCCTTAATTCAATTTGCGAAATATTTGTCACGTCTGCTTCAGTCAAGTACTCACAGTCCTTGTCAACTGCTAGTGGTAACCGTGAAAGTGCATCGGCATTGCCATGATTCTTAGTGTTTCGATACTTGATTGTATAACTGAATGCTTGGAGAAAAAGTGCATAATGAACCATTCGTGTTGCTGATAGACATGGTAAACTACGATTAGGTGCGAAAATTGATACTAGGGGTTTATGATCGGTTACGAGATCAAAATGTCGACCAAATAAATATTGATAAAATCTCTTTACTCCCCATACGATACTCAATGCTTCCTTGTCTATCTGCAAATTAATTACGTTCCGTTTAATGGCCGTATTCACCATTAACTTTAACTCCCGGTTCAACGCAGAAATTTGAAAAGTGTCTAAAGGCAGGGTGCAGCATTCCACAAAATTTGTCACGCTGCTTCTGCCATCTAGCGTCAAGGATTTTATATAATCTTTGATTGGTTATTTTCACCTAAAAAATCTGAAAATAACTATACCGCTAGATGGCAGACATAACGCGTCAAAATTTTCTGAAAATCTGCACCCAGCCTTTATACACTTTTCAAATTTTCGTGTTCAACTGGGAGTTGAAGTTATTGGTGTTAGTCAATGACCTTGATGCAAACATTACTGGTTTTTCTGAACCATCTGGCATAATGTGACTTAACACTGCTCCTATTCCAACTGGTGATGCATCAGTTTGTAATATAAGAGGTAACTTAAGATCATAATGGCATAAAATTCGGTCTGAAGCAATTTCTTGTTTCAATGCCTTGAAAGCTTTTTCACATTCTGCAGTCCACAAAAATTTAGTACCTTTCTGCAGTAAATTATTGAGAGGAGCGACACGAGTAGATAAGTTGGGAATAAATTTTCCGTAGTAATTGACTAAACCCAAAAAACTCTTCAAATCAGATACAGTTTTTGGAACTGGTACCTTCGTAATTGCATCGATTTTTTCTTGTGTTTTGTGGAGGCCGAATTTATCAATTGTATGACCACAATAATTCACAGATTTCTTAAAAAATTCACTTTTCCGCTTATTTACTCTGAGACCATATTCTTCTAGTCTCTGTAGTACTAATTCTAACCTTTCAAAATGCTCTTGATCATTTCTCCCCGTTACGGTAATATCGTCTAAAAATACGTGTACCCCCGCGATGCCTGATAAAACTTGTTCAATGGCTCTCTGCCACACTGCCGAAGCTAAGGCTATACCATAATTCATTCTCTTGTAACGGAACAAACCCTTGTGAGTATTGATCGTCAATAGATGTCGGTCCTGCTCATTAACTAACATTTGAAGGTATGCCTCAGATAAGTCGATTTTAGTAAAGAACTCCCCTCCTGACAGTTCAGCAAAAATGTCCTCGATACGGGGTAAAGGATACTGCTCAATTTTTAGTCCCGGGTTGATAGTCACCTTATAATCACCACAGATTCGTAGGTTCCCATTCTGTTTGATAACAGGAACAATTGGTGTAGCCCAATCACTATATGTCACCGGCTCAATGATGTCTTCTGCAACTAACCTATTAAGTTCAGTTTCTATTCTTTCTTTTAAAGCAAATGGTACTGGTCGAGGTTTAAAAAATACCGGTTTGTAATTTGGTTTCATTTGAAGACGGCAACAAAACTTTTCCAGTTTCCCGATACCCAGAGAAAAAATTTTCTCATACTTTTGAAGCAAGATATTTAATTTATTGGTTCGAGAATTACAATTTCCAACCCGAACTGCTTTAATTGAGCTCCAGTCTAATTGGAAATTTCTCAACCATTCACGACCAAAAACTGCGTTTACTTTTGCATGTACCAAATAAATAGTTTCTGTATTAATTTGATCTTTGTATTGAATTTGCACCACTGCTTGGCCAGCTGGTGTTATCATAGAATTATCGAAATTCCTAAGCAATAATTTGGTAGGCTTAATGGCTACATCCGGACAAAGTTTCTTAAATTAATTCACATTCATACAACTAATAGCAGCTCCAGTATCTAATTCAAATAAACATTTATTCCCTTCAACAAAAATTTCTAATAAAATCTTATCCCATGCATGTCGTGGTGATTTAATGCTATTAACTGGTACAGTTTGGCTAAATGTTGAGTACTATCACATCTGTAACATTTCCGAGATTTATCAAACTTCTTTGTAGGTTCAGATTTCTTAAATTTAGAAAAATCTTTTTTGATAGTTTTATCTTGCGAACTATGTAATCTTTTTATCGATACCATTTGATTCTGAATTTCACACACATCTCTCTGAGCAGATTCCATTGCGAATGCAATGCTCTTAGCTTTTTCGTATGTTAACTTATCCTCTGCTAACAGCGTTTTCTGTATATTTTCGTTTTTGAGACCCATCACCAATTTATCACGAAGCATCGTACTTAAATTGTTCCCAAAGTTACAGTGTATCGACAGTTTTTGTAATTCGGCACAATAATTTGCAATGGACTCACCTACAAATTGCTTCCTCTTGTAGAAACGAAACCGTTCTGTCATCTCTAGTGGTTTAGGATTCAAATGTTCCGAAAGTAATTTTACGATATCTTGATAAGTCAATTCAGAAGGAATGTTCGGAGTGGCCAGATTCTTTAACAGTTTATACGTTGTTGCTCCCATAAGGCTTAAAATAGCAGGGACTTTCATTTTATCTTCGATCCCATTAACAACGAAGATTCTAGACGTTCCACATAACTGGAACAGTCTTCCACAGACGCATCATAAGATTCAAAATTAATGTTCGAAGATCCCATCCTCGTCCTCAACTCTTTTGTCATGTATGCAAGGTAGACCGAGAGACGATACGATTCGTTTTACATACACGCAAAGAACATTTATTAGCATTAAAATACACAGGCACAAACGAGCATAACAACAACTACACCGAACATGTAAAATACGAAACTATGGAATTCAAAAAGGTAAACAAAGCACGCGCGCGTCACACAGCTTGGAAGGTTCTCTAATCTGGCTGTTGCCAAATACATAACAGTTGTTACAATTGTAAATTTTTCATTGATCTGGAATAACATCTTGAAAACTCTTAGCCCCCCCCCCCCCCCCAAAAAAAAAAAAAAAAAAAAAAAAGTTAAGTTCTGTAACCAAGTATACAGCATAAAATACTGTTTTAATTAAACCCTAATAATTTTAAGATCTTTTAAAACTTTTTTTTTTTTTTTGTAATATTCATACAAAGAAACTTTCTGTATGCTGGAAAAATGAGTTTTTCTTTTTATACAGTTTTTATGTTTTTGGATATTATGAATGCATTTTGAATATCATTTATTGATTTACCTGTTATAATTTTTTTAAAATACTATAAATCAAGAAATCCCGTAAGTAATTGTATAAAAGTTTATATTTATTTAGTCTTGGATAAAAAATTGAGCTGATGAGATTTTAATTATTGTAGTGTCGCATCGATTAATCGTATAGGACTTCAAGTTTCAGTTTAAGTTTGTGAGAACTGTATGGCAACGTTAGAACTTTTCGAACAATGACAACAAAGTCGCTATTTTGTTTGTGATCCAGAAAATGTACGAAATATTGTATTTTATCGTCGTTAATTGATTGTAAATAGTAAATTATCAATTCTTAAGGAGTCAGAGAAGCATCATTTTCATTTAATGAAACAACACCATCGCTTCATCTGGTGACCCGTGTTGAATATGTCAGACGACGAGAAGAACAAAGAAAACGAAACTGCAACAAAGGCTGCGGTCGCTAGAGTTAGCGTCAAAGTTCCTACTTTCTGGAAACCGGATCCGAAGATATGGTTCCTCCAATTGGAAGCTCAGTTTCGAAATGCGAACATAAGTGCTGATTAAACTAAGTATGATTATGTTATTAGTTCCATTGAACCGTATATTTTGTCGCAAGTGTCCGATATACTGCTTACCCCACCTCAACAGGATAAATACCAGGCTATAAAGGACAGGCTAATTTCTTTATATGCTGACTCAGAAAACTCAGAAGTTACTGAGTGAACTTGAATTAGGAGATAAAAAGCCGTCACAGTTGCTCTGCGAAATGCGCAATTTGGCCGGTGACAAAGTGACTGACACTTTTCTGAAAACATTGTGGTTACAACGCTTACCAGTTAACATGCGTGGCATAATAACTGTCGGTGGCGATGATTTACCAAAATTGGCTACTATGGCCCACAAGATTTGGGAACTAAATCCCATTACTCCTCAGATAGCCTCAACTTCGTCCATAACCGTGAGCGGTGGACTGATCGAGAACCTACAAAAACAGGTTAGCGAACTCACTTTGCAAGTTTCCGCTCTATCCAAACAACGGCGTAGCAATTTTCGGTACCGCTCTAAATCAAGAGGCAGGAGTCCCAGCGGTAGTAGGCATGATATTTGCTACTACCATAAGAAATTTGGGGATAAAGCTTTCAAATGTAAGAAACCATGCAACTTCCAATCAGAAGCACAGACAGGTAGCTCGGAAAACTGACACCCCGTCTCTCACTGACGACGGAAGGACATGGGGTTGAGCTGAGTCGTCTTTTCGTAAGCGACAAAGAAACAACCACCCATTTTTTAATTGACACCGGGGCAGAACTGTCGGTTATCCCACCATTACCTGCTGATAAAAAAAATATCTCGAAATTAGAACTGTTCAACGCAAATGGCACCAGGATCAAAACATATGGCCAAAAGCTACTGAAGCTCGATTTTGGACTCCGAAGATAATTTAGTTGGCCTTTTGTAATCGCTGAAGTGAATAGACCCATCACAGTTTTGGATTTTCTCGCTAATTTTAACTTTTTGGTAGATACTAAGAACCGTAAGTTAATAGATGGCATTGCATTTTTAACTATTAATGGAATCCCTTGCTTTCAAAACAATAATAATATCCCAATTTTAAATACTGTTAACGATCCATACAAAAATATTATCAAAGATTTTCCAGATTTGCTCAAACTGAATGGAATTAACATTAAAATTAAAAAATCATAACACCGAACACTTCATCGAAACCAGAGGCAGGGGCGTAGCTTGAGGGGGGGGGAGGGGGGGAGTCTCCCCCCCCCAATGTTTTAAAAAATAGGGCGGCATATTGAAGTTTCTGGGGCGCTGTTTTGCTACTTAAAGTTCATTTGAAAGTGGATCATAATTTTGTTAATTATCGTTAGTTACCAAAAACATTAAAGAATTTTATGTATCACAAGCTGACCAACTGGTTCACCGACCAGCAAAAAAAGTTGTGTCTGACTGTAGCAAACTTCCGTTTGGTGGCGCCTGCGGCGCCCTCTAAACTAATTAGACGCCTAAAACAGCCTGTTTTCCTATCGTCCAAACGACCCTTGAAAATTCTCATCGTATTCATGACGCTTAAAAAAATCTGATCATAACAAATTCCTGTTTGGGGGCGCCTATGGCATGATTTCCCATTTTGTTCACTTACAATAGCCTGTTCGCTTACGGTACAAAAGACAGTTGAAAAATCTAATCGTATTCGGGACCCTTTAAGAGTTGCAAACTCCAGCTGAGCGGCACCCTTCCCTGTTCAGGCACCTTCAAAGGCATAATGAGGTTTCTGGGGCGTTGTTTTGCGCCTTGAAGTTCATTTGAAAGTGGATCATAATTTTGTTGATTATCGTTAGTTATCAAAAACACTTAAGATTTTTATGCATCAGAAGATGCCTTCGGTGACCAACTGGTTCACCGACTAGCAAAAAAGTTCGCATTAAAATGTCTGACTGTAGCAAACTCCCTTTAGGTGGCGCCCTCTTAACTAATTAGACGCCTAAAACAGCCTTTTTAAATGTGTATAACAACCTATTTTCCTACTGTGCAAACAATCCTTGAAAATTATCTTCGTATTCACGACCCTTAAAAAAATCTGATTACAACAAATTTCAGTTTGGGGGCGCCTATGGCATGATTTCCCATTTCAAACACTTACAATAGTCTGTTCGCTTACTGTGCAAAAGACTGTTGAAAACTTTGATCGTATTCAGGACACTTTAAGAATAAGTTTGCAGTTAACTCCAGTTGAGCGGCGCCCTTCCCTGTTCAGGCGCCTACAACAGCATGTTCGCTTACCATGCAACGACCCTTGAAAATTCTGACCTTAGCATATTCGCGCTCTGTGGCGACTGCGGCACCATTCTTCCATTTCAGATACTTACAATTAACTCGTAAGCAATCGCTTTCTCACCTCCAAAAACTTTAAATTACGATTTTTCAAAACCTTAGCTCGAAAAAAAAAAAAAATCAGTTTATTGTACGTTATGGCTATTGTATAAAAACGAATTTAGATGAGGTTTGATTTGGTTATAACGATTTCTCACTAACAATTTTTGATTCTAAGTGATCCTTTAAGCAAGTTTTTTATTTTAGTTTCATCGCTTACGGGTTTTGAAATATTTATAAGTCTATAGAATTGTCTATAGAATTCAACTAGTGTTTCTTGACCATGGAATAGCGCGATGAAGCTGATTTAACGTCGCATTAATAGGCACATATTGGGCAATTGGCGACGGTTTGGGATTAACGCCCCAGTGGTGATCCGAAGACAAGCCATCACAATTTTTATCTTCTGCAGAAGAGGGCTCCCCCGCTTCAGTATCTCCCAGAAGTATTATTTGCACGGATATTGCAGCTACGACAGAGTTTACTTGCACCAGAGACTGATTTTCATGATAGTCTTCAATTGGCTCAATTATTGAATCCGCAATCTTTCTTTCAAGCTGGTAGACGTGAGGTGCCGGGTACGATCCCAGGTCGCGCTTGTCGGCCTAGTCGTTCGGAATTTTCTATGGTTTTCTCCGAAACTTGCATAAATACGGGCTAGGATCCCTTAGAAAGACCTCCACAGAAGACATTCCCCCTCAGGCCTAGGACCCTAGAGCAGTCACTCGGCCTTTTTCCCAAACACCAACACCTAAGTAAGATATAAATTTCTGTATAAAAAAGATTTAATTTTGGACAATGGGACTCTTTTTTAGTTTGCTCTTCCACATAAAGGCATGCGGTAATTCTGTCGCGTTCCTTAGCAATGGCTACTACATTTCTTAAAATATTTTTCACACAATATGGGAAAAAATAAAAACGTTTTTAATTGGTTTAAATATGTAAAATAATAATAATAAATAAATTACTGATTTTCTTTTTCCTTAAGAGTGAACAATACCTAATTTCATAATAAGAAAACACCACAGAACTGGCGATTAAAAGCAATAATTACAAAACTTTGAATAAACACCATAAAATTCAATAAACTTGCAATAATTATTTCGGTTCGAAAGAGCACACGATCCTTCGTCAGACGAAAAAAGTAGGCACAAGTGCTGCAGTCAAAGCCGCAACACACAAAACCTTTTTAAGTGAACAGCAAAAATATATATAGATGAATGTAAACATAAATACTGGTGTGAGGAGAACAGTGCTGACTCTAAAATAAAAGGGCCGCCTGTGGGAATTCAATAAAAAGGGGCATTATTTGCATAATTTGTGGTGTTCCATGTTATGATTTTTGTACGTAACAAAAGTGCTAATTTTCCTTGTATATATATTGGCTGTATGCATTTGATATTCCAGGAATGCTGAAAAACTATTGCTAAGAAAAGTTAAAAGTCAGGGGGAAAAAAATCTAAAGGCCTCTAAACATTTAAAATGTTAGAAAAGGCTACTTTGTACCAAAATGTTTTTTAAAGGGCCGCCAGGTGCTAAAATATGTTGAAAATAGGGCCACAGGTTGCTAAAAACTGTTTAAAAGGGCACACTGCCAAATTAGCCTAGAGTCAACCCTACATAATTATGAAATAAAAGAAGAAAATAAATAAATAAATAAATTAGATTAAAACATGTAACAAAATCTAAAAATTTCAAAATTAAACGGAAATCGAACTTATGTGAGTAATTTCATAGCATCAGACAAGAATGGAGTGGAACAAATATCATTAACAAGATTTTTCAAATTTTTAAATATGTAAAAATCTTCATGGATATTCAAATGGGAAGAGAAGACAGGAGATGAAATTATGTTAGTTTTAGAAAAATCAAAACGATGAACATGAGCCCAGCAGTAGGAAGCAATAGAAGATTTAGAGATCTCTTCATTACGAACATTTCGACGGTGCTCATTTATTTTATATTTCAAACACCTTCTTGTTTGATCAATATAAACTAAATTGCATACGAACATAAGACTAAATAAATGCCAGAACGGTTTTCAGTAGGAATGAGACCTTTAAGAGAAGATAATTTAATTTTGTTGACGGGTTTCTAAATGACTTTAAAACCAAATGGAGAGAGAATTTAGAATTTTTAAAAGAAAGTGATAAATAAAAAGGTAAAACAACTTGAATGAGACTGTGATAGTTCAATTTGGTATCAGAACATTTAGATTCTTGAATTTATATAAAGCTTTATTAATAATAGAGTGATTATAGCCTCGAGAAAGATCAAGAGATTTTAATTAATTAATTTCTTTCGAAAGACTAGACGGATCAGAACAAATGTGTACGGCTTACATTTTTCTTACTCATTTTCCAAAAACTGATAAAATTTTAATATTTAATTTTGCGGTTAAAAAAAAAAAAAGAAAAAGAAAGAAAGAAAGAGAAAAATGCACATATTGAAAATTCAGATTTTTGAATTTAGAATTACATTAAAAATAAAAGATTAATAAATGATTGTAATTTTTTTGAATGTGAAAACAGAATTTAAATATACATTATGTAATGAGTAATCATGAAATCAAACTTTCCCATTGAGTAACATGGGCCACGGCTGTCGGTGAGATTAGGTATTATTCACTCTCAATATATAAAGTTGCTTTTCTTAGCAACAGTTACTACGTTCAGTTCTTAAAATTTATTTTGAAAGTTTTATGTTTTACCTGAATTATAATGTAATATTTTTAAACTTGTTGGAAAAGGGGGAAAAAATCTTTTTCAATTGTTCTACTTTATCTCATCAAACCAATACTCTGGTTGTCCTAAGAAAGATGCTTTTGCTTAGTCTCATACGAGAATATATATATATATGTATTTATTTCTACAAAGCACATAAACCATATCTTTCGAACGATACTACTTGTAAGTCCTTCCTTTTATTGAATAGGCTAAAAATGTAAGAGGAATTTCATGTCTGCGTATTAATATATAGATTCGCTGAAAAAATTTAGAATGCTCCAAAGATGTATAAAAAAAAAAAGCTACTAAATGGAGGGGAAAAAAAAAAGCTTTTTTTTTTTTTTTTTTTTTGGCAGATTTTAAGAGTATGCCCCAAAGGAGAAGGGGGGGGGCACATATTAACCGACGGGAGAATCTGTGCCCTCGATCCCAAAGATGGCAACACTCTTAAAAGGATGTGGGTGGCATTTTCAGATGAGGAACACGAAAGGGCGCCAAACGTCGGGTCTCCCCCCCAATCAAATTTTCACGCTACGCCCCTGACCAGAGGCCCACCCGTTACCCCCAAAGTCAGAAGGCTATCGGTCGACAAACTTAAGGCTGCTAAAAAGGAGTTTGAATTCATGCTCCAAATGGGATTATGCAGACCTTCTACGAGTAACTGATCCAGTCCATTACACCTAGCTATGAAGAAAACGGGGGACTGGCGACCTTGCGGTGACTACCGAGCGTTAAACAACGTCACAATTCCTGATAGATATCCTCTTCCATTTTTAACAGACTGTAGTTCTATTTTAGCAGGAACAACAATTTTCTCTTCCATTGATCTCATTAGAGCGTATCAACAAATTCCAGTTCGTAAGGAAGATATACCGAAAACCGCAACTCTCACACCTTTCGGCTTATTCGAGTTTCCATACATGACATTTGGTCTTCGTAACGCAGCTCATACTTTCCAACGTTTCATGAACACTGTACTGAATGGGCTAGAGTTCGTACTTTGTTATTTGGATGATATCCTGATAGCCTCTGCTGACGAAGAAACACATTGGCAACACGTACGAGTAGTACTTTTAAGATTAAATGAATATGGACTGTGCATTAATGCGGCAAAATGTAAATTTGTTCGAACTAAACTTGCATTCTTGGGATACGAAGTATCGGCTGAAGGTCTTAAACCACTTCCAACGAAAGTCGATGCAATCAATTATTACCCAGAACCAAAGTCATTTACCAGTTTAAGACGATTTTTAGGTATGGTAAATTTTTATCATAGATTCATACCAAATTGTGCCAAATTGCAACAACCTTTAACAACACTGCTGTCAGGGGTCAAAAAGAACTGCAGAAAACCAATACTCTGGATGGAAGAAGCAAGAAATGCCTTACAAGCTTTAAAAGATACACTCAGTCATGCTTCCATTTTGGCTCACCCATCAGAAAATGCTGAAATAACATTGACAACTGATGCTTCAGACACTGCTATTGGAGCGGTCGTACACCAAGTGGTGAACAATGCAAAACAACCCTTGAGTTTCTTTTCACACTCTTTGACACCAACCCAAAGAAAGTATAGTGCCTACGATAGAGAGCTATTAGCCATCTATACAGCAGTGAAGCATTTTAAATACATCTTAGAAGGACGACATTTTACAATATATACAGACCACAAGCCAATCATATTTGCCTTCCAGCAAGATTTGGAAAAAGACTCACCTCGGCAAGCCAGACAACTGTCATACATTGGCCAGTTCACAACCGATATCCGATACATCCAAAGAGATGAAAATACCGTTGCTGATGCACTCTCTCGTATTGAAACCATTTCTGTACCACCTGTAATAGACTTACAAACTATCGCAAACTCTCAAGAAGATGAAGAGTTGGAAATACTGAAAAGTAATCCAAACTTGAAAATTTTACAGATACCTATACCGGACAGCGACAAGAAAATTTATTGTGATACTTCTACGAATTATAATCGTCCATACATACCTGCAGAATTTCGACGAAAAATATTTTTATCCATCCATAATTTGTCTCATCCTGGAATAAGATCCACAACCAAATTGATCACAAAACGTTTCATATGGCCCAATCTGAATAAAGACTGCCAGCTATGGACTAGAGCATGTTTACCATGCCAACGATCCAAAGTTCATAGGCACACTCAGTCAGCTTTGGGAGAATTCAAAGTACCTCCCCACAGATTTCAGCATTTAAATATAGATTTGGTTGGTCCGTTACCGATTTGCAAAGGATTCAGATACCTTCTCACCATCGTCGATCGTACACTCGATGGATTGAAGCAGTGCCTTTAGAAGATCAGTCAGCTGAATCAATCACTAAAGCTTTGATTTCCACCTGGTTTTCTCGCTTCGGAATCCCGAATCGAATAACATCTGACCAAGGCAGGCAATTTGATAGCCAACTCTTTCAAGCCTTAGGAAAATATCTCGGTTTTCATACGAATACCACAACTGCGTATCACCCACAAGCTAATGGCTTGATTGAACGCCAACACAGGACTTTAAAAGCTAGCCTAAAATGCCACCTGCTAGAAGCAAAATCATGGCTGGAAGCATTGCCTTTTGTTCTCTTAGGTATAAGATCTGCTGTCAAGGAAGACTTAGGATGCTCATCCGCAGAACTTGTTTACGGAACCACCTTGGCCTTACCAGGAGAATTCTTCTCAACAATACCTCCTATGAAACAATCGGAATTTTCCCAAAACCTCCAGAAAATAATACAAGATATGAAGCCACGACCTACAACAACCCATGGAAACAGAACAGTCTTTGTTTCTAAACAACTGTGCAACTGTTCTCATGTATTTCTATGCAACAACGTCAATAGTTCTTCGCTACAACCTGTCTATCTTGGACCATATCCCGTAAAGGCAAGAAAGGATAAATATTTCGATATCGAAATCCAGGGAAAAGTCAAACGTGTTTCCATCGACAGAGTGAAACCGTGTTTTCTATTAAAAGAAACAGATATCCCTTATCCAGAGCTATATCCCACGAAAAATGAGCATAATGAAACGCCTGTACTCAAGACTACGGAAGAAAGTCCAGCGACTCCACAGGAAAGCAAGACAACCAGAACCGGCAGACATGTGAAGTTCCCCAGTCACTTAAAAGACTATCTTGTGTAATCGTTTTCACTGGGAAGGGGGTGTGTAGTGTCGCATCGATTAATCGTATAGGACTTCAAGTTTCAGTTTAAGTTTGTCAGAACTGTATGGCAACGTTAGAACTTTTCGAACAATGACAAAAAAGTCGCTATTTTGTTTGTGATCCAGAAAATGTACGAAATATTGTATTTTATCGTCGTTCATTGATTGTAAATAGTAAATTACCAATTCTTAAGGAGTCAGAGAAGCGTCATTTTCATTTAATGAAACAACACCATCGCTTCATTATCATTACCTAACAGTTAAGCTTGTCTCAGCTATTCAAAATTTCTTCATATTTATATCAATATCAGAAAAAAGAGATTATAATAGAATTTAAATTATCTTTTTGTTATGGAAAGCAAACTATTATTATTGTTATTGACTATCAGACGATAGTATGATATATGACGCTGTACGATTAGAGTTGTAAAATTATCGAGAATAATCTTTCTAAGAATATTCTCCTGAAAGAGAATAATCGAGAATTTTCATTGAAGCTCTAATAGTGGGTAATTTTGAAATGTGTGCTTTGTATAGTATTAATTTATGTGCAAGTTTATAAATTTACTGAATATTAACTTTGATTCTAAATTTTGTGTAACAAGTAAATCGGAAAATAATTTCATTTTATGCTATTTGTTATTTTAGTTTTTTATTTGAATAGAACATGCACTATCTTTTCATAAATGATCGAACACTTTCGATTTCAGACTTTTTTTAAATATCTCAAAAAGTACTAAACAAATCATCTTGAAACTTCAGGAGTGTAAAGAACAAATACATTTCATTTAAAGTTTTATGTTGAAAGTGAAAGAGGGACCAATAAATTAAATAAAAATGAAAGTGTTTGGCATCACCCTGTAAAAAATATTGCTTGAAATCCAATCTGTCTGTAGTATGTGATTATTGGGCTCTTTCTTATTATCTGTATAAATTTTTATGTCTTTACCACATGTAATCAGGGAGATACAAAGGTTTCTCTTAAAAAATGCAAAAACAGTTTTAATGTTTTTTGCTATAACACGCAAGGCATTAAACCTAGAGCAAAGCTTTTTTCAGGAAACTCGGCATACAGTATCAGATCCAGCATACTGGAATCAAAAAGAAAAAATATTAAATATCTGATGAAATATGAGCATTTTTACTAAATAATTTTTAACTGTGCATGCGTAAGATTTAGCAAAATTTCATTTCCATAATTAGCCAAATTTATTGAGCTACTTATATAAAAACCCCAAATAAGTGTCATGTAAACTCAAAAAAGTTCTACGCCATAGAATGAACTGCTATTCAGTTTCTCTCGAAAAACGCTAAAAAGTATAGGGGGTTTAAACACATCTTTATTTTGATTCAATGAATAATAATACAGTTTTCAATGATTGTAAATAAATATTGAGAAAATCCCCTTATTAATTTCTTATTTTTGGGAACAGCTGAGATTCAGTTCAGTCAGTGGCATAGAATTTTGTAAGTTTACACGATACATATTTGGGGTTTTAATATAAGTAGCTCAATACATTTGGTTATCAAATTATGCAAATAAAATTCTGCTAAATCTTACGCATTCACAGTTAAAAATTATTTAGTAAGTACTCTCATACTTCATTAGATTTTTAATATTTTTTCAGTTTGATTACTGTGTCTAATATTGTATGTCGAATTTCCTGAAAATGACTTTGCACTGGGTTTAATACCTTGAGTGTTATAGCTAAAAAAAAATTTTAATTTTTTTTTGCAATTTTTTTAAATAGCCTTCATATTTCCCTGATTACGTGCGGTAGGGACAGGGTCAAAAAAATTTATACAGCTAATAAAGAAGAGCCCCAAAATCACATGCTACAGTCAGATTGCATTTCAGCCATTATATTTTACAGGGTGATGCCAATTGTTTTCATTTTTCTTTAATTTTTTACTGGTCCCTCTCTCTTTTTCGGCACAAAACTTAAACCGAAATGTATGAGGTATAACATGTTCTTTACACTCCTGAAGTTTCAAGATGATTTGTTTAATACTTTCAGATATTTTTTTTAAATACCTAAAATCGAAAGTGTCCAGTCATTAATGTAAAGGTAGTGTATTTTATCATAAAATACTGTTTAATTTAAGTTTACTAACTTTTTAGCACAATTCTATTTTTAAACTAGAGCTTTTTATGACTCAGAAATTTTTTTCAAGCATATTAATTTGCATGCACACACCATCAAATTATTAGTTAATTAAAAATCGTCAGCATAATTGATAATAAACCTATGGTTTATATATAGAATAAGACTTACACACAGGAATATGAATTAGATTTCTTTTTAGAAAATCTTTGAGGAAAACATTCTCTTTAAATGTCAAATTTTAGTGATGGTTTTGTTACAAATGCAAATCTGTAGTCATTAAAAAAGTTTAACATGTAGTTTAATATGAATAATAATTTTAATGAATTTTAAAGAATATGAATGATAATTTTAATGAATTTTAAAGAATATGAATAATAATTTTACTATTTGCTATTGAACGCTTTTTGTCATAGAATAAGTACTGAGTATTTAGAAAAATTGCTTTATGGAGCTTACTGGAGAATATTCTCCTATTGAAAATTCGGAATTGTAAAGAAAACATCATGAAATAAGGTTTGTTTGTTCTAGTTATGCATGTCAAAATGAATAATTTTGAATCAATTTTATCATTTATGTCAAAAACATGCAAAAAAATGTATTTAAGAAAAGTAAGAATATTCTCGATTATTCTCTGAATTTGGAGCTTCAGAGAATATTCTCAGAATATTCTTGTTCTCAGAGACTATTCTCCGGAGAATATTCTCACCTCACATCTCTGTGTATGATACACCCTTTATTATGTCTGTGACAAAATAAAGGGTGTGGTAAAATTTCGGATGCTACTCTACTTTCATTTTTTGCATATCAAGACACATATAAGAGAGACGTATGAATCCTGGACGATAGGTCCCATGCCCCAGCCCGCTCGATTCCCGCTCTTCGATGTCTTTTTCTAGTCAATTTTGTCCTCTTATTACTTCCGATGTGAGCCTGTTTTTTTTTTTTTTTTTTTTTTTTTTTTTTTTTTTTTTTAAACACACTTGACATTGTGAGTTATTTTGGTTTTCTTCCCATGCTATTTCTATGGGGGTTTTAGCTTCCCCCCCCCTCTTTTTCTACATTCTAAAGTGGCTGGAACTTATGAGATTTAATATAAAGTATTATTTGCATAAGTGTGTATATGTTATATCATAAATAATAAAAAGTAAGCCTATTGGATGTGCAATGGTGTTCACATAATAATAAAAATTATCATTTGTTAGACTTAATTTAATAGCTGTTTATTCCCCATCCTTTTTATTCTTTTTCTTCCGATGACATTTTTCTACGATTCGTACATAAAGTATTTAGCATATAAGAAAATGATTGTAATTTATCTGATGTATGGTATCAACTGCACTGATCTGTATTATAATATGATCGCATTATTTACCTCTAACAGGCCTTGTCCACTTCATTAGTCACTATATTTAAATAAATTTTGAAAAATAAATGAATCTTTATAATAATCATACATATATATATATTCTTATTTTATTTTATAAATAAATAATTCAATTGAAATCGCTCAAAATGTTGTTTCGGGTACCCACTGCGTATTCCGCGCAGGCACTGTCTCTGGACAAGTTCCCCGTCACCTGTTGTAACGCTTAACGCAGACACTTCACGATTTTACAACTGACTATATCAACACCTACTGAAAATTTTAATTTTAGCACAAAGTATTTGGAAAACATGGTAACACGTTTTTTCTAGCTCTCCCTTTGTAATAGTAAAATTATTAGTACAATAAATTTACATTTCCATTATAAAATAATATAAATATATATAAATTTTATTTGAATCTATAATTCCAATTAAAAGTTTAATTATTTTTACTATATTACCTTTGATTTCTAACAGTTAAATAAACAAGAAAATGAAATACATAGAATTAAATAAAAAATAAAAATATAGACTCTGCTGCTAAATCTTTCTATACATAGATGGCTAAGAGAGTTTTTTCCTGTAAGTCCGTGGCTGGACGCAAGTTGATTGGCTAAGAGAGATTTTCTTCTGTTTGTCTGTGTGTTGTTGCCACCAGCTTTTCATACCATAGTTAATTTAAAAAATTGTCACCAGCGTTTCATACTTTAGTTTATTAAAAAAAATTGTCACCAGCTTTTCATACTTTAGTTAATTTAAAAAAATCTAAATGTCCGATCGATAAGTTAATTTAACCGACGATTCAGAAAAAATGCCCCTTTCATTTGGTACCTTATTTGTAACGAAATTTTGATTATATTTTTTTAAGTTAATTAAATTGTGAAAAATAATAACCTGGTAAAAGCGTTAAATGTGGACATTTAAAATTTTAATTGTTGCTAAAAAAAAAAAAAAAAAAAAAAAAAAAAAAAATTTTAACGTAAAATGAAATATGCTTTTACGCGAAAAAAAAAAAAAATATATATATAAAATATTTTACTCATGCACATGAAAAAATGAAAATTGAAAATTGAGTAAAAAAACAATTTATATAAAGTTGCACGAGATTTCCAAAAATTAATGGAAATATTAATGAACGTTAAATAAATAAAATAGTCGTCTGCTCAATCACGTGATATAGAAAAACAAAGAATCGAATTCAGTAAATATGGAAAGGAAAGGAAAACGAAAAGAAAACAAACAAACAACAAAAATAATAATAACATAAACCAACGGGAAACCAAAGCGGGCTTTAAAGCAATTTCATGATTTCTTTAAATTTTATTTTTGTTTGTAAAGCGGTATAGGAAAGTGTTTTCTTTAAATATAGTGACCAGCGAAGCGAGAAAAGCCTTCGTTGATTCACTACCTTCATTGATTTCATGAATTAAAAAATGGTTTCGTTAACAAACTTTGATCTATTGGCACGCAGGCAGCATCAGGACGAGTTTTGTACAGTCGGGGGAAAAACGCAGCACTCGACGTAACTTCGTTGCTGATAGATGTAGAAAAATGTAATAGGTATCATTCGACGGGAAATTGTTAGTAGTTTCAGAAAATGAACTGAAATTGTGAATTGGGGGTCGTCTTATATTAAAACGCACACCAACTTTGATTTTTTCAATGGTAATGCCCCATTTTTATTTTATATTTGAATTTCTGGGATCGCGACAACGCGAAAAAGTATATTGGTTGTATATTTTACTTATTTTTTAACGGAGTTATAAGCGTTCAAAGTTTGAAGGTGCTAATGTTAAATTCATATTTCAAACTTTTATTAATATCTTCATAAAAAATAACTTGATCCATATAATTATTTTTTTAGGAGATACAGTGAAGAAACCCAAACATAATCCATCATTACTTTTGATTCTGAAAAATATTTTTAATTTTGAAAAATATTAATAAATTCATATTCATAAAAATTATGAATTATGATCCATATTAATTTTTACATAAAATGAATCCTAATGCTGAAAAATATGGATGTGCAAATTTGCAGCTCATTCCAGTTATTAGTTTTCGAGATATAAATAAATCTTTCTTTTGGAGTGGTTTAGGGGGCCGTCTCTTATAAAGTTTTACATGAGATAACGAATCAAATCTTTAAAAATAACAAGGAAGATTAAACAAAATATGTTTATTTTTTATATACGGGTCAGATTATATAACAACAACTACAACAACGTCAAACACAAAGAAATAAAATAAAATGATGATTTTTGACATCAGTGTTAGCATCAAGAATTCCTGTTTTCTAAAGAAGACAAACCCCGCCTTCATCGTTCTTCAAAACAAAACAATACAGAAAAGAAAAGTAAATGTGACATTGAGTATTCGTGTTAAACCCCTTATTTTATGTTGTCAAAAATATGCACAAGTGGAATTTACTTCATAGATTACTGGTGATAAATTTTGAATCTTTTAAATGAACACTAGAAGAAAAAAAAATAACTAAATAGGCGGGGTATACTGTTTTAAATAGAAAAATTAGTAAATGTAAAAATTGTCAAAAAAAAAAAAAAAAAAAAAAAGGATTTGGAATGCAAGACAGACTTGTAAAATCGTTTCTTAAGTTAAAGGCTTAATCATTTGCTTCATATATTGCTTTATTTTTATTTATTTATTTATTTTGTGGGGGGGAGGATTATCAATTTAAGGATACTTTAATCTTTAAAATTTTAATAATATATTTTAACTTTATATATTTTTTAAATATACTTTTAATTTTATAAATATATTTTAACACTTTTTGCGACCGCAGGATTTTGTAATTTTGACAGTAAAATCCGCCTAAGGGCGTTATTCTCTCAAAATAAAATATTTCAGAACAAATTTTCTGTATCCACAATTATATTACAAATGGATATACAGTATAATTATATTCTTTCTAATCAATATATTTCTATCCATAGTATATTTTATTGCAGAAATATGAACACTGGGTACACACTTAAGAAATATGCAACACACAAATTAAGGAAGAAACGCCCACTGACAAAGTTACAGATTTTCAAATGACTTGAATCTACGTCAGCAGTCGCGAAAGGGTAAATTAAGAAATTATATTTTCATAGAAATTATAAAACGAATCGTTCAGTTCCAAAGAGTTCAACTGACCCAAAATTGGTAATTGCGATTAAAATTGTTTAATATTTACTTCATAAACACTTACAATAATTTATCCGAAAAGATTTAGTTTATGCGTTGTTGTATATATATATCTACATTATTTCATTTCATATTTTATGTTACACCTACGAAGGAAAATTCAAGCTTTATTGGTGATCACTACAGCCATAATAGACACTTTACTTGAAAAATATTGCACTTTTTGCAAAGAGTACAGTCTGGATAAATTGCAGGTGTAATGTATTTAAATAGACCTAAAATTATTTAAAAAAGTACTGAAGATTATACAAATCTAAGAAACTGAATTCAGGATAATTAAGAAACTGGAAAAAGGGTCAATTTTTTTTATTAATTTTTATAATTCTTTTTTTCCTGAAAGATTTCCGGTGTAAAACATTAAAATTTTATCTGTTTCTTATAGGATCTTAATTTTATTTTTCTACATTTACTGATAACCCCTAACACATTTTTGATTATAACTCTATAAATACTAAAGATAAACTATACAAACAGTATACTTTTCGAAATTCGAATATGTAGTCAAAATTGAGTGTCGCTATTGAAAAAATCAAAGTTAGCGCTCATTTCAATATGTAGATAACCCCTAATTCAAACTTCGACAGCATTTTCAAAAAGTGTATTTAATTTCCTGTTGAATGGTGTCTATTACATTTTTCTGCGTCAATTAATAATGAAATTACAGTGAGTGCTGCGATTTTTTTTTTCCCGACTGTACATTTCGAGTTTGATTTTGAAAATTTTCCCGCATTCGGAATTCGGTTCGTTCGCGAACCGGGGCTTTGCTAGTATGAACTAAATAAATAAATAGAAGAAAAAAAAAAAAAAAGAAATAATTTGCTTGCGAAATGTAAAAAATGTAATTAAAAATTGTTAAATTTTTGAGAAACAGAAAACGATTTAATACCACATGGCAAACAATTAATAATTTGTAACTTCAATTAAATTCTGCTATATATATATATATATATATATAATTACAGATTATTAAAAAAAAATGAAAATCTGAATGAGTTAGCTATTACAATCTTACGTGATCTTGAGGCGGGTAGGAACTACTTACACATTGGAAACAAACAAAAAAAAAAGGTGACATTTTGACTAAGACAGAATTTAATTAGTACGACAGGACTACACTTATATTTGTATTTTAACATGCTTAAAAAAAAAAAAAAAAAAAAAAAAAAAAAAAATCTGAAAACACTTATCTAAATAATAAGGAAATATTCAGCCGAGATACATGGGTTCTATAGTCAGAGTACATAACTACGACTCCAAAGGTTGGGAGTTCGACCCTCACCGATGGGAAATGAAAAAAATAAAAATAAATTAATTAATTAAAGGAAATATCTGAAAACACTAGTCTAAATAATCAGAAAATCATCAGCCAAGACGCATTGGTAGTGTGGTCAGAGTGTAAAACAACGAACCCGAATATATTATATATATATATATGTAACAACATAATTAGTTCACTTTTGAAATACGCAGTGGCAGTCGTGAAAGACACAAGTCCATTGCAATGTCACATCTTTATTTGAAACTTATATTTTGGAGTTTCTTGCGTAGGAGGAGACCAGTAATACTTCCTTATTTTTAACAGAGAACATAATATACTCTTTTTAGCAATACAAGACGAAAAAAGGGCAATGTTTTAATAATGCAAATACTTTTATATGAGGGAAAAAGGAGAAGAGGCGAGAGTCTTTTTTCCCTACTGACGTAATGTCACGTGGTCAGAAAGGGTGTAACTTAGTGCTTTTTAATTCTTCTATTGGTTTCTTCCCTTTCAGACAGGGCTTTGACGAAGTCGAAAGGGATATTTTTGGCCTGGGGGAAAAAGAGAATTTGGAATAAATACGTTAGAATGAGGTTTATCCGGGTGACGTAATGATCACGTGTCGGTGGTATTTACCTCTAACCTCGTGGATTGTTTACTCTTGAACTAAGCAGTGAGCGCCATTATTTTTATTAATTTTTTTCATTATTTTTTGTTTATATTTCTCCCTTTTTTCTCAGCAGTGAATTTTTAAGATCATGGTTTGATCCTTGATCGGCCGTTATGATTTTTACCATGAAAATATCCAAGAATACATTCTCTTAAATTCACAGAATGAAGGACACGGAAGTTCTGCTGCTTACAAGAAAATATTAATGGGTGTAAGCTTTTCAAAGCAGGGTTTGTAAAAAAAAAAATTGACATTTCAAGAGGTCCATAATGTGAGAAATACTGCTACCATTGTATCAGCAGATGTCAAAGCTAAATATAAAAAAAACAGGAATAAAACTTAAACGTGACCATCGCAAGTGACAATGAGGTATGAATGTTTTCATATTCCATAGTGTTGAATGTGATTAAAATTAGTTGTAAATATATTTGTAATACTATAGTTCATTATTGTATCTCTTCCATTCCTTGTATGAATGATTTTTTTTTTTTTTCATTATGCTGTGTTTGTAGTGTAGCTAGAATGAGAAACTGTTTAGACTATTCGAGCGAAGCATATATGGTGAAATGTATTAAAATTAAGTAGTTTATTTTTAATTTATGACCCAATTTAATCCCCTTTTCCCGTATTTTTGGAAGTGCGTATTCAAATTAATAAATAAGCTTAGTGTAATTACATATTGTGCAAAAAAAACATATTTAAAACGTCGAATTCTACAAGGATACCCAGCTTGATAAATTATAGAGGTAGTTCCGCAATTCTAATGTCATATATATATACGTATATATATATATTTTTTAAAGATATTTATTGTTTATAATTTACGTATTTCAATTAATTTTGATTTTATTTTCAGTGATGAAAGTTCATGCAATAACTTTTATTCTTCAGAAATTGCAACTTTAGGAAGTTATTGAGCCACGAAATATAAAGTTCATTTTTGTTAAACGATTAATGTTAAAGAAACTGTTATTTTATTCATCTCGGAGAAATCTGTTTGTAAGAAATTTTATAGATATCTGTGTTTTGAGCCAGAATCATGGACATAATTTCAATTAATGGCAATGGTTACACTTTTTCAACACCTTTATATCATATGGCACCCTTGAATCACAATATTCATATAAATTACACCCCTCACCCACACTAAATATTATAGGATATAAAATGTATTTATATTCCCACTCCTTTTTTTACCTAACTATTTGTTGTATATGTTAATTCCACTTTATTGATTTAAATAAGAAATTGCCATAATAACTAAATAACTAAGAAATAAGCCACAATAACTAAATTAATCCGAAAATCATATAGCTGTATGTAAATCAAATATTTGTTGTACTAAATTTCCAGTCAATTGAAGGATTACGTAAATTATCATAATTTGTTTTAGCTTTATAAAAATAATTACTAATTCTGTGTCAACCACTTTTTATGCAAACCATGCCTTTAAACATTCTTATAACATGCTTTAACTATGTTGCATGTATAATCTTAAGTGTGTACAAGGAGACTTTCTACTTATTGCCTGCTGAAGCCTAAGACCATCATGTATTCTGTGAGGAATTTTATTACAACAGAGGTCGATCCAGGGAAAAATTGGGTCCTCTTTGCTGCCCCTTCACAAAATTCCACACCATAAAAGAGGACCCTTCACAAAATTCCAAACCATAAAAGAGGACCCTTCACAAAATTCCACACCATAAAAGAGGACCCTTCACAAAATTCAGATTTATGAAATGAGTCCTTCACAAGATTTGTTTTAGAAAAGCGATTTTTTCAAAAATGTTTCCATGTTTTCTGTATTATTTTTAATTAATTTGTTCAATGAACTATGTTAATTTGATAGTAAACATTATTTAGAATAGCAGTTAAATTGGAAGGTTTTATACAAGATTTTTTTTTTTTCACAAAAATAAATAAAAATTTCACAAAAATATTTTGTTTTTCACAAAAAGGGGACCCAAAATTTAAAACCTGAATCGACCCCTGTACAAAAGTTACTTTCTACCTAATGTATGTTTTTAAATTTCATGTTCACATTCAGAAAAAGCACAATCATTAAATTTGTTCTTGTTTTTAAAGATTTATTATTGTTACTATTACTTTATTTTCTTAAATTAGAAAAATGAATTTATTCATTTTTCAAATTTTATAGGCTATTTGTACCTAAAAATTTTAGTTTGATAACTATAAAATCACATCCAATTATCAGTTTTGACAGTTAGGTTTAATTTTTTTTTTTTTTTTTTTTTTTTTTTTTTTCCCTTCAATGCAAGGCAGTCGAATTTTAAAGTGACTGCATTGTCTTTTTAAATACATTATACATGAATTTAATCAAAGCTAACAAATTACACAAATAAAGAAATACTTCACACTAGAAGCATCTTCAAATTTACAGAAAATATCAAATGAATAAAATTTTATTTTTTCTCTGTGTTAAACCTGAAAGTATAACAAAATAATATGTAAGAGAAAAAAAAATCTGTTATTTTATTTGAAGATGTTAATTCATTATTTGGGTAATTTTATCATTCGACACGATTGTGAGAAAAGTTTGTCTACTGTTAAATTGTTATTTAATTTAATCAGGCATGAACGTTTTCAGACTTTAGTCTGAAATCCTTCCTTTTGAAGGCCATGTTGGCTGTTTCCGAGATCAGTGTAAATGCAAAGAGAAACCATAACCAAAATTTATGGGGGGGGGGGGGGTAGAAAATCATTTTAACTTCCTGAAGTGTGTGACTATTTTGCTGAAAAATCACAAAATTACTGTTTTAATGTTTTTAATTTTTATTTTGCTACAAATTTTTAAAATAACATGATTATTTTGCTTTTAAATGTGACCAAATTTTGTACTGTTTTCAAAGTTAATTCCAGAAATAAAAGATTATTTTAGTGTAATATTATATATTTGCTTTTTTGGTAGCAAATTTCTGAAACGTGCAATATTTTCACAGTTGATTAGGGAATTATGGGTTTATTTCACTACTGTTAAAAAGAAAAAAGAAATTACATTTATTTACAGCTAAATTAAATGCTGAAGTTAGGGGTAATTTTTGCTGCCAATTTCCAAAATAATGAATATTTTGGCACTACCAGGAATAAAACTTTTTTTTTTCAATATGTGTTTGTCTGAAATATGTAATTATTTCATTAAAATTTCTGCTTTTTTGGTTAAATGTATGATTAACAAACATGCAAAATTTGCTGATTCTTTTTTTTTTTTTTTTTTTTTCTGCCAACTTCATTGAATTTACTAATTGATTTGTCAATTGTAAGTTAACAATTGTACACTTTTGTGAATACATATTTTTGCATTTTATTGTGATAAATTTGTATTGTGTGCAAGTTCAGACTTTTCATTTTTTATGAAACAATTTTATTAGTTAGATAGTTATTTTTGTTTGTTATTCTTTTTTTAACAAAGAGAGATGGATAACCAAGCTGAGCTTGAACCTCCGACTACTTCTGAAACACGAGATACAGCAGACCCAGACCATAAAGCGAAAAAAGGAGAGGCAACTACAACTAGCGATTACAAAGAAACGTGCCATCTTAAAGAAGTTTCATCAGATGAAGATTATTCAATATCTAAAGCCAGCAAGTCCACAACCTGAGGCACCCAACCATCCCGCTGGAGAAAGCCATCAACCTGAGGCACCCCACGACAGCCGACACAGAGAGCTTGTAAATATTTATAGATAGGATTTAAATGTAAATAAAGGCAAACGCCTGGTGGGTGTCTAAGTTGTGTGGTGTTTATTAAAATCACTGCACGACTAAGATAACTCTCCCTGGCAATGCAAAGAACATCGCTTCATCAAAGGACATAGAGGTAATAATTTAATTATTATTATTTTTTTTTTAGTTAAATTATTTTTTAAATTAATTTCATGTAAATAAAAAAACAGAATTTTATGTCAATACTTATTTATTTAAACACTTATATTTAAAATAATGATTGTTATTATATGAAAGATCAGGACCCTGTGCATTTTCGAGAACGTGTGTATACGCAAGTGAAGTGTGACATCACTGACCATCCAATCTAACACATGCACATGATAACTAATACATATCTATACCCAAATATGGGGATTAAAATCAGGAAATAATTTTCTTTGATTTTTAATAATTTAAAAAAAAAAGAAATCCAATGGACGATTAACACAGGAAATCTTTTTCTTGCATCCACGGATGGTCAGTGACATCATTCGCTTGCGTATTGTCCTGATCCCCTTCTTCATGTTTGTGTTTTTTGTTGCAATGATGGTCGCAATCCAATTTTCTTTTATTTTAAATCGTCATCTCTCAATAAAGAATTATCTGAAATATTAGGAAGCGCCTCATCCTCAAGATTTATTGAATCACCGGTATCGCCATAGTGCGGTGTGTCCGGTTCAACTGGACGACCCATTGTTTTGTCTAGTATCTTTTTAAGTATTTCCTCTGTGTTTGCACTCATTTTCTTTAATCGAAAAAAAAAAAAAGTCGAAAGCCAAAATTATCGCCTGTATCTTTAGAGTAAAAATTCCTACCTATGTACATTAGTTTCAGACACAATAGACCAATGCCGTCATCATCAGTACATAATCTGAAATTGCTAGATGACCACTTAACTGGTGGTAAAGCCACATTTTCACTTTTGCAATAAGTTTATTCTACCCATTGATTTTGAGCATAAGGGTGAAAAGCCTTAGACCAGTGAGGATCTTTATTTTCAAATAATTTATGATGTTTAGTAATCATAGGAGCATTTCCAGTTCTAGTAAAATTAGCCACAGTGACTCCATCATGATGAAAGCAATATGAAAATAAAAATAATTATAAGATAAAAAACTTTTTATAAACCATGTTTTTAAATTTTCTGTTGAATCATAGCTATAGAACTAACTACATTAGCACTTTATCAATGTGTATTGTTACAAAATTGTAAATAATTGTATTTATTTTTGTATAAATTCTTTCAAAGAGGCTTAGTAAGTTGATAAAATGTCAATCTGCATTTCCAGCTCTTTCGCGTTAAAATAGCTTAATTTTCCCTTTAAAATGCATTAAAAAAGCTCCAATAGGCAGGTAATGGATTTGGCGAGAAAATCCTTATTATCGATATTCCAAAGATGGATGTTCTAATGTGATTGGTTAAAGAGTTACGGGAAATTTGAATAAAAAAAAAAAAAGCTGATTTAGAAAATAAAATACTAATCCTTTTAGAACTACATATACAGTAACCGCCGCTTATTAAAATCACTGGTTAATAAAATCAGCCGCTTAATGTGATCAATTTGCCTGGACCGGAATCAAATCAATGCAAACTAATTTTATAACCGCTGCTAAAAAAACTAAAAAAAAATCTCTCCAGCAGCAAAAATGTCATTTATGCACACTAAAAAATTTTTATTTACACTGTGATTTTTTATTTTAAATGAAATACATCCTTATCTCATTAAATTCAGTTTTTAAAAAATCACTATAAAAAAAATAAGTGCTACCCTGATTTTTTCCTGTTAAACATTACTGTAAACTTCGTTGTTTAGATTGGTTGTGTTACACAGATTTCTAGGAGTCTACAATAAATTTGAATAAAACCGAAAGAATTAAAAAAAATAAATATGTATAACACAACAACAAATCTTTAGTATAAGCAAAATTATAAAAATTTAACCTTACTGTATCTGGTACGCACAAAATGGAAAAAAAAAAAGAAGTATAACATTAATTTTGTAGTAACATTGAAGCATATAGGAGATTTATTGTAACTACATTAGCACTTTATCAATGTGTATTGTTACGAAATTGTAAATAATTGTATTTATTTTTGTATAAATTCTTTCAAACAGGCTTAGTAAGTTGATAAAATGTCAATCTGCATTTCCAGCTCTTTCGCGTTAAAATAGCTTAATTTTCCCTTTAAAATGCATTAAAAAAGCTCCAATAGGCAGGTAATGGATTTGGCGAGAAAATCCTTATTATCGATATTCCAAAGATGGATGTTCAAATGTGATTGGTTAAAGAGTTACAGGGAAATTTGAATTAAAAAAAAAAAAAGCTGATTTAAAAAATAAAATACTAATCCTTTTAGAACAACATATACAGTAACCGCCGCTTATTAAAATCACTGGTTAATAAAATCAGCCGCTTAATGTGATCAATTTGCCAGGACCGGAATCAAATCAATGCAAACTAATTTTATAACTGCTGTTAAAAAAACTAAAAAAAATCTCTCCAGCAGCAAAAATGTCATTTATGCACACTAAAAAATTTTTATTTACACTGTGATTTTTTATTTTAAATGAAATACAGCAAACCCTCAGTTATCTATTTTTGTCGAAAATTTTACATTTACAGCAATTAAACACGTCCCATTACTTGTCTTAGTAATAATTTCAAGCAATGTATTCTTCAAAGTACGGTAATAAGTTAAAAATTTAATTTGGCTCTCAAGTGATTTTTTTTTAAATGTACATTTATGTTTAATTATAAGACAATTTTTGTTCTTATTCTGAAATAACTAAGAGGCAAAAAGCTTTAAAGGAAAGATTTTAAATTTAAAAGAAAATCGTGAACTTTTGGCAAAGTATTGATGATTTCCCTCAAAGGAGAGCGCATCAGAACTTGAGATGTGTTTAATTCACTTATTTTGAAGAAACAATCAAAGAATTATCTGTTAAAAATTAATTAATATTGTTTATTAGTTCCATTATTTGGTAACTTTTGAAATTTCTTTCCAAATTCATATAGATAATACCTTTTTCTTTAGTGCAGGAACGTTCGCTGGATATAAAAATCAGCTGCTTAATAAAATAACTTTTGCACAGAGCGAATGTGATTTTAATAAGCAGCGGGTACTGTATTTGCATCATGAACTACATTAGCACTTTATCAATGTGTAAAAAATCTTTAAAGTGATAATGATGTCAATTTTTGCCAGATGCATAATTACTATTTTTACAATTAAAATTTTTTTACGCTCACAAATACAATTTTTTAACGCTCACGTTTAATTAAATTTATTTTTATGTCAGAAGAAAATGAACTCGTAATTTTTTTTTGGTAACAATTAAATTATAGCTAATATTTTAATGACTATTTTGATTGCTATTAGGAGCTCATTATTTTCATATTTTAATTAATTAAAAGAAAACTATTCGAAAATCTGACTTCGAAGTATTGTGTTGTCATCGAGTTCTGAGCTACTGTGAAAGTTTCAAATGTCTAGCTAGTAGTTAAGTCAGTTAAAAATAGATTGCAAGATTTGTACCGGACAAACAAACACAGAAGAATAGAAGTTAATAAAAACATGGTAAAAAGTAAAGTGGTTTTGCCTGATTAGATGATAGTCGGTGATATATGTCACTCGCAAATAATTCCTCTTTAGTTACACAGCCTTTTTTTTTCATGGTGCTTTTCTCCTGAAAATGTTTCTGGATTGGGTAGAATTACTCTTTTTACGAGGCCGTTGCTGTCTATTCCTCCGTACCGAACGGAGGAAGGAAAAGTACCGATTAATGTAACTAATAATTAATTTTCTTTAATGTTACTTGAAATTAAATAACACAATTGTTTTGATTTAAATAAAATTACTTCTTAATTACTCTGAAAAATCTTATTTTAATAATTAAAAATAACAGAATTTTTTTCAAATGATTAAATATTTTTTTAAAAATTGAGTTTTAATATGTTCAACTAGCTGAATAATTTGATATTTCGCCAAACTGAATATTCGGTGCATCCCTAGTTTGTAGACTGTAATGGTACCAAATTCTTTGGTGTACCTACAAGCACTATACACAAGACATACCACTCAAACACTACACACACACACACAAAAAAAAAAAAAAAAAACCTTTTAAATAATCCCTAATGATACTGATGAATCCCCTGCTCCTTAAATCGTTTATAAGGGTACTATAACAGCACTATAGTATAGAATCTTATTTGAGTACTACAATATAATAGTGCAATGCTTAAATTGTTTAATAAATCAAGTAAAGAGACATGCAAGCAGAAGCGGGTAAAATTTCATTAATTTCCTTCAAATACAACTGTTTTATTAAAAGAATGACAAATAAAACAGGAAAGAGATAATTTTATATCAACAAAATGCAGCATATTATATTCAGATTATTTCACAGAATGTGACATTGCTCACCATAATTTTACAAAATAAAAAAAGGTTTCTGAAAAGTGATGATTAAAACATAAAGTAATTTTGCTGTGTCTGATAATTACATTGCTATCAGTTTAGAAAATAATATATGTACAAGAAAAAGTTATTTGAGTATAAATAATATACGACTATGAGAAATGTAAATTGATAAAAAAGGAAACCATAATGCATAGTTACAGAAGATGAAATGATTTCATTGTCTTTGTTCTACAAAAATGTGAACAAACTGGAATGAAGGAAAAAAATAAAAACAAATGTTTTAAACAAAGTGTACACATGTGTGTATTTAAATGATTTAAATAAGCATTTAAAAAAAAAAAAAAAACTTAAACTGGTTTTAGTAAAGAATAATGGTTTGAATTGATTAATGATTTTTCCTTGCATTCCGTATGGTACTACATATACTGGGTAGTAGGCGATAAAAATTAAATGTAAAATTGTGTCTATATTAAACGTGAACAATTTGGATAATTTAACAGTCAGAAACAACATAAATTATTTCAGTTTATCTCCAAGACTTGGACCTCAATTAAAAGAACCTTTCCTTATCTCATTAAATTCAGTTTTTAAAAAATCACTATAAAAAAAATAAGTGCTACCCTGATTTTTTCCTGTTAAACTTTACTGTAAACTTCATTGTTTAGATTGGTTGTGTTACACAGATTTCTAGGAGTCTACAATAAATTTGAATAAAACTGAAAGAATTAAAAAATATATATATGTGCAACAACCAAGGCCTGATTACCCAAAAGGCTCGGAAAGCACAAGCTTCCCCTCTAAAATTTAGGAGGGGGCCCCAAAATGACTAAAAAAAACAGGGTCTTGAATTTTCTGTTTTATATTTTCATACTGAGATTGAATTTTTCTGAGAAAATTCGCCTAAAGCAAGATAAAATACTCACTATTTCAGGAAAAATCTATTATTTAACCTCAAAAATCTGAATGTTCTTAATTAATAAGTTATACAATTTTAATGTTGTGTGTAGAAATCACCCAGATATATGAATGAAAAAATAAATAACTATAAATACACACTAATTTTTGGTCTATAGCATTTTTATATTACAATATGTAACAGGAAAACAAGATTTTCTGAAATGAAAGAGGGCCCCGAAATGATACTGAGCTTCCCCTAGCTTCAAAGCTTAATCGGGCCCTGACAACAACAAATCTTTAGGATAAGCAGGCCCCGACTTACGGCAGGGCATATGGGGCAAATGCCCTGGGCCCCCCTTCTGGAAGGGGCCCCCCTACAGGCGAATACAGAAATTCTGCAACCTAAAGACCTCTTATGCCACTGCAAGGGGCCCCCCCAGAATAGGCTTGCCCCGGGGCTGCAGGTAGTCTAAGTCGGGCCCTGAGGATAAGCAAAATTATAAAAATTTAACCTTACTGTATCTGGTACGCACAAAATGGAAAAAAAAAAAAGTATAACATTAATTTTGTAGTAACATTGAAGCATATAGGAGATTTATTGTAAGAAACGAAGTAGAAAATTCCCTATTTCCTTATTTTTTCATTAAAATTTAAATTATAAAATACGGGTTCCAAAATTAACTAAAAATGCTGATATATAAATTAATTGACTAATGGAGGGTAACAATAGTATATGGTATGGTGCAGTCTAAAAGTTTAACTAATTTAATACGCCCAATAGCTCTTTCGACATGAATTCTATGTCGTGAAACTTTTTTACTTTCTTTTCTTTCATCAAATGAAAACTGAATTTTGTTTTTTTTAAAGTGTGGTGTAACTAACTTAAAACTAAATATAGACGGTACAGCATCACTTTTCAGAAATCTCTGTAAAATTTTGGTAAGTAAAGTCATTTTCGGTAAAATGCTCTGAACATAATACGCTATGTTCAGATGGTGTAAAATTTTCTCTTTTCAGTTTGATAAGCCATTCTTTTAATAAACCAGACGAATTTAAAGGAAATGCATGAAAACTTACACGTTTCTTTGCTTGAATTATTCGTGGATCTAAAATATGCACAGTTTTTTTATATGTTGCTTTCTTTTGACTTCGCATTTGCAGCGTAAACAAATCATGGAATACCACCGTCACGTGACTTCCGCACAAACGTTGCCAACGGTGAATAACCCTCATAGTAATAAAAAACTAGTTGGCATAGGTGGACTCCGCGCAGTTCCCCCATCACGTATTTGTTTCGACACATTTTAACTATCGTTAAAAACTATCAAAGTAAAATTGACATATCGCATCCCGGCAAGAAAAATGACACAATTTAAAAATGCAGTATTTGAGAAGAATCAACTTAAGATGGTACAAAGAATGAACTTGGCTATAATAAAACTAACATGAATGCCTCTCAGGTGGATGAATTGAGAGTTATAGATGCGACATTTTCCGCGCTCATTGGGGCATTTTATACGCATTTTTCAATGACATGAAACCCAAATTTCCCAATTTTTGCCGGATTTTGCAACTGCCCGATAAAGGTTTAGCTGCGAATGCGAATTTTTCTGAAGATGAGAATAAGTTCAATCGTTTAGGCACCCCGAAAAGCCTTTAACCCCAAAATTTCATCAAAATTTCTATAACCATTTCTAAGTAAACCCATTTTCTGCCATATGTTTCAGTCGGCCGATAAAGGATTAACTGTGAACGCGAAATTTTCGGAAGATCAGGATAAGTTCAAACGTTTTAACACCCCGAAACACGCTTAACTTCAACCATTTTTTAAAATCGCTATACCCATTTCGAAGTAAATTTCTGCCATATGTTGCAATGGGCCGATAAAGGGTTAACAGCGAACGAGATTTTTCTGAAGAAGAGGATATTTCCAATCGCTTTTTCTCACCAAAAATTACTTAACTTTAAACTTTCATAAAAATCGCTATGTCCAATTTCGTGTAAACCATATTTCTGCCATTCGTTGCGATTGGCCTTTAAAGATTTAACATTGAACGCGAAAGTTTCTGATGAGGAAAATATTTCCAATCACTTATGTCCCCTAAACTTTCATCCAAAATCTCTTTATCGATTTCCGAGTAAACCCAATTTCGGCAATATGTTGAAATTGACCAATAA
Source organism: Salticus scenicus (assembly GCA_963930645.1). Classification (NCBI taxonomy): domain Eukaryota; kingdom Metazoa; phylum Arthropoda; class Arachnida; order Araneae; family Salticidae; genus Salticus; species Salticus scenicus. The sequence continues at coordinate 175,950 of CAWVNO010001692.1, read as the reverse complement.
AGGAATAACTCAGAACGCAAATTTTCTGAAGATGAGGGTAAGTCCAATCTTTTTATCACCTCCCCTAAAATACATAATCCCAAACTTTCAACAAAATCGCTATATCCCTTTCCGAGTAAACCCGATATCTGCTATGTCTTGCAGTTGGCCGATAAAGGGTTAATTGTGAAGGCAAATGTATCTGAAAATGATATCCAATCGTTTTTTCTCATCAAAATCCCTAACCCCGAACTTTCATCAAAATCGCTTTCTCCATTTCCGTGTAAACCCAATTTCTGCCATACGTTGCCATTGATCAATAAAGGGTTAATAGCAAAAGCAATTTTTTCTGAAGATGAGAGTTAATCCAAGCACCCTGAAAAACACTTAACTACAAACTTTTTTGAAAATTTTTATATGCATTTCCGAGTAAACCCAATTCCTGCTATATGTACAATGGGTCGATAAAGGGTTAACAGAGAGCTCGAATTAAAGTCGCATGTTTATGGTTAATGATGTTCATCCCGGCATCAAAACTGATATTTAAGAGCTGTTCTTACATCTTTACGATAAAAATATTACTTCTCATGCAAATTTGTGAAATTTTTCCCTATTCTCCCATGTTAAGAAAATCATAAATTTCGAATAACTTCTGAAGTTTTTTAATTAGAATGTTGCAAATAAATAGGTTTCTTGCCAGTGTCATAAATAATATTTTAAAACTGATCTGACCTCTCTTCGATCATTTGTTTGTCAGATATCGTGTAAACAGACTAACAAACTAACGGACTAACACACTAACAAGGGAACTCTTTCAAGCGGTAATCACCGGAATCACAAAATTACAGAATATAGTTTATGTTGCACTTAATTCACTGGTAAAAAAATTAGCTGCTGAATCGCAACAGGAAAGCTGCAAAAAATTATTAAACTTTACGTTTACAACGCCAAATACGAAAAATGTCATCGCCAAATCACATTAACCTTCCTTAAATGATGCCAAAGAACTTAAGTATAGGACGGTAGTGTTTTCTATCGCTCTAGGGTTTACTGAAGCAAGGAAGTCATCCCCTACGTGGAGGATAAAAATTAAGATGTCATGTCCCCGGAACATCCCTAAGTGGGAATATAAGGCCGTCTTTAATTTCCCAATGAGTAGCTATAGTGCGACGTTAAAACCCACCAACACACAAGATATTTTCTGAAATCTTGAAATTTCTATTTAGAAAAAGTGACGTTATGTTTTATGTTAGATCCAATATTTTCAATTATTTTATGTAATGTTTCAAAGTTGCATTTATTTAAAATAATGCAATTTCAATTTCAGAGTTACATTTACATTACTCCAGCTTATATATAATCTGGAGTAAATTAATGTCTGAAGCTCTCGGCATGTGCTTTTATATAAATTTGAGACGATTTAAAAACTAATCTGATTTGTAGGTTGGTTGGCTACGTTTTACGTCGCATTAGTGCTGTGCAATGGTCACTTAGCGAATAATATGAATTATAATATTTGATTGAACATTTGATCGTTAGAATAGTTGATTGAAATTAATACTCAAATAAATAAAGCAAAATTAAAATATTTAAGATATTTGAGGTTAAGTAGGTTTTAAGTTTCAATTCGCACTACAGCTATGCAATGGCGACAGTCTGGGATATATTCCTAGAGATGGTCCTTAGATGTGCTATTAGAATTTTGATCCTTTACGGAGGGTTTATTTAAAATTAGAAAAACATGTGCATAACTACTACTTTATGGCTTCTTACATTTCTGGCAATTCATTTTATATATGTTTACGAATAATAATACAAAGAATTTTGTAAAAATATGCATTAGAATTTCATAAGGTTGGTTGGGATTTACGTCACACTAGTGCTGCGCAATCAGGGCCAGATTATGGCATGGGCACACGGGGCACTGGCCCAGGGGCTCCAAATTTAAGGGGCCTCATTTTCAAAGGTTCATAGGTAATAGTACAAATTTTTCCATTATGTTTATTAAAAACAAAACCTGATTAAAGTTGTCTTTTTATATTTAATTAGAGAGCTTAAACAATTATTAAATTTTGTCACTAATCTCTTAAACTAGTTTATACTGGCTGATCAATGTGCTTCAGTTTTTCATTTGTCTTGAATATAAAATTAGTCATTTTGTTATAGGTTGCTAAAAAAATAAGGAAATAAAAAGTATAATTAAAGGAAAATTTTAAACAATGCATTATTTTATTTTATTTATTTATTTTAGAATGCGTCCTTTTGGTGAGTTCTATCGAGTAGTGGAAGGGGGCCTCCAGATAGCATCAGTGCCCCGGGTCTTCAAAAAGTATAGTCGGGCCCTGTGCGCAATGAATTTCATAGGGAATTTTATAGAATTATTAACTGCGAAATCTTGTTTTAAAAATAATTGTTTCGCCGAATGCAGACTCTCCGTGGCCTAGTGAGTACAGTCGGCTGCAAAATTATTCGATCCCTTGGTAATCGCCTTCAAGAGTAAAAGAATGGGTTCGATTTCCCAGCTGAACCAGGGTGTTTTTTTTAATTTTTTGTATTTTAATCCGGTTATGTTATAGCTGTCCTCATCTCGACGAAATTTACAGGGGGATGGGGGGATGTCGAGTCAAACGTACAAATCGGATGTATATATTAAAATAAATAACATACAATCGATAACAAAAGTGTCCGAACTTTAGCAAAAATTCCTATGCATAAAAAGTACACTTTGTACGGTTTTATTAAATAAATCCTTGTCGAATCCTATTCTTAGTCAGTGTAAGAACATGATTTGATAAGGATTTATTTAACAAAACCGTATGAAGTGTACTTTTTTTACATAGGAATTTTTGCTAGTGTTTGGACGCTTTTATTACCGACTGTACGCAGAATCATTTATCACCTGCAGATGTCACCGGACCAACCTCAGAAGTGCATTGCAAACCGTCGCCAATCGCCCACATTGCACTACTAGTGCGACGTTAAACCCAACCAACGAACAGAACGAAATTTAGGGTAGAATCATATATCGTCTCCAATTGCTCATGCGTAGCTCTAATGAGATATTGGATCCACACAATTCATATTCTTCTGTGGAGTTGCTTGTTCGTCGAAGGTTCGTACTGCTCAATAAAATGATCAGACTTATAAGAAAAATGTGTTAGGATATGAAATGCTTTCATTTTAGTTAAAAAAAAAAAAAAAAAAAAAAAAGCTCTGCGTTTTAATATATAATGTTTTGTTTTATTTAAATTTATATAAAAGTATTGATCATATGTTTTTTTAATGTCGTTATTAAAAACTTGGCGCTAATCTCTTGCAATTGTTATTAACGCAGCTTATTTAACTGACATATTAAATATTATTTAGAATTTCGACTAAGTAAGTCTCAATCTGGCAAATTATCTGGTTTTTGTTAATCTATTCTGAATAGAGCAGGCGCATGTTTATAAACAAGCGACGCTATTCTGCAACTTTTGCGCATGTAGGCAAAATATCTGCTTCTCCATTGGTGCTTTATCTCCCTTTTGCCTACAATTCTAAAGTACGTGCAGAAACATCTGTCACAGTGACGTTACGTGCGCCTGCTCTATTCTCAAGTGCTCGACAGCGTATGGAGTTCGTTTGGCTATCAAACAGAAAGAAGAACATCTACATCTATTAAATCTTCATTGCAATGAAATTTCGAAGAATGCAGTCGCCAAACAGGCGCTTTTTTGGAAATATTACAGACATGCTTTCATTTTTAATAATTTTTTATAGCTTATCTATTGCGACTCAGCAGCTAATATTTTAGGAATTTGCCATTGATGATTAAATCTTATGCCAGATTTTTTTTCAAGAAAATTGGCGATTACCTCTTCAAACAGTTCCCTTGTAAGAAACGAACAGACACCCTACAAACGGACACCATACGATTTTTTTCATTTTCGGATTCCTCACACCTGAAAACGCATAAAAAAGTCAAAAAAGCGAGGTCGAAATTTTTCACGATTACCTAAGTTCCCCCATACCTATAGTATGATGGGGAACTAATATCAAAAACTAAATGTTTTTAAATAATCATACACGACACTTTGAATGATTAAATTATTTTAGTAGTGGGAAATTCTTTGGTAGTTTTGTTTATCTGTGATAACAGTATAGAAAATTAAAATTCGAAAAGAAAATGTAAAATTCTTACCTGTATAGCAATCCATTGTTTCTTAGATGTGATGTTCACTAATTTCTAAAGCATTGCCAGAGAAAGGTGCCGTAATCGTGCGGCTTTTTAATAAACACTGTACAATTTAGACACTCACCAGGCTTTTGCCTTTAGTTAAAATCATTTTATAAAATATTCTACAATATTTATATTCTCTTCTGCTGGAGGGGTGCCTCAGTGGGTGGTCTTTCAGAGTTTTTCTGAGGAAGAGGTGCCTCGGTGTGCGATCTTTCAGAGTTCATCTTCTGAACTGAGTTCTGAACGTGACACTTCATCTTTTCTTTTCCTTAGGCTATTCTGTTTTAGTAAGAAACCACTGAACGTTGAAGAAATAAGAGATCTAGTAGACATTGAAAAATAAGTAAAAACTAAATATAAAAAAATAAAATAAAAACTACAAAAGAAACTTATTTGAAAATATAGACTGAAAGGGACAAAAAGAGACAAAAAGCTAGCCATTCTGAGATCGACTTCACCTTTATAAGTAATATTTTGGATTGAACTACTATTGTGAAATAAAAAACACATTAAATAGCTTTAACTTATCAATGATAATATGCCATTACCCCCCCCCACACACACACACACAAACACACATACCAGAAAATATATATAAATACTAAAAATATTTATTATACACTATTTTCTTTCAACTGATCACTTATACAACAAAATATATCAAGTATAATAGTTAAATATCAATAACAAAAAATTTTTAAATAATCATACACGACACTTTGAATGATAAAATTTTTTTAGCAGTGGAAAATTCTTTGGTAGTTTTGTTTATCTGTGATAACTGTAAAGAAAAATTATAGATCATCAAACCATAATAATGATTTATTCTAATTATTTATACAATACAAAAGATATGTGTACTACATTTACAAGAAATATTTTGAATAAATCAATTATTTTAGCAGGGTTGGCCAATTTTTGCCGAAGTGGAAAAAACCATGGTAAAAACCGTGGAAAAATCCGCCCCGGCAAAAATAGTTTTTGCCACAATTTTTGCCAGTGGCAAAAATTACCAGTATTTCAAACAGGGTTTTAAGGATTTCAATTACACGATTAATGTTTAAATCATAATTTTAACAAATTAAAACCAGAGATTTAATTACACTCTTGATCAATCGATTCTTATGTAAATCATTAAAATAATGCATTCTAAAATTTCTTTAAAATGAAATTTTTAACATCAACAATTAACATAATTTTTTTCATCTTTAATAATATTTAAATTACCTAGCTAAAAAATATTCTTCAATAATTAATTACTAGAATATTTGTGTTTTTCAGTGTATTACATATTTTTATTTACAGTGGGGGGGAAGTCAAATATTGAGTCAATTATTGACTCAGCTGTTCTAAAATTTGCCAGTCAGTCACTGATCATGCATTTTTGGAATTGAAATGTAAATTGCAAGTAAACTCTCTCTCGCTCTGAATATGTCTTACATAAGTTTTTTTACTTCAATAAAATAAAAAATATATAATTTTGTAGTTTTATTTTTATAGTTATGTTCAGGGATTGACAAAGTTTCAATATCTTAGGAGCCAGAAATAGCGAATTATTTCTATGACAATACCCACAGCAAAACTTAATAATTTTTCATAATTGTATAATTAATGGAGGTCATTCACATATTATTTTACATTGAATAAATTTACTATTCAGTTAAAAATGTGAACTAAGGAAATTTTTTAAAAAATAACTATTTTTATAAAGATAAAAAGAAACTATTGGGGAAAAAAATTCCGCAGAAATAAATATTATTTTTACTTTTTAATATAATCATCAAATATATTAAGAGTGTTTAAGTTTTGGCTTTAAAATACTATTTGTCTATTAATTTTTCAGGACAGAATTCCTTTAAAGAGAATCCATTTAATAAATACCATACTATTTAAACTTTCTCGTTGTAAATTCGAAAACAGTTTGCTTTAGATAGTGTTTATGATGCTTGAATCTTGTTTAACACAAAGATGTTGACATGGAAAGTACCAGTGTAGTGGAGAGAAGATTTACCAAATAGGGGAATTTATGTTTCATGGAAAAACATCTTTCAAAATCAGAAATAATTGTTAAAATTTTCAGAAAACATTAAACTCATACTATTCATTCAATACATCAGCAATGTCATCCTTTATACCAAGACAAGAAGGTGGGTGGAAAAACAAAAATATACATAAAAAATATTGTAAATGCATGAAATTTTTTTTGTCAATCTGCCATAACTGGTCACCAATGTATGTTTATAGTCACCCTGGCACCCGGAATTTGTCTGACACTGGTTATATATTATATTAATTAATTATAATTACTTTTTAAATAAAAAAATCTTCAAACATTTTTTTTCATTGAGGTGCCAAAGTGTAAAGGGTGAAAATTGAAAGGGGTTGTGTTGTTCTAATTTTATTTATCCACTTTTCCTAATTTTTTCCATTTTTGCCAATTTTTTCCATTTTTGCCGCTTTTTGCCTGGTTTTTCCCACTTTTTGCCGCTGTGGCAAAAACCCAACCCTGTATTTTAGCAATAGCAAATCATGGTAAATGACAGTTTAAAGACGTCTAAAATTGCACTAAAATGACTTATTTTTTTAAAGCAATTATTTAGTATAACCACACAACAAGTGTTTATAAATATTTTTATGATATTTATTTTAAATGAATCCATATAAATGAAAATTTAATTCAAAATGTTTTAGTTTATCTATGGTAGGTACAATAAAAAGACAAAAATTACGATTGAACCAAATAGTTAGGTTATTTTTATTTATGCAACATATTCTTCTTACATGAAATTGAATATCAAAATGTTTTTTTATGGTTTTACAAACACAAATGTAAATAAATCAGTCTTATTTTAGTAAAAGTAAATTTAATTGATTGATTTTTTTTTCTATGGTAACAGACGCTAGATTGTACTAATATGTTTATTTAAGTGTTCATGCTAATCAATAATTTTTTACTCTCATCTGAAATAGTTTTTAAAAAGTGTCACAGAGATTTCAGCTGTGTACCGATTTTGTATTATTTCATTATTTAATCTGTTTATTACTTTCATTTGATATTTCTATTTTCATTTTGCTGTTTTCACATAAACAAAGCTTATATAGAATTACCAGTTAAATTTGTACATTTTACCCCCTTTTCCATAGACATGAATATACAAATTAACATATAAACATGGTTAGTATACGAATTTTTAAAAACCGAGAATAGGATAAAAATTATGCAGACCTAACTACTAAGTACCAAACTAAGCTTTTGTCAAACATATGTAGGTAGTACATTATTAAAAATAAAATCATTAATAATTTTGTAAACTATTAGAACTAAAGTAATTTTTAACACTTTGCTCCTGTATCTAAATACTACACAACTCATTTTTTATTTTAAACAACGAAATTAACTTAAATAAAAACTCGTATGAAATAAACATATCACAACAAATGATTATTACGCATTGTATGATAAGCAAACAAGTCACCCAAGAAGTGGAAAATTGATACAAAAATGTAGTATATAAGTAAGAATTCTTATCAGTCTAAAAATATTATCCACACTTCTGAGATACAACAGTGTAGTTTTTCTTTCTACACTGGCGTTGATCTATCTATCTATCTATATATATTTATAGTCACATGCTTTGAAATTATTTCAATGTCTTTCATTAGCATGTTATCAAGTACAACCGATTGTGTATAAATTTGTTGCCATATTTACAATAGAAAAAGGAATGAATAGGAAAATATAACGAAGAAATATTAATAAATTGTTTAAAATAGGGCTAATGATTTAAGAAAAACACAAATATAGCGAAAATAAAAGCGGATGTTAAAATCTCGATCGTCAGTGAGGGTTATTTACCGTTGTCAAAATTTGTGTGGAAGTCATGTGATGGTGGTATTCCATGATTTGTTTACGCTGCAAATGCGAAGTAAAAGAAAGTAAATATTTTAAATTCGGAATGTTTAAGGTTTGACTTGTGATTGAAAAAGTTACAATTGAAAATAAAGAATATTTTTTCACAACAGTTCCTGCATTGCTATAGATATGGCACAACTTTCTATAAATAATCTATAATAATAAAAGAATCTATAATAATAAAGGAAAAGGTTTGTCTGTCTGTTCTTCTATGCGTTCAGCCCCTATTGAACTCAGAAGTACAAAAATTGACATACGGATGCTCAGGAGCCTCCCCGAGGGGCTCATGGAAACAGAATATAAAAATTTTAATTAGTTTCGGAGATATTAATTAAAATGTCGACCCATGTCGATCGAAAAATGACCAAAAATCAACGGCTTATTGATTAAAAAGAGGCATTCTATCAGAAGACGATTTTAACCGCTGTCTGAAATGGAAACAAAATATCTGGAAGTCATTAATGTCACATGATCTTAAACTGGGGTTAAAAATTGCAAATTTCAAAATGCTTCAAATTTTCATTTTCGCACACAACACTCAATATACAACCTATGCAGCACAAAACAAACCTGCAGTTCAAATTTCATCAATTTTTTTTAATAAACAAAGCAGTTGCATTTTAATTGCAAATTAAATTTTATTCTAACACGTAATCTATCTTTCAATAGACGATAGGAGTTTCCGCAGCAACGAAATACATTTGAAGGTACTAAAAAAATACTTTTTCTTTTTCTTTTTACTTCCATTACCCGACTACCGTGCTATATATAGGTTTTCGGGACTTAAAAAACATTTATTTTTCTTTTCACTTCCATTAACCGACTACCGTACCGTAGATAGTGGAATTAGAGATTTCACGTGCTTTAAATGTTTTAGAATGTCCTGATTATGTTTTCTTTTGTATCTCAGCTACTAATTAAAATAATTTTATAAGTAATATATCGTTTGAAAGCTTTGTTGATTTGGAATTGAACAGTAGATTACAGAAATTTCTACCGCTAGATGGCGCTGTAATATTTTAACTTTCAATATTTCAAATTCTAATTATTATTAAATTATTTTTAATACATCATTCGAAAGATATTTTAAAGTACTTTTATATTATCGAAAGTGAAATTCGAGATTTCACCCGATTTACACGGTTTGAAGTGTCCTGATTATGTTTTCTTTTGTATCTCAGCTACTAAATAAAATAATTTCATAAGTAATACATCATTTGAAAGCTTTGTTGATTTGGAATTGAACAGTAGATTACAAAAATTTCTACCGCCAGATGGTGCTGTAATATTTTAAAAATTTCAATGTTTCGAATTCTAATTATGATTAAATTATTTTTAATACATCATTCGAAAGATATTTTAAAGTACTTTTATATTATCGAAAGTGGGATTCGAGATTTCACATTATTTACACGTTTTGAGGTGTCCTGAATCATTTATCTTTTGCATCTCAGCTACTAATTAAAATAATATCATAAGTAATACATCATTTGAAAAGTATGTTGATTTGGAATCGAACAGTAGATTAGAGAAATTTCTACAGCCAGATGGCGCTGCAATATTTTAAAATTTCAATATTTTAAATTCTAATGATCAAGGTAGGTGTTGTATGTTCTAAAACGGGGATACGGCGCCGCAGTCGCCACCGAGCGGAACTTTGCTAAAGTCAGAAAATTGAAAGATCATAACATGGTGAGCGGACAGGCTGTTTCAAATTTTGAAACTGGAAGAGGGCGCCTCAGCCGCTACCGAGCTGGAATTTACTGCGATTAAATTTTTCAATAAAGCTATTTTCACTAAATATGAATAAGCTGTTGTAAGATCTGAAACGGGAAAAAGGCGCCACAGAGCGGAAGTTCCATAAAGTCGGATTTTTCAAGGATCGCGAAACAGATGGTCGCCGAAGGCGGCTAGTTTAAAAAAAACTCTGAAAACATTACGCTCATACGAATTAAAAAAAATTTTCATATACATGCTTCATGACAAATTAACATTGCATTAATAATATAACCAGTCACCATATTTAAAAAGATGTAAATTTCAAAACATTCAATTGACTAACTAATTCAGTCCTAAATTTAAAATAAAATAAAAATAAAAAAAGATTTAATTCTAGAATTATAAAAATTTCCCGTTAAATTTTAACATGTTGAGGTAGATAATTGGCAAAATTCATTAATTAAATACATAATAAAAATGGAAAACTTATTAATAAAAGAACAATTCGACAACAGAAAGGTATTATTAAGTATGACGAAACCTCGTAATACGACAGATGCAAAATGCAATGCTATACAGCAAATACTGCATTCGAATAATATTCATGTTTTAGTTATAAAGCAATAGAATCCATAAGGATTATGGATACATCATTAAATAAATTACGTCGTGAATAAATCTCACGAAAATTTTATTACATTTTAATCATCCGATTTTCCCCCAACAAATTGCCTTCGATGGAATACTGATTGGTATAACGAGCGATCGCTTTTTCGTAAGAAATATGAATCTGTGTGATATTGTATCTTTTTATATGGGCTTCGTCGTCGAGCTTAATTCTGTACTGATAAGTATAAAGGATTTAAGTCCATATTCTTGATTTTTCAGGAGACGAAAAATAAAGTTAAACTAACTAAAAACTAATCAGAAGAATCTATTAGGAAAAAAAGGATTATGTTGATTAATACCCTTTATATCATTCAGTGATTGTCAATCTTCATTTAATAAAGGGAAAAAATTGAATTAAATACTTTGCACCAAAGATTAATGCTAAATTTCTGACTTGAATCTTTTTTTACCAGTGGATTTTCTCAAAGAGTAAATGACATAGATTTAAATCCTTTATGTCAATCGATAGAGAAGTTTTCTCTGAGTCTGATTATGTACTTACAGTCGGCTGCAAAATTATTCGAGCACTAGCAATAATCCTTGCCAAAAAAAAGTACACTTAATACAGCTTTGTTAAATAAATCCTTGTCGAGTCATGTTCTTAATCAGTCTAAGAACATGATTCGACAAGGATTTACTTAGCAAAACAGTCTTAAGTGTACTTTTTAAATATAGGAATTATTGGCTAGTGCTCGAATAATTTTGCAGCCGACTGTAACTCAAAATCGACGTTTTTGGACAAATCCTTTATACTTATCAGTACAGAATTCTTAAATGTATTTTTTATTTCAAACACATTCTGAAATATCTGCATAAACAGAACTAAATATGAGCGTTTTAAAACAGCTATGAGCAGCAAACACAGCCATACATAATCAATGGTTGGAATGTCAAAATTTTGCCAACCAGTTATAGTCAGTATAAGTTATAGCGTGCCGTTCTACTGATAATCCAATGCAAAACCAGTTTCTTAAAAAATCCTGCATCTAGGCGGCGCTACTGTTCCTTCTTTGGCAAAACATTGAGGGATATTTAAATTTTAAGCGTATATGACAGCATTGTTTACTTCTTGTTTGAGGTTTTGTTTATTAATATTTAATGTTTCCAAGGTATGGAAAATGATAAAAATATTCGACCTAAGCGACAAAGTCACTGCTTTGATCCAGAATGCAGCAGTAGATATTCAAATTGCAAGAAAAAAATTTCGTACTTTAAAGCACCCAACGATATTGACCATATTCCCGCTTTGGGTTCGAGGCTACAAGAATATCAGCTGGGTAGGGAAACAATCCTCAACTCTACCGTAACAAAGCATTGTGGCTTTCAAATTTTTATCTTGCAATATTATTTCTAAGAGTTACAGATTATATGAAATTGAAGTAAGAGTGATATAGTGATACCTTTGTTTTATTTTCAATCCAGTTTTAGTAATATACTTTAATATTAATCAACATATGTAATATTAAAAGTTGCCATGTGAACTGTGGCGATGTTAACAAATTTAAATGGATGTTCCATTTAATAAATTCCTTTATTAAAGTGATTGAAATTCTAATTATTTAAGCTTTGATATCTATAGATATGTGTGTGTGTATAAAATGTTCTTATTAATCTTTAATTCATTATATATATGTGTGTGTGTGTGTATATATACATAAAATGTTCTGCAATTTTACGATATGGAATAGTCTTAACTTTATCATTCGATTCAGTTGTTTATATTTCTCTTTTGTTCTTGTTTGAACATTATTATTAAGTTTCACTGCAGAAATATTTAGAAAAATGGTATGCGTAACAATAAAATGGCATCTTGAATCTAATTTGTTTACAAAATATCGGCCACGTGTTCGGCGATTTTACCTACGTTGACGTCACAGGAATATTGCCCATTGAAATGCGAAAGAAATGGGAACGATTAATTCCAAGAGCGGATAAAAGCTAATGTAAGTTATATATGTATACATTTTCTTTGTTTCTATTTGTCATTTTTTTTTTTTTTTTTTTTTTTATGAACATATCAATATTAGTATTTATATATTAGTTGCAAGCTTGAATTTTAGTTGTGGAAATTGACTGATTATATTAAAGGCTTCCCCTTTGCAACACATTTTGAAATACTATTCTTTAAGTTTAATTTAATCAGAAATAGATTATATATATTACATTCCGGTTATTGCATCAAGAACAGTTTTGTGACTGTGTTTCTGTACCAGCTTAATATCGAAAATATTTTTGTGTTGAATGTTGAATATTTTCTGTTTTTTCTTGAATCTGCGTTAAGTCTAGTTAAGAATATAAATAATGTAAATACTAGTATTTTATTCTAACTCTCAAGTTTGATTTTGTTATTTTACTTAAAATTTCTTTGTACTGAATATTAAATGCTTTTTTCAACACTCTTAATTATAACATTTCTTTTGCAAACAGTACAATCAATTCGTTTCCAGCGTTTATATTTATATTTATATATGCGTGAGTGTGTTATTCATGAATAAATAAAAAAAAATAAACTATTTAACAATTGTATCTATTACTAATGGTTTTTTAATTACTTATTACTGTTACTTTTTATTTATTGTATTACTATTCAAAAAGTATTTTAAACTTTAAAAGTAAACTTCATTTACATTTAAAGAAGTTTAAGTGTTTTGTAATTTGTTTAATTTTCATTGTTCATGTTTTTCTTACGTAATTTATGTTTTTAAATTCATTTTGTCGTATCAATTAATCATATATTGCTTTTCTAAATAAATTTATATGTATGGCTTTTGAATTTATTTTATGCATATTTTTATACAAAGCTTTTTTAATATTTAGTTATCGCTAACTTATATGAAGTTAAATTATAGCCAAAAGGTTGATTTGATTACAATGTAATGAAAAACAACTTTGTTTACATAGCATTTTCGGTGCCGGAGAAACGATGTTTGCGCCCTCTGCTGATTTTCATCCAGTTTCGAACGTAATCTCCGCGTCAAACGGTACACTATTTACTTATACTCACTATAAACCAGTCCTGAGTCCTGAGTGAGAGTTGAGATGTTGTTTACCAAGAAGGAACTACCCTATAAGGAAAGCGCAGAACTGTAAACAAACAACTTGCGCACTAAAGATGCGCAGCAACTCAGGGCAAAACATTAGTGAATTTAACATGGCGGTTAATGTGAACTTCGATATGACACAATTTAATGTATCATCGTATGTGGAAAATTTATGTCTGCCCGGAAAGATGAGATATTTAGATAAAATAAATGGTTTCGGCAAATTTTCATACAAATTTCCAGATCCATACACCATCTCGAAGTGTGAGTGGAAGGATGACATTAATTCTTGGCCACCAGTGCAGTTCGGTGATGTTTACGTTTATTTAAAAACTTCAAGTAATAGTACATTCGACGAACAGGCACTTAAAAATTATAAATCATTAGCTGCTTACGAATACGTTATTTCTGGTTAGTGTGTTTTTTCTTCTCAGTTAATAGTGTGTCATTTAATCAAGTATATGGATACTTTAATGCTGAAAACATGAGAAAAATAAATAACATAATAAAAGATCATTTTTTAAAACGAAATGCTATGAAATGACTTTTTTTCTAAATTTGAATTTTATGAAATTGAACTTTTTATGATATAGAATTTTTTAAAAATTCATTTAAAGGACCCTAATTTTGCATGGATTGCTCCCTTTATAATATGTACCCCCAGCTAATCAACATACATATATATATATATATATATATTAAAAATGATATTAACAAATTACACACACACACACACACATATGTTAGTTTAGTTCTATAAAAGTGAATTTTTCATTGTCTAAATTGAAACCACTGGCATAAATATGGGTTAAAACCCCTTAGAAAGACCTCCATCGAGAGCAATCCACCTTAGTATAGTCAATAAACCTTAAGCCACACAACCAACTATCTAAAACAAAACTTTATTTTAATTTTACATTTTATAATTTTCATTTGCACAGGCACCCCCCTGTCGGGGTGTCCGTGACACCCCCCCCCATCCTTTCCCATTGGGGCTATTCCTAAAATTTGTCAGAGAAAAAACAAAAAATGTACCGTTTTTCTCCTTTTACCAGCATTTTTCTTTCCTTTTACAAATTTGGAGCATTCTATATTCAATAGAAGAAAGAATTGAATTCGTAAGAATTTTCATCTTCCGGTTTTCCATGAATATACGCGTTTTGAGAGATTCAGAACACACTCACTTTGACCATGATAGTTTTAGAAAATATCAGTCCATGTGTGACCAAAAATTTTCTTCTAATTGTATCTCAAGAACTACTGCACAGAATTACATATAAATTTGTACGTAGTTGCACCACGACATAAATTAGTGTGTTTTAACTTTTTGTCCAAATTGCCCTATAAGTGGCACTGCTGTACTTCAATTTCTTTCATTTAACAGAATGCTATATCTCAAGTTCTGTTTTGTATAATTGAACAAAGCTTGGGATAATTATGATGAGAGGAACATTATGAAACATCAGGTTGATTTTATTTAGGAGCATATCGGCGGATAAGTTGCGCTGCTCTGTTGCTATTTTCCCCGAGAAGAGGAAGCTATATCTCAGATTCTATTGTATATTATTGTGTGTAACTTTGTATAGGACAGGGTCATTATGAAACCTTATGTGGAATCAGTTTCAGCTCATATAGCTAGATAGGTGATGCCCCAGTGGCAGAAACACAGCGACATAGTCGCGAACACAGAAAAACGGCTTGCGGACAGTTTTTGTCTGCACTGAGAAGAAAATTTGTCTGCAACTTTCGGATAACAATTCACGCATAAAAATTCCTGTATCAAAACTAAAACTAATACTTATATTATTTATATTGTGTTGTGTCAAACATTGCTATAAAATATTTAATTGAATGAGATGAATTGAGTGAATACAATTGTTTATACTATATTGTTTTGTAGTGAAATTGTATTTGTGTATTGTTGCACGAGATCACCACTGATGTTAAGTCCCCCCCCCCATCAGCTTTCAGGCTTTTTGAGTGTAAGCCATTTTTACCCCTGATTACACACAAATTTTGCAGACAGATTATGAAATTTTAAAAGCCTGTCGCAGACAGCTTCAAAACTTTCTGCCACTGGGGGTGAAGCTCCTGTGCTTCAATTTTTCTCATGAACGGGAAGGCTATATATCAGATTCTATCGTATATAATTACATAAAACTTGGTATATGAGAAGGCCATTTTAAAACAATATACTGATTCAATTTAAATGCATATGAGCTGATAGGTGGCACTGATGTTCTGTAATTTACCCTGTGCATAGGAAGACAACTTCTATTAAAAGGCCACCTCTCTGGAGAGCCAATTTTCTATGGCACAATGGGTAAATGAGGGAAATTCTACTGTATATATATCTGTGATTAACGGATACGAAGGTTAATTTTTTCTTAAAAATATTCCTTCCAGCACCCTGTACTTATTTTTTTCTGTGGAACGATAATAGGATAGAATATTCTGTGGAAAGATAATAGATAGATACACTCAGGGAATGGCACGATGATCTCCAAAACCAAGAGAAGTACTAACAAATGGAATGATACAAATATTAACAGTAATATTATTAATATGATTGCAGTTTTTGATAAATATTTATATAATAAACTCTCTATATAGTGCCCCCCCCCCCCCCTGTCGGGGAATTTCTGGTGTCACCTCTGTCACTGATGAACCAAGGAAATGAATTTATCTTATGGCAACTTTAGAAAAGGTTCATTTATGTTTGAAATGAAATATATGTTAATGTAGACAATTATTTAATAAAATTAAGCAGAATTATCAAAACAATTTCATTAATTAACGATATTTAAATAATTTTTCACTACAATATTTTAGTAATTAAGCAAATATTTTACAAAATTCACGTTTTATTGTGAAAGTTTCACAAAAAATTATTTTCAACAGTAGAATATATGTGACTAAATAAATGAAATTTCAGAATAAAAATATAACTTTAAAAGTAATTAAACTAGCATTGAAACTTAAATTTATGCAACAAAAATTTAATTTTTTTTTCAATTTTTACATTTTGAAATTTCTTTTAACTTCATAATACATCACTATCGTATCAAATATTTAACTTTGCTCTAAGTTAATTCACAACATTCGAGAAATTCTGAAAGCACATTCAAATGAACCTAAACACTTTGTTTTAAGAATCTATCTAACAAATCTGGACACAGACCCCTGTTCAGTCAATTTAATTGTATTTTTGTAATGCATATAGAAATAAAAATTCATATTTAATGCTGTAATTGTAGATTAATTCTGTATGCTTTTACTTATTATTATTATTAATTTAAAGGTAAAGTCCAAAAAGTCCAAATGTATAGTAACAAAGAGCACAGTTCAGAATTTTGTGTCCTGATTGCTGAAGTGCAGAGATCTCAGTGTTTAACCGAGAAAAATCACAACCCATGGGTTATTGTTAAAGAGAATGGCTCAGTAATAACAGCACATTGTACATGTATGGCAGGGTATGTAATATATATTAGCTATTTGATTTAAAAATAAAAGTGCTGACATATACTATGATATTTTTATCTTTTATTGTATTTTATTAAATATAAGAGACTGGTCTTTATCAATTTCAATGGAAGCCTGTGAATCTTAAGTTTTACAATAAATTATTTAATTAGAATTAAAAGATACTGTATGTAAGAATCTGAAAAAAAAAAAAATGTTGAAAGTAGACTTCTTTACAATATAATCCAGACAATGTGGCTGAAGGGGAAGCTGCTAACATTAGTTGTAGTATAAAATAACTTCCAGAAATAAAAAAACGAATGCTCCCCCCCCCCCCCAAAATAAAAGTATTCTTTATTTACCCCATTTCACATATGCTAGCCTGTTTGCTACGCTTGTACAGAGCTTAATGTCTAGCAATATATATATATATAGAATAGTAATCATCGGAACCTAGTTTGTATGTAGCTTTCATTTTCCAGTCTAATGACAAATTTTGAAAATTTTTACTCCAGTTTTTCCAGCGTAAATTAAATCTTACTAAAAATTAGTCAGACATTTTCTAATTTTTCATTTATATATATTTCCAGTTATACTGGCAGTTTTTTTCTTTGAAAATAAATTGCTGTTTATTTTCCAGTTTTCATATTTTTATTAAACTGTGGTTTCAATTTGATGCTAAGAAAAGAAAAAAAAGAAGCTGCATTTATTCATAGTTGTCAAAAGTGATAGCAAAAAATCAACAATCTCTTGCTGGTAAAGGTACATAGAAGAAAAGACATGTCACAAGTTACATTAAAATATTTTTCTTTATAAGGAAAGAAAAGTAAGAGGTTAAAAAAAAAACAAAAAACAATTTGGCACTGAGTTTCAATTTGCACAAGTGGAATGTGCTTTAACCCATTGTTTGGTATCTTGTTTACACTGGAACAATTCACTATTTTTGAGATAAGAATAAAATTAAATTAGTGAAAACTTAACCTATTTATAATCAACTGATATTGGCTTTTATATGTATTATAGATTAGGAGAAGCTTGTAGTCATATTGCAGCTTTGTTGTTCAAAGTTGAAATGGCAGGCTCTTTGAACAAGAATAGTCTAACGCCAACAGATGTTGCATGCAAATGGAATAATTCATTTTCCTCCAAAAAGGTAAGATTTATTTTATGTAGTTTACATTTAATACAACGTTACATTTCATTATGTGCAGTTTAAAAATTTTAATAAGAAAATTTCAGTAACAAAAATATTTTCTAAGCTTGGAATGGTTTTCTTTTGCTCTCATTTTAAAATGATTTAAATATTTTACTTTATACCAGTTTTATTAAACATAATACATAATACTATTTAAGTTAGTTACTATATGTTTATTGAACAGACAGTTTTTAGTTCCCCATCATGCAACAGGTTTGGGAAACTTAGGTAATCGTGAAAATTTTTGACTGCAGTTTTTTTTACTTTTTTACACGTTTTCAGGTGTGAGGAATCCAAAAAGATCAAAATGGGTATGGTATCCGTCTGTAGGTCTGTTAGTTTGTTAGTCTGTGTATCTCTCGAACAAATGATCACAGGGATGTTGGACCAATTTTAAAATATTTATGACACTGTCAAGAATCCTATTCATTTTCAACATTCTAATTAAAAAGCTTGAGAAGTTATTAAAAATATATGATTTTGTTAACATGTGAGAATAGGGCAAAATTTCACTTAAACGTGCATGAAAGGAATTATTTTTATCTAAAAATGTAAGAACAGTATTTAAATATCAGTTTTGATGCCCGGATAAACATCATTCACTACAAACATGCTGCTTGGAAATTTTCGCAAATTATTTGAAATTTACGAATTTCTTATAACCTAAATGAATATGGCAAAATCTCGCATAAGCATCGGTTTTGAGGGATATTTTCATCATAAAGATGTCAGATTACTTTTTAAAAATTATATAAGATGCTGGCATAATTATCCTTGACTATGATTTTTCTAATTTAAAAATTTTTTAAGTTATTGGAAATTTACGATTAACTTAGCATAGCAGAATAGGGTAAAATTTTGCATAAGCATCGGTTTTGAGGGATATATTTATCGTAAAGATGTCAGAATACTTTAAAATATCTTTTAGGATACTGGCATGAACATCCCTGACTATATGAATTTTTAATTTATAAAATTTCGTAAGTTATTTTGAATTAACAATTTACTTAACATGGCAGAATAGGGCAAAATTGAGCATAAAATTTTGAGCCTTGTTTATTTTATTTTTACTTGATATTATTATATATATAATTTTATCTACATAACAATGAAATAAGTTCATTCCTCAATTTAGATCAAACCAAACTCGCTTTCCCAAGATGGGGCCAAAATGACCCCATCTTGGGAAAAATACAACTTCAAGATGGGGTCATTTTGACCCCATTTTGAAGTTGAATTTTAGTTAAGCATGGCTCATTCAAAAAGTACGCTAATTCGCCAGAGATAGCAAACCTAATCAGTGGAATGTTGCACAACGATTTGTTCTAAATGATACAATAAGGCGTGGTGCTGGTGATTTTCGCCAAACGTGCAAAGCGGCAGTACAAAGCAATTTTTCTGCAGTAATGCCTTGATCTTGGGAAAGCGAGGGTTAAGAAAAGAATGTAAAGGTCATTTAATTACCAATTCCATTTTGATGAGATCATTATTATTATCAATTATCATTCATTTACTAAAACGTTTGTATTATTTATTTTAGGTTGAATGCACAACTGTAGACAATTTAGAGTTGTCAAAGTACAATTGGAAAAGGCAATCCAAAGGAAGAAATATAAAATGTGTGCAGATTCCAAATTTACCATCGTACACAAAAAATGAAATTTTGGTTTTACGAGAGGTATGTCCAGATGCAGTATGTGTTTCTGCTTTAAACACATCCTCATCTTCTACCGACACCGCTAGTGAAGATGGAGACATTGAGGATATACCACCTAATTTAATAAAGGCTGTCCAAATAATTGTGGCTCAAAGTGGAAGCATTAAGGAAGGATTGTTACATATTTTTAATGAAGAAAACTGCAAAAAATTAATGCAAAGAACCATTGGTCAGTCCTCAAATTCCATTTGGTTTGAACACCGTAAAGGACGTTTTACCAGTTCAAACTTTAAAGAAATTTTAAGAAAAAAACAGTGGAATGAAGATTACCTAGCAAAATTAATTAATGCAAATCTTATAATTTCTTCCCCTGCTTTGCAGTGGGGAAGGAATAACGAGTGCATTGCCAGGGAAACGTATGTTGAGCAAATGGTTTGCCAACATAGCAATTTTAAAGTGGAAGAATGTGGTTTATTTGTAGCACCGACAATGCCTCATTTAGGAGCTTCTCCAGATGGGCTATGTACCTGCGACTGCTGTGGACAGGGCATTTTAGAAGTCAAATGCCCATTTAAACACAAGGATGAACTTATAAAAAACATTTTATTAAAGGATAAAATGTTTTGTTTAGATAAAGATGGCTTGTTAAAGAAAAGCCACCCATATTTTTATCAAGTAGAAATTGTTTTGTGTTTTTAAAAATTGTTCAGTGCTATTATTTTCACATTTTTTTTAATTTTGTAAATGTTGAAATCAGAGGTTGATCAAGGTTTATTTTGGGACCCCCCCCCCCCCCTCTTTTCTTTTTAATTTATCATTAAAATCAATATGTTGTGCACTAATAAAAATGAGGTTTAACTGTAATTTTTGTTACAGGATCATTTATGTAAAATCAAATTTAATTTCAGAGCTTTTCCAATGAATTTTGTGACAGTGACCTTTTTATTAAAAATAATAATAATAATAATAATGTTAAGAGGTCTTTTTCACAAAGTTTAATGAATGGGCAGCAAAATTCTCCCAATTTTTTACCTGGCTCGATCCCTCACATTATTAACGCTGTTAATTTTATAGTTAATTCCTATAAATTTTTGTTCTTTAACACCATTTAATACATTATTTTAAGGTTCAAGGACAACTAGCTGTAACTGGAAAATTGTATTGTGACTTCGTTATTTGGACAACCCTTGATATGACTGTCCAGAGAATTCTACCATTGCCAGAGTTTTGGTATGATAAAGAAAAGAAGCTAGAAGAATTATTTTACAAGCATATGGTGCCAGCTTTACAGTTTATAGAGAAATAGTAGGCGACAGCAACAATGTTTACAATTCTATGCTTTCCTCATTCCTGTTAGGCCCACCACACACTGACGAGACATAAGACCAAGTTTGATGAGACAAGCGACATACGCATGTTCTGAACAGTTTTCAGGAGATGAAGTTGTATTTAGAGCATGCGCGTGTCGCATGTCGCTTCAAACTTTGTCTCATGTCTCGTCAGTGTACGGCGGTCCTTAACCTTCAAGTCACTCACAAGGGAAGTATGAATCAGTAAAATTGCTATTGAAACCAAACCCCGCTTAAATTAAAGAGCAGGGTCGAAAACATTGGATACTTTTCAAATTTGCTGCAACAACTCCCATGGGGGTGAGATATGCCCGCTATTAGTTTTAGTTATTTCTATAAAAGCCAGCAAAACACGCAGCGTAGTGTGAACGGATGGTGCAGTGCTAGCGTGCTTGACTTTGGATACGTAGGTCGTGGGATCGAGTCCCCACAAGTGTGTTTTGTATTTTAATTTGGTTATTTCAACTGAAATATTTATTTTTGACATTTTTAATTAAATTAAATTATTATTGTAAGAAAAAACATTAATTATATTAAAACAAGTTTTTTTTTTTTTTTTTTTTTTTTTTTTTTTTCAGCACAGATAATTTAATATTTTTTTCTATTTTTAACCAATTTATTTATTTATTAAATTTAAAGAAATTAATTTAACGGAAAATACTTTTATATTATATTTAGGTAAGATTTTGTTAATGATTACATTCAGATAAAATTTTGATAATGATTGTTTTATATAAATTATTAATTACTATTTTTTAACGACAACATTAATAGCAAGAGTTAATCGTCTGCTCTCAATTGAATTATTTATTCAGGCAATTTTTTGCATGAAAAATCCTGAATGATGAACAGCTGTTGCTTAACTGTTTGACGTCACATTTAACTTTTATTTCAAATATTTCATTAAACAACTGTCAAATTTCGTGGTGTCAGAAGAACTGACAATAAAATTGAAGACAATGACAAATTTTCTCAAGATGATTTTACTAATTTATAATTAATTTACATCTGAAAAAATTCAAAATCTGGGTAAATATGAATTTTACAAACCAAGTAATCTCGATGAAAAGCCAAATATTTGACAAAATGTTCGTGATGAACAATAATTGACAGGGAACAAAATTGAATTTATATTTCTTGTTCTAATTGTGAAAAATACTTATGGTTTCATGATTTTTCTACTTTTAATCATAATTGGTATAAATTAGAAACTATAATTCATAGCTTAAAACATGGTTTTCTTTTTTTTAAATAAAAAAATTCATTTCTTAAATTTATTCTCAATACTTCATTAATTGGAATACTCAAAAAAAAAAAACTTAATGTAATAAATATTTTCTCTTAAATTAATAATTTAATTAAATTAAAAACGTATAGAAAAAAAATGTGAAAAAATTTCAAAACATCCTTGCGCGACTCGATCCCAGGACCTCCGTATCCGAAGTCAAGCACGCTAGCACTGCACCATCCGTTCACACAACGACGTGTGTTTTGTTGGCTTTTATAGAAATAACTAAAATTAATAAAGGGCATATCTCACCCCCCATGGGAGTTGTTGCAGCAAATTTTTACGGCACCCAATGTTTTCGACCATGCTCTTTAATTGAAGCTTGGTTTGGTTTCAATAGCAATTTTACTGATTCATACTTTCCTTGTCAGTATTTCATTGTACAATTTGCAACTGTTTCTGCTTAATTCATGATTTATGTTAATTTGTATCTAACCTAGACAAATAAATGTATGTATTGCAATTTGAAGTGGAATGTTAAATTCATTGAAAATTTCTTTTTTTAATCTTTAGATAAAATAAGTTATTAAGCATGAACACACCTTAATTTGGGGGGTTGGGAAGGGGAGGCCTGAAATTTTTTTATATTCTGTCTCTAATAAGAAAAGTTAATTCAAATAATGTAATTTGCCCACTATGTGCTGATACTTATAAAAATTATATTAATAATAATCAAGAATACAGAATTTTTGGACATGATATTTAGCAAGTGAATTATGAAATTACATTAATGCTTGCTCATGCACAATTAAAAATTTGCTCATATTTAATGGGACAGTATTTAATATTTTTATACTTTGATTGTAATATATTGTGTTTACTATAGTGTATGTCAAGTTTTTCTAGGAATGCTTTGTGTTGGGTCTTTGGGGATAAACTTTCATTGAATTATATGAGGTATAAGACTTTTTTTCCTGTGAGATTAAAAACCAAATTTGGTGTAAATTACCAGTCAGAATTGCGAGATTTTGTAAATCTTTCTGAACAAGTAGGGGCAAAGCATAAAAAAAATTAGGAAAGAAATATATATATATTCTTTTTATTCAAATTTTATTACAGTATGCAATTACATTTCATTCAATACCTATATTATAGAAATATGGTTGCAGACTTTAATTATGTTTTTTAATTCCAAATCAATGAATAATTCAAATACTCATTCATGTAAACCACATACAATGACGTAACAATAAACTTTATTATATCAGGTAATTTGATCAATTGCAAACAATTCTGTAAAGCAGTTGAATCGATGTATTCATCAATATCACATAAGACATGACCAGCAAAAGAAAACATTTGGTTAAAATGAATGTACATTTTTTTTATGTGCACCTGTATACAAGAATGCTTGATTTATAAATAAATTAAAAAAATACATCAGCATATATAGTTACACTCATCAGTGCCTGACTCTGTCTCCTAATTTTCATGCTTTAGTTAATTTTAAAAAATCTAATTGTCCGATCGATAAGCTGTTTAATCCAACAGAGTCAGAAAAATATCCCCTTTCATTTGGTACCTTATTTGTAACGAATTCTGATTACATTTTTTTTAAATTAATTAAGATATGAAAATAACAGTTTTAAAATAGACATTTCAAATTTTAATTGTTGCTATTTTTTTCTGCGTAAAATGAAATATGTTTTCAAATGAAAAAAAAATATAATATGAAATATTAAATTTGCTCATGCATATGAAAAAATGACTAAAACAATAATAATAACCCAGTTTTGAAAATTTGACCCAAAAACAATACTTTCCCTACCATATGGGTAAAAGAATGTTAAAAAAAAAAAAAAAAAAAAAAAAAAAAAAAAAAGACTATGGATGAAATTCTGTCGATGACAGAATTTAAATTAGTACGACAGGACTAATGATATTTGTGTTTTAACACCCTTAAAGAAAAAAAAAAGTTCAGTAAAATTCTTAAACACATACTTAAATATATTTATTTTTATTTCCAAATTAATGAAATTTGAATGTATTGATTATATAGTATCTTCCCTTAATTGCTTAATACTTTAAAATGAAAAATAGCCTTAATAACAAAAAACTTTTAAACTAATTATTCAATATTTAAATTATACTCAAAAATCATAAGAGATTAATTAATATAAATCCATTAATGAAGTGATTAAAAACTAGTATATATATAAAGAAAGTTAAATGTATCTGTAGAAACACTGAAATTTTATAGTCATTCCAACAATTTAAAAACGATTTTACAATTTTTTTTTCCAAACAGGCATGTTACAAAATCATGAACAAATTATGTGCAAATAAATCGAAAACAGGAAGTCAAAATATTTTATGAATCCAAAATTTCTTCTATTGAATACAGCAGAAAGTATAGAATTTTATGAGAAAATTTTTCTACAAGTGACAATTTCTTTGATGCAACAATATTGCTTTGACGCATATATTCTGCCACAAAGCCTTTATGTTTTTGCTTGTGAAGTGCCAGAAAAGATTAACTTTTTTTTTTTTTTTTTTTTGGCTTTTAAAGGATTTGTGATTAAAAAATGTTAAGTTTTTGAAAAATTGGCAATATATGAACATGCATACATACATATTTAAATGAAACTCATCTGTCATGTTGTTCAGGGATGAGATTAGCAAAAATACAAAACAGCTGAAACTGTACGCAAAGACAAGACATTGAAATGAAATACTAGAATTTTGATGACAATCTATTATATTAGAGTAATACATATTTATTTTAATCTTCAATGTATAAAAAAAGAAAAATTATTTATCAGAAACATAAAAAAAAACTGAAAAAACTAAAAAAGAAAAAAAAAATCTGAAAAGCTAAATGTACAAAAATGCTGAAATCAACTAAAAAGAAGAAAAATCTCATCCCTGGTTGTTAAAATATTATTTACGAAATCTGAAACTATGCAAAATTAAGAGGTTGAAATAAAATATTAGAATTTCTATTACAAAATCTATTATATTAGAGTAAGAGTAATAAATATGCTTTTTAATCTTTAACTTTTAAAAAAACCGAAACAAAAGTATTTAGTACAGTGACACAGCTTTACAATATGTGTTACAATAACAAGGGCATTTGTGTTCAGGGTCAGGGTTTTTAATCTAATCAGTGTTTTTGTATTTCCTATAAAGTTAACTTTTGTTTTCTTTTGCCATCTGGGTTATATGTGAATGAACTGTAAAAAGATTGAGGGCTTTTGTTTTCAATAATTTGAGTTTCATTTGATATTCCAGGTTTTCATTATTATTTGAAGTCTACTGAATCCAATGATTTTCGCTGTTGGTATGTGTGTTAACAGCATATGGACGGCTCATTGTAAAAGTGGTGTAACTCCGTATTTTTTCAATATGTATATTTTTGCTTAATTCTATCACATTTTGTCACACCTTTCATTATAAAACACTCTAATAATTGCATTAAATACCCATATATGGCATTACTTGTTTTTCTTAGAAAATTAAAACTTCAAATATCCATTATAAAAATTAAGTTTTTAAGTTATTTCAAATTATTTTTAATAGAATGTATAAATTCTTATAACTATCATTTGTATTTAACACAAAAATTGATGTTTCTTTGTACGTATAAATTCGAAAAGAGCTCGTTATTTTAAAATCAGTTTCTAAGGAGATAATTCACTTTTACAATGAACGATCCATATCTGAAGCACAAATAGTAACAGGAAGTCCAAAGTAATTATTCCCAATCTCTGTTACAATAGGCAAGGGAAGTAATGATGTCGCTGACGATCAGTGGATGCAAGAAACAGACTTCCTATGTTAATCACCCATTGGATTTTTTGTAAAAAATTATTAAAAATCGAGGAAAATTATTTCCCGATTTTAATCCCCATATTTGGGTATAGATATGTATTAGTTATCGTGTGCATATGTTAGATTGAGTTATTTTGCTGTCAAATTGACAAAATCCTAAATTTCAAGACTTTGTCGTCCTTGGCGTTTTTTGTATTTGGCGATCAAAAACGTAATATGAAAATATGCATGCCATATGTATATTTTCGTAATATGTATTGCACGAAATATTGTTTCATATTATTGAGTATTTTCTTAATATACGTTGTTAAAATAACCATGATTTTTGAAGGGAATTAAATATTTTCGACTGATAGTTTGGCGATATTTTTTTCCCCGCCAAGGATGACAGATATCAAATGTATTCCTCTGCAACATATGAGTACCTTATATCAGATATTTTATTTAGACATGTCAAAACAAATTTGACTTCAAATTATGATAGAATATTTATCATTTTCCTATTAATTAGTATATTAGTCAGATATTTATTGTGGGAATATCATCCTTTGGAATGAAATGTTTATGTTTTCAATCGAATATGGAAGTTTGCCATTTTTTTCCCTAGAGTTTTGAAATTTAAAATTCAAATTTTATCAATTTTACAGCAAAAACAACTTCATCTAACGCATGTGCATGGTAACTAATACATATCTATACCTAAATATGGGGATTGAAATCGGGAAATAATTTCCCTTGATTTTTAATAATTTTTTACAAAAAATCCAATGGACGATTAACATAGGAAATATTTTTCTTGCATCCTCGGACGGTCAGTGACGTCACACTTCGCTTGCGTATCTCAATGTATGTAACACGTTGAGCGCCATACAAATTCTTAATAAAACTCATTAAAATTTCATAATGATTCCTCCAGTAATAAATAACAATTAAGTAAAATGTAAATAAATTTTGAATAATTAGTTAAACTAATGTAATATTTTTAGTTTTATATCATACTTGACACTGTCAGCCACCGATGGCTGACATGGCGCGCAACACATATTAATAATGCTACATTAAATTTTTCATCAAGATCAAGCAAAGGGATAGTGTACAACAACCTCCAAGAGATTTAAAAAAACATCACAGTTATGGGGTAAAGTTCTGGAAAATACAGTGTAACATCTATATTCTACCTTAAACAAAATATAATAAATATATATATATATTTTTTAAAGTGCATAAAAGCATGTTTTGTGTAGATTGCGATATAAAAATCATTCATCATTCATTTACAAGACTACCCAAAGTATTTGGATATATTGAGGCTATATTTGAAAATTGCTGGAAGTGTATTATACTTTGTGTTTTTCGTATAAGAATAAATTTAAGTACACAATGCAATGTGCATATAATTAATGTACAATATACAGGGCTACTCAAAATTAATGTTCTTTTCTATTGAATGTAACTGATAGAAGAGCTTTGCTACGATTTCCTATGCCAACAGACACTGCACAGGAAGAAAACTTCCTTTTTCATACCTATACTGTAAACAAAATCTTTTTGAAATTCTATTTTTTGCTCTTGTATTTTGTTTAACATCACACTTTGAGGTACTTGAATATGAGTCTAATGATAAAAGTTGGCACTATAATTGAACGAGTAGTTGAGGGTGCAGTATCCTATATCACACAGAATTTTATGTCAAATAAAACTGTTCGTAAACCTATTTTAGATTATTTTTGAAGTAGATTGAGCTTTATTATCTTACCATATTGATCTTACGAGTTCATCTGCCATCTATTCCAATGGCATTGAAATGTAGGATAAGAGAAAGTTGTGTGAGTGACATACCGGATTATTTGTGTTTGATTATAATAATTTAAAAACATAGTTAGGAAAGACAGGTCCATGATCTGAAAACAGTCAATTTAAAATAAACTAAGTTTGTATTCACATTATTTTGCAAAAGTAAAAATCAACGAAAAAAAAAAAAAAAAATCTGGTGTGAAACAACCACACGACTTCCATTACCCACTATTACATGTATTGTATGCATTTTTTGGAGATATTATATGCATTTTTGGTACATTAAATTAGACAATATAAAAGAGTTTACACAGCGAGTTAAAAAATAAGAAAAAAAAAATTAAACCAACAATTTACGAGTTTTTAAACTGGAAAAAAAAAAAAAAATTAAACCCCAATTTCTGAGATCTAAAACTGAACTATCTAATCAAAATGACTGTTAATTTTTCTGTAATAGCTACATAATAGACCAGAAAGGTTATCTAAAATAGATTTATGTAACAATTTTCAAGACAATCGTTAGAGCCATTTCTGAGATACCAACTTTTACCAAAACTTGGCATATTCAATTATTGACCTGAAAACAATAATTACATACAAATGGATATTTAAAAGGGAGTTGGAAAAAAAAAAAAAAATCCATACAGCCCTTTGTAAAAGAATGCAGACCTCAAATTGAGCTATTTATACAGGACGCCTATCAATTTTCCTGAACTAACCTACTATATCATTCGAAAGGACATCTAATAGAGTATTTATATAGCAACTTTAAAGAAAATCATTAGAGCCATTTTTAAAATATGGACTTACAGTTTCACTTCCAGTTTTTAACTTCGAATTTTTGGGCTGAATACAATACTTCGATTACCTGTGGTAGTAGGGTAATGGAAGTAATAAAACATATGAGATCATTTGATTAGTTAAAATTGATATTTAAATAATAAACTAATCAAAATTTTTAATGATACAAGATTATGCAACTGTTGCTGGCCATAAATTGTGTATAGCTGCACAGATTCTTGTAATGCAATTTATATATTTTATAGATGTTAATGGTAATATTCCAGTTAGGATTTTGAATTTTTTGAGATAGCCTATGACCCTATCAATATGTATACGAACATTTGAAATCCTTTTTGATTTCAGTACTTCTTTATATGTTAGCTGCTTTTTCCCTTTTGTGTATGATGGAACTATTAATTTGACACCCTCTATTTGAAATTGGGAAGCTACATTAAAGCCCCTGTCAGCCAGAACAACATCGCCAGGTTTAAGATGTTTTAGAACATCACTTTTTAGTGTCAGCTCTTTGTCTGACACTCTTCCCCCCCTACCCCCCCAACAATTAGACACATAACAAATTTGTCCTTGGGGTGTAATTGCTACTAATAGCTTAACTGTTAAGTGTTGCTTATAGTTAGACCACATTTGGTTTTTCGTCTTTAAATTGGATGGTTTCTGGGTAAAAATCTCTGTGCAATCCATAATGCAGACTGTGTCACTGTACAAAGAATTTCTAAAACAAAGAGGCATATTTTTTTTTTTTTTTTATCTCGGCTTGGCCAAAATACCAAATGCTTAAGGCGACCAGCTAAAACTGGCAACCAAGCCTCTATTATTCTCGCAACCGATCTTCGTGATAAATGAAATCTTATCCCAGGGTCTTGGTCATTTAAGGCTAATCTAAGTTTAATTAAAACAATTAGTAATTGTTGTTGTTTTGGTATTTGAAAGTTTTTTGTAATACAATTTTCAGTAGTGGATAAAACCCATTTAAATGCATTTATATTGGGAACTCCGGTGTAATAAACTAGTTGCTTTTTGTCATTTAATAACTGAGTGTCAAAATTACTCAAATTCAATTTTTCTTTTAATATTGTTATTTCCTCTTTTAAACAGTTCCTTTCTATTGCAGTTTGTAATTTTAGTTCTGCAAGTTCTTCTTTTAGTTTCTTGTTTTCTTGCATCAATTCTGCTACTGTATTTGAAGTACCACAGTTGTCGTTAATATTTTCTATATTATCATTATAATCTACAAATAAGAAAAAAAGTTTTTGTTGTTTACAATTGAAGAAATAAATTAAGTAGCAGTAATAATTAAAATTCTAAAAAATAATTTGAAAAAAGTATATAAAGTGCATGCCAATAAGAAATATTAGTTTATCTAGGTCTTGAATTATAAAAGCTATGTTTTAAAAGCCTTGCAAGAAACACATGCTGCTGTCTTGGAGGCAAAAGTATATGGGAAAAAAAAAAAAAAAGTAGTATGATGTGGCCACCACATGACTTTCTCCTGTATGACTTCACACAAAATTTATTCAATAGAAACTAGCGAGCTTTGCCCGCTAGCGGGTCAGTATTTTCAAATGAATCATTAACAGTAACTTTTAGTCTTAAGAAAATAAATTGAAAAAAAAAAAAAAAAAATTCTGATTGGGTAAAAAGTCGTGCGCATGTGTGAAGGTATACATGCGCTGCGTGCACATATTCCTTCTCAAAGCAAATTTTTATTCTTAAGAAAATAAAATTTAAAAAATCATTTCTCATTGGGTACAAAGATGGACCGTGTCCCCACTGCCTTCGGCAGTGAAATCCCGTGCGCGCACAAGTAAAAGGATGCACGCGTATTCCTTCATTGACCCTTTATGCCCCCCCCCCAAAAAAAAACATTTCTGATCGGGTAAAAACTGACACCGGGTCCCCACTGCCTTCGGCAGCGCAGACCCATGCGTGCGCACGTAAGAAGGTATACGTGCGCTGCTCGCACATATTTCTTCTCAAGTTAAATTTTTATTCTTAAGAAAAGAAAATTTAAAAAATAATTTTATGGACCGAAATTGATGAAATTTGAACTGCAAGTTTGTTCTGTGGTGTTAAGATTGTATACTAAGTATCGTGTGTGACAGTAAAAAATTGAAGAAAATTTAATTTTTTTAGCTTTTGACTGAAGGGAGTGATTTACCTGGTATATACAAAATTTTCCCTTCCCACTTCATCCAGGCTTAGGACTGGCAAAAAATAAACCATTCACAGTTCTGATTTAAAAAACTTAAAAGAAAGGTGATTGGTTTAAATTTTGGCGTGGTTAAAAAATTTTGTACAAAAGCCTTCTTTTTTAGCACATTTGTGTCTGAAAATATAGAAAAAAAAAGTTGAATTAATAAATTATTATTATAGAAGATATTTGATTTATGAAAAAATTACACATGTATGGAATTGTGGACACACTCTGACATTTCAGACTATTAAGATGATGGACAACAGATTGTTTCATTTTAAACAACGCTTTATTAAAAATGACACATATGGAGACACTCTGACGCTTGTTAAATAAGTATATATAGTGAAGTAAATGATAGCGAGGGAAAGATCTTAAGCCCTGACACACAGATTGTAATCCCAGCAAACACAGCCGTGTCGGAAACATGACAAAATGATGTCATATATGTCAGACTTGTCAGGGATATCGATTTTCGGGTAACATTTAGGTACCTTTTCACGATAAAATAAAGTTATATCATCTAATGATGTCTTTAAAATATCTAAAACCTACCGACTTTATGACATGCAATTTCTGTATAAATATTTGTTATCGAAACGATAGCTAAAACACGACATATTTCTGACACCACACTAGCCTGTCCAAAATATGATATTGATCTGATATCAGAAACATGTTAATTTTTTGACATCCCTTTTTGAAGTATCGAAATGTTATCGAATGGACATCAGACATTGCTTTGCTAGCCGTAACCGCTAACTGAACACTGAACCAACCGGCAACCAACCACATACCACATTGTTTGTTTACAAGCCAGAAGGGAAGTTCGTGTGGTGGTGATCTTGTTTTGGATATTTATATATATATTAATCTGTTGCTAATTCATTTAGGTAAGAATTTTCTTCTTTATTAAATGCTCTCATACTTCTCAAAAAAATTAAAAGAAAATATTGTATTGACTTTTTATAAAATTATAAATATGTTTGGTGTTTCATACTTACTTCAGTTAAGAATGTTTCTTCGGAAATTTGTTATTTTATGATTCGCACGTTTAGGCTTAATCTGTATGATAAATGCATTTTGATTTTTAAAAAGTCAAATACTCACCAATTTTAATATAAATTGGAGAATATAATTGTAATAATAAACTGTGATATCCTCCGGTGCTAAGTTTAAATAGAAGGTAAAATATTCTTAGTGTTAAGTTAGGCCTAGTTACTAGACTATTTTCCAAGCTAGTGTTACATATTAATTCTGTGAGAAACGTATTTTTCATATCTCATAAAAAATAAAAGCCAAAAGCTCCAAAATTTTAGGAGAAAGAAATTGCGAGTTATTTATACCTACTATATTAACTCGTTTGCAGAAGTAGTAAATGTAATGATTGTTGATATCGTTATCTTTTTATAAATGTTGTGAGTTATTCATGTCCGCATTGAATATTTTGCAGCGAATATAATAAACAATGTTCAATTATAAAATTTAAAATAAGAAAAAAAAATTGAAAATATTGTATTTTTAATTTCAGTGATAAATAAGAATTAAGTATGAAAATAAGAACATAAACTATTCATTAATACTTTCTCAATTAAAATTGAGTTTGACAATGTTCATCGTATTGAAACTTTGATAACAGATGATGGTATAGAAAACATTAATAAGATAATGAGAGAATTTGTCTAAAATCTAAAATGCACAATATATTATGAAGTGAGTTTTCAATTTTATATGTTTAGTATTAGATATATATAGTGTGTTTGATCAGTGTCAAAACTGGCTACTCGGGGATAAGCTTAAAATTATTTATTGTTATTGCATTGCAATATTGTAAAATTTTAAGCCAAAGAGGAATTACAGCAATCTATTTGCTAGTCGTAAATAAACTTTTTAATGTTATGACTGAAATTTTAAGTCTTGTATAAATGCACCAGGAGCTTTCATGTTTGTTTACCACATTTTTTTTTTTTTTTCCAAATCTTAGATGCTGTGAAGTAAATTTTATTAACAAGGCGTGACATTCGCATGATTCTGGTAAGTTTGTCTTTTTTTTTATACTAACTTTCTTCATTACTAAAAATTGTGCTATTTTATTTTACATTATTTCTCAGACCTTGTAAAACAATCTATATAAATAAAGCAAATAGTTTGCCAGGAAAACATCCTGGTGGACCACTCCTATTTTTGATTGGTCTAAATTTAACTACTTTGGTGATGAAAGTTGGCCAATTTTTTTTGGTAAAAACTGATGAATTTTTTAAAAAGATACTGCATAGATGTTATACTTTTTAAAAGAGCTCTAAAAGTTGTTCATTTTTTGTGTGGACATTAAGTTATTGAAGATATTACGTTGCAAAGTTTTCTTTTAATTAATTAAAATATGAAAATATATGTTAGTTATAATTTAATAGTTTGTCATTTCGGCGTTGAGTTGATATGGGTATCGCAAATGCATAAGTAAACATTTTGGTGAGAAACGTCTGAGCTACTTTAGTGCCAAATTTCAAATTCTGCCAAAAGGTCCAAGCTCTTTGAATGTTTTTACACAATTTTTATGAATTTTATTTTAAATATTTTTGTAATGCGAGTGGGAAAAAAAGGTAAAGCCTTTTTTAAAATTTGTCTATTTATACAAATTATCTCCATATAGAATATCCTATGCATTTTTCGTTCTGTTTATTATCAAAAAGAAACTGACTAATGCAGTTTTTCATGTTCATGTATTATTGACATTTCTATAAATTAAATTATCCAGTACCAAGACATCGTAGTGAAGAAGTCACTGCCAAAATCAGCGAGTGCCTGAAGCATAGTTTTTAAGCAATTTCAATATATTTTCTTTTTAGTTTTAATTTGTAGAACGGTTTAAAAAATATTGATTCTTTTTTAAATTCGTTTAAATGTAGTGACCAGCGAAGCCTGCTAGTAATATTAAATAGATTAAAGCTGTGAATATATTTTTTGAAATCACTCTGTTTATTAAATTAATTTTATGAATAAATTGTATAACATTAACTTTATTATTGGGCAGGTAAGATTTATTGTATAAGAATTTATGAAATTTTATTGTATAATTTTCTTATTTTTTGATAATTTTATATGAATTTTCATGCATGAACTTTTATTACTGTTACTTTACTTATTTTATTTTACTTTTATTTATTTATTTATTTCTGTTATCAATTTGTTATAGTGATTGCATTTTACCAAAATTTCATATAAAATTATCAAAAAACAAGAAAATTAAGTTTGTAAACATCCATCAACTCGACATACTTAATGTATCCTTGGAACACTGAGCATTTTTCATGAAATTTTAAAATTTAATCACAATAGTTTCAATATTCATACATAAATTTTTATTACTGTTATTTTTCTGTTTTCAATATGGTAAAAAGTTTTTGTTGTACTAAAATTTCATATAAATTTATCAAAAAATACAAAAAATAAGTTTCAAAACATGCACCAGCTCGATATATACTTATATACCCTCGGAGCATTAAGCATTTTTCATGAATTATTTTAACTTGAACTATTTCCACAATCCCTGTCAAAATGAAGATTAATTTCTGAGCTACTAACAACATGAACAGCTTTTTTTATTCTCCTTGAGATCATGGGCGTCAGCACAATAGGGAAACCCCCCCCCCCCCTTTTTTTTTTTTCCCGTTAACTTTAAAACTATGCTATCAGAATTTTATTTAACCACTTCACCGGCCATCCCGAGATAACTCGGGGGGAAACATAGCCTTCCACATACTACAGTGGCCGGTGAAGTGGTTATTATTATTATTATTATTATTTTTTTTTTTTTGAGATGCCACTGCTTGAGATTCACATAACAAGGTTCAACTGTGTAAACTAATCTTCATTTTGATGAGGATTGTGGAAACAGTTCATATTAAAAGTAATTCATGTTAACGAGGTTTGACTGTATATGCTTTGTTTTTAAACCTTTTTTTATACCACAAATGCATGTTAATTTCTGTATTTTTTGTATGTGTAAAATTTAGCCACCCCTTTCTAATATATCCCGATTTTCCTTGAACATTTAGGGGGGGAGCTTGAACATTATTTTAGAGTAATATGTATATGTTTATATGTATATAAATAAGACTGTTATTAATTTGCATTCAAACTTACCAATTTTAATCAAATTTTAAAAGTAGCAACCTAACACAAACTTCAAAATACCAAATTTAAATTTCTTGCAGTTATTTGTTTTGAAGTTATACTGATAAAAATACACATCAACTGCTAAAAATTAGTTTTTCAGATTCAGTGCACTTTAAAACATGATATTAAACAAAAAGAAAAGCCAGAGTTGAAAATAGAACTAAAAAAATACTTTGTTTATAGTATGGGTAAAAGAAATTAATTATCCTTCCTGAGCAGTGTTCATCGACAATCGACATAGAAAAATTTAGCAAAAAGTACTTCCATCAATTACATCTAATAGAAAAGAATGTTTAACTTAATTTTTGGTAGCCCTGTGTTTGTCTATAAACTATATACACTTCACATTGTGCACTTAAATTTATTTTTATATGAAAAAAAAAAACTTAATACAAAATTAAATACACTTCCAGCAATTTCGAAATATAGTCCCAATGCATCCAAATACTTTGGGTAATCCTGTAAACGATCAACAGTTTGATGACTGATTGTTAGTGTGGGAAATGGGGGGTTGGGGGGGGGGGGGTCAGAAAACATATGAGTGAGAAGTATTGAACAATTTTGCTTCTGTATAAGTTATAGAATAAATAAAATTTATCCTTATATTGTAATACAATAATTAAACTATTGTCCCTGAAGAGTACCGATTATTTTATTGCAATTTTGTTTAATGTTTTCATTTCACAAAAGGAACTTTCCAAATCCTTGTTTAAAACTGTACTTTTGTCTAACTTACAATAAACATATAAATATAAAACAAATATTATATACACTATTAGAACATGCTCAAACTGCTCTATAGAAAAAAATCCTGAAAAATTCCCCATGAAAAAAAAAAAAAAAAAAAAAAAATGTATAATTATCTTATTAAAACAGAAAATATATATATATTAAAAAAATATATGTATATTAAAAAAATAAAAGCAAGAAAAAACAGAGTTGTTTGTCAATATAAAGAAAACTGTAGGACTCGAGGAATATAAAATATAAATAATTACAAGATTAAAAGAACTTTTTATATACCACGGTTTTAAATTTTCTGTAGAATCATATAAACTTGACAATTCTATGTATTAATAAATACTTTTTTTTTTTTTTTGGTGAGTTATTCCATCAACTTGAAAGAAAATGATTAAATGATAATAAAGAGAGCAATTATAAGAAATTTTCAAACATTTATTAATTGAATAAAAATATTAAAAGAATGCATTGTCATCGTGTTCTCAGCTATTCTAAAAGTTTCAAATGTCTAGCTAGTCAGGAAGTTAGTTAAAAATCGTTTGCAAGATTTGTACTGGACAAACATACAAGAAAGCAAGTTAATAAAAATGTGGTAATAAATAAAAATCAAATTTAAAAAAAATTCTGAAAACTTTAACGGTGCTACACTATTATGTAATATAGAGGGACAATAATTAAAAAATTTTTTATGAAAATCTCTTGACTATGAAAAGTTTAATAAAGCAATATGAAATAATTATTAAAATCCAATTTTTTAATGTAAAGGGCAGATAAAAAGAATTAGAATATTTAAAGTACAATTATTTAATTTTTTAAATTTCTTTATAACTTAAATCATAAAAAGACTTCAGAAATTTTAAAATTAAATTTTTAAAATTTTGATTTTAAATGAATATGAGGTTGTAAGATGGCAAAGTTATGTCATATTTAAATCTATAAAAAAAAAAAAAAAAATGTTTCCTGTCACTCAATCGTGTAAGAATTCTGTCTATAACTAGACCGAATTTTTACTCGCCGCGAGCTGGCAAGTGGAAATTTCGCACCCTGATATAGACCGTATGAACTTGTTCATAAACTCAGATGGATAATGAAAGTTTGGAAGCAGGCCTTTAATGCTACATTTTTGTAAATATTTAAATGCTTAATTCTCTGTTTAAAAAAAAAAAAAAAACTAATAATTTTTTAGAAGCCTAATAATTAATTAATATAGAAATATTAATTAAATTCGATGTGTAGTATGTGTTTCTTAATTTGATACAAATTAATATTAATTTATTAATTTTCAATTAATAATTAGTTAAATATCTTTCGAAATTTAAATCATGTTTATTAGTTCCACTTATTGTTACATTTTGAAATTTCTTTCCAAATTACAGGGGTGTTTGTGTTCAGGGTTTACCCCTGATTTCAGGGTTTTCACTCTAATCCATCTGTGTTATTATATTTCCTATAAAGTTATTTTTTCTTTCATTGGTTGTTCATTTGTTATCCAGGTGATATGTGAATGAAATGTAAAAGGATTGAGGGCTTCTGGCCTAAATAGTTTGAGTATTATCTGATATTTTGGGTTTTTTCTAATTTGAGGCTCTAATTTTCAGGGTTTTTACCTTTGAGTCACAATCACCCCTGAAATTAGTAGAAGAAATATTTTTTCTACAGTTTGGGAATATTTGTCAGATATAAAAATCAGCCGCTTAAAATAAAATTACTTTGGCTCATAACAAACGTGATTTTACTGAGTGACAGGTGCTGTTTATATATACAGTGGAACCTGTCTAAAGTGACCACCCTAGGGACCGGCTAAAATGGTCACTATACGCAGGTGGTCACTTTATAAAGTCTCTTTAAAATAGGAAAATGGTCACTTTAGTCAGAAAAATGGTCACTTTAGTCAGGTGGTCACTTTACCAAGGTGGTCACTTTTACAGGTTCCACTGTATATATATACTGTAAAAACTGGCATGTGGGCTGCATTCACGTACGGGCCGCACTAATGTAATTTCGTTTCCCGAAAAATTAAATTTTGCAGAATCTCCACACCACGTATAAGGGCCTCACTTCTAAAAATAAACTAATACCTAAAATTACATAAAAACAAGTGCTATTTATATATTCATTACAATATTCATCCTTTTAATATTGGATATATCGGCAAGGTGCATTGCTGCTTTGTCCGCCTGACAAAAAGTTGTTTTCTTTTGACCCAAAACAATTGTTGCCAATTCTTGCATTTTATGGTGTTTATTCCAAGTTTTGTAATTATTGCTTTTTAACACCAGTTGTGTGGTGCTTTTTCAATTTATATATATATTAGCCGCCTTTGGCGACCAGCTGGTTCGCAACCGTTGAAAAATCCGACTTTACGAAACTCCCGCTCGGTGGTGCTTGTGGCGCCTTTTTCTCGTTTCAGGTCTTACAACAGCTTATTGACATATAGTGAAAATAGCTTTATTGAAAAATTTAATTGCAGTAAATTCCAGCTCAGTAGCGCCTGTGGCATCCTCTTCCCGTTTCAATACCTGTAACAGCCTGTTCTCTCACCATGTTAGGATCTTTCAAATTTCTGATTTTAGCAAAGTCCCACTCGGTGGCGCCTTATCCCCGTTTTATAACTTACAACACCTTCCTCGGTCGTTAGAATTTGAAATATTGAAATTTTAAAATATTATAGCGCCATCTGGTGGTAGAAATTTCTGTAATCTACTGTTCAATTCCAAATCAACAAAACTTTCAAATGATGTATTACTTATGAAATTATTTTAATTAGTAGCTGAGATACAAAAGAAAACGTAATCAGGAAACCTAAAAATGTGTAAATCAGGTGAAATCTCGAATTTCACTTTCGATAATATAAAAGTACTTTAAAATATCTTTCGAATGATGTATTAAAAATAATTTAATCAGAATTTGAAATATTGAAATTTTAAAATATTACAGTGCCATCTGGCAGTAGAAATTTCTGTAATCTACTGTTCAATTCCATATCAACAAAGCTTTCAAATGATGTATTACTTATGAAATTTTTTTAATTAGTAGCTGAGATACAAAAGAAAACTGATTCAGGAGACCACAAAACATGTAAATCGAGTGAAATCTCGAATTCCACTTTCGATAATATAATTGTACTTTAAAATATCTTTCGAATGATGCATTAAAAATAATATAATCATATTTAGAATTCGTGGTATGGAATGGTTTATGCATAAAATTAAAAAAATTATTACTAATTCAGTTTTTGAAAAAATGTTTCAATCTTTTGAGATGTGAATCGTCTAACCGAGATCTATATACAAAAAAGAAGAAAAAGAAATGATTTATCTCTAAAAGATTTTGAGTTATAAAATGTTTTGTGAAAAAATCGATGTTTCGTAAAATCTAAAAATATGGATCACTAATCCGTATTTTGTTAAAATGTTTATATGGTTCGAAAGAGAGGATTAAATGAGCTTTCCAAATATACCAATTGTTAAGAAATGGTACAGTTACTCGGTCGTACAGGGCGATTCAAAAAAGACGACCGAGAAAAGGAGAAATTTTGGACCCTTTTTAAAACTTTTTTTAAAAATATAAAAAAGAATCGGTAAAAATATAAGAAAGAATACGTAAGAATCGGTAATAAATGCTCTTTCTTGTGGTACAGGTGTATTTCCACAATATCTGCAACTGCTAAGTTGGGATGGCTTTACAAAAACACGCAAAATTTTCTCTCTGTGTTTCTTCTTTCGAGGAACACGCTGAATTCTACTTGAGGACGGAAAATACGATCAGTTCGCTTTTTAATTAGACATTGGTCGACGTTTTAATTAATAACTCCGGATCTAATTAAAATTTCTGTATTTTGTTTTTAGGAGCCCCTCGGGAAGGCTTCTGAGCACCTTCATGCCAAATTTTGTACTTCTGCGTTCAGTAGGGGCTGAACGTATAGATGCACAGACAGACAGACATCCATCTTCTTTTATTATTATAGATATATATAATTTTTGTCACTTCTGTGGGCTTCTTGCGCCAAGTGAATAGATTTGTGAATAAGTCTGTTTTCTTTTTATTGTTTTGTTTGTTAAATTACCCCCCCCCCCTTATTTTTTTCTCATTTATTGTGCGTTTTAATTTCGAATTTTTCTTTTACGATTATTTTTTAATTGTTTAACCCCACCGTTTTTCCTTTTTTAAATTTTAACACCGCCCACTTTTGGGTTTTGAATTTTCTTTTTAATTTATTTGTGTGAGATGTGTTACCGCTTTGTTTGCAGCACTCGTATAAACTGTGCTCAGCTGACAGAGGATCATGTTTTCTTTCAGCCCGAAAGAATTTTCGAGAGTTCTTGCATTTTATGGTTATCCTTTTCTAAATGCCAATTTTTGTATTTATTTTTATTTTATTTTTTAAATTTCTTTAAGTTGTCTGATTTTTCTGAAGCATTTGTTTTAAATTTGATGATTTTTATGAAGTACTAGCCGCCTTCGGCGACCAGCTGGTTCGCGATCCTTGAAAAATCGAAGTTTACAAAACTCCCGTTCAGTGGCACATGCAGTGCCTTTTTCCTGTTTCAGGTCTTACAACAGCTTATTGACATATAGTGAAAATAGCTTTATTAAAAAATTTAATTGCAGTAAATTTCCGCTCGGTAGCGCCTGCGACGCCCTCTTCCCGTTTTAATATCGGAAACAGCCTGTTCGCTCACCATTTTATGATCTTTCAAATTTCTGACTTTAACAAAGTCCCACTTGGTGGTGCCTGCGGTGCCTTATTCCTATTTTGGAACTTACAACACCTTCCTTGCTCATTAGAATTTGAAATATTGAAATTTTAAAATATTACAGCGCCATCTGGCAGTTCCAAATCAACAAAGCTTTTAAAGTGTTCTGACTTTTCTGTTGTTTTCTCTGAAACTCCCGTACGGAATTTAATGGCTTCTATCAGTTTAAAAGTCTGCAATATTTCAAATGATGCATTATAACTAATTTAATTAGAATTAGAATTCTAGATATTGACTTATTAAAATATCAAACCGCCCCCTGATGACAGTGATTTGCAATATATACTCTTACATTCCAATTCAAATAAATTTTTAAATGATATATTTCTTACGAAATTGTGTTAATTAGGAGCTGAGATACAAAGGTAATATTAACATTTTTATAAAAAAAAAATTGTGTCTGACTTATCCGTGTTTTTTTTTTTCAAAACTTGCGAAATTCTGGGCTATATAACATTAAAAATCGTTAGTAAGAAATGTAAGTGGAAAATTTGAATCTCTGCAAAATATAAAAGAATAAAGGCGTTCTGGGTTTTCTGTTGATTTCTCCGAAACTCCCGTTCATTTTTCCCCCTTTGTCCCCCTCCTTTTCGTCTCTCCTAATAATTTTACACTCGAAAACATCCGCAATCGATTTATCTTGCTTTAAAACCTAATAATACGAACTTCAAATGCTGTAAAACCTTTTTTTTTCTCTTCCCCCTCCCCCTTAAATCTTTCCCAATAATTCTACACTTTCAAAAGTATTCACAATCGAATTATTGGGCATTAAAACACAATACTACGAAATTTCAATGGCATATCTCAATTTAAAATACTGCAATATACAAAACACAACTTAACCTTACATTGTCTTTTAGTCACATGAGTCGTGATAAATATAATTCCTGATAAAAATGTATTTTTTTTATTTATTCACTTATTTTCATAAAAATTGAACTGTAACTTTACAATATGCTGTCTAGGCCGTATATCAATTTAAATGTAATGTAAATGAAAATTTGAATAAGTTTGAAAATTGCAATTTTTTCCCCCACTATAAAATATGTGACATCTTAATTGATTACAATCATTTCCTTTTCATCCAGACAGGCGTCTGCTATCTGTTTTCATCGCAGACAGTTGAAATGATGTTGCCATCTAAATTTTATACTTTAGTTAATTTTTTAAAATCTAATTGTTGTATCGATAAGCTGCTTGCACTCTTAGATTCAGAAAAATCGCTGCTTTCATTTGGTACCAAATTCATAATGATCGGAGTAATATTTCTAATTTATTTTCCACTTTTTCTGCTTTTAACTCCGTTAAAATATCTATTTTTATGCAATTGCGATAAATTCAGTCATTGAGATCGCTTTTTGATTAGACATAGGTCAACATTTTAATTAATATCTCCATAACTAATTAAAATTTTTAAATTCTGTTTTCAGGAGCCCCCCGAGAAGGCTCCTGAACATCTGTATGTCAATTCTTGTACTTCTGCGTTCAATAGAGGCTGAACGTATAGATGGACAGACAGATAAAGGGCAAAACTGGGGAAATTCATTAGTGGCCAGTGGCCGGTACTGTCAGTTTCATTAGTAGCCACTTTTTTAAGTTAGTGGCCACTTTTCACATAAGACTATTTCTTTCAGACTGCAAAAAGCATTGTCACCATTTTGCGGTATAATTACCACAAGAAAAATATGAAAATAAGAAATACATATAATAATAAAATTAACACAGGGACACTGAAATTGTAATTTGTAATTACGCTCTTTTTAAACATCCTAAATTGCACATCCTAAATTAAAATCTGCTTAGGGCTGTAATAATAAAAGCAAAAGTTTTTATCTTTCAGATAATTCACTAGTACTTTTTTTTTTCCAATTTATTTAAGTGAAATAAGCTGTTATCATTCACAGTTCACATTGATATTTTCTAGTAAATGAATCAGCTGATTCATCATCATCACAACCTTTTACATGGTCATGTGTAAATACAGTTAGCAGTTTTATTATTTTTTCTTATTTCTAAAGACACACTTTTTTAAATGATTTTATTTCAATAGAGTTAAAATATTTCCTCTTAAAAAGTATAGATATGGAAACTTAGCTGCTTCAGTAAAAATAATTTACTTAGCTGCCAAATTTGTAGCTTTAAAAATAGGGAGATTTCTACTTTAAAATGGGAAGGAAAAAGGAAGATTTCTACTCCAAAGAAAGCAAATACAAAAATGTTTGAAAAATACACATTTCAGCCAAATCAAATTTCGATACACACATTTGTCAAATATCTTAAATGGGTTAAATATACACTAAATACTATGGAGATATTAATGGAAAAAGATTGTGCTTTGCAGGACATTTGATCATTAACTGCTAGTTGAAATGGAGCGCACATGTGTGTGTGTAGGGGGGAGGGGATACATCTATATTCTTCTTTATAGGTTCTAGAATCTAATCAAGAAAGTTTAAAATGAATATTTACATTTATGTTATGGATGGAGAAAAATTGTAAATCACAAGACATCAGTGGAGCATATGATTCCCAATCGTTGGGAAAGAAGGGGGGGGGGGGGGGGAATTACAAGAAATATGAGTAAGAGATATTAAACAATTCTACTTCTTTACAGATTCTAGAATCTAATAAAGTAAGTTTAAAATAGATATTTATATATTTGCAACAAATGGAGAATGATTAGAAATTATAAAGCTTTCTATAAGCTGTGTGATCACAGATCGTTAGGGTGAGGGAAAGGGGGGGGGGTCCAAAAAATTATATGAGTGAGATATATTAAACATTTCTACTTCTTTATAGGTTTTAGAATATAATAAAGCAAGTTTAAAATGAACATTGACGTTTATGCCATGGATGGAAAAAGATTGGAAATCACAAGGCTTCGATTGCCTATCGTCGCTTGATTTTTAGAATATTTTAATGATCACAAAAAGTGGCGACTTTAGTGGCGATCGATGCATAATTTTTAATCGCCATCTTTTTTTATTTAGTCGCCATGTGGCCGGTGGCGACAGTTAATTTTGCCCTTTACAGACAGACATACATCTTCTTTTATTATTATAGATTGGTTGTTGAAAATTATGGGCTGTCACACACAAATTGCATTAGTGCCTTTTTAGTGGAAAAAAAAAAGCTTGGTATTGCAACTTTTCACACTTAAACATTGAAGGAGGAGAAGAAATGAAAAATGATAGAACTTTTAATCTCTAATTTCAAAAGTTTTGGTAGACTCCTGCCTCCCTTTTGCAGGTGGCAGAAATCCAAAGCATAAACAAGTTCATGATAGGTAACTTGCTTATGGCAAATCTAGTGAGCAAGTTAGGTGTATGAGCAGGGCTATTGTGACTCGATTCAAAACCTGCTTTGTGGGTTTGCGAGACAATGTGATGTTGGCATGAAGTTTTCTTTCTTTTTTTTCTTTTCTTAACACTGGTTGGAAAGACAGTAGGAAAGGAAATCTTATTTGTGTTTTATATTTCTTTTTTTTTTCCTTCTGAAAGCTGAACTTTTTTCCCTATTTTTTATTAAATGTACTAATTGTTTATATTTTTCTTAATATTTCTCTAGGGTTTCTTCTTCATCTACAAATATGGACAAGTGCTATTGGCAGAGAACATGACTGAAAGAAGCAGAATTTT
Organism: Salticus scenicus; assembly: GCA_963930645.1. Classification (NCBI taxonomy): domain Eukaryota; kingdom Metazoa; phylum Arthropoda; class Arachnida; order Araneae; family Salticidae; genus Salticus; species Salticus scenicus. The sequence continues at coordinate 131,584 of CAWVNO010001692.1, read as the reverse complement.
AAATTATGTGAATGTATTTATTTTGTGAGATTTAAAAAATAAAAGACTAAAGAAATAATTTTTTTTTAATTCTGTGTCCTTTAACTGATTCTTTATCATGATGAAATTTTGTAGAATTCTTTTAGTTTTACCAATAAAGAGTTATATAAATAAAGGCCATATTATACCTTGAATAGTGCAGTCGATTGAGTTCAAATTTGGTAAGTATATTCTATATCATGGTTGATTTTACAAAAACACCTATCTTTTAAGTTGTAGACCTGTAAATTAACTGTTGTACTTTGTCACAATATAGTATTTCTAATATGAGACCTTTACAGGCCACAATACAATATGGACTTTTTAGAATGCTTTTTTATTCAGCCGAGTTGTCTGTCATCGAGCCACTTTTCTGCTATATTTTAAGCCTAAGGAAGCAGAAATGTAACAAAAGCAGTTTCACCTGTGAACGCTGTGATTGTGAGGCAAAAACGCTGGACTATGAATCCAAAGGTCGTGAGTTCGAACCTACTCGAGGGCGAGTGTTTAAAAATGTTTTTTGTATAATTCTAAATTGTTTATTGCTAATTAAAAAGAATGCTCTTTTATTGGCGTCCTAAAAAGTAGTAAATAAGGCAAAATTTTCTGTACTCAAACCAATTAAAAGCTAAAAAGCATTCATTGATGACTACATTGTACTATATATTAACACACTTTATAATCAATGAATGCTTTTTACCTTTTAATTGGTTTGAGTACAGAAAATTTTGCCTCATTTACTACTTTTTAGGACACTGATAAAAAAGCTTTCTTTTTAAGAATCTTTTTTTTTATATTATTTTTTTTTTCCTGGTCATGTATAAGATTTAATCATTCAAAAAATTATATCGGTTGCACCAGTAACAATTGTTATCTTTCAAATATGGCTAACAAATTTATTTTCATAAGAAATATTCATAAATTTACTAAAATAAATATTGGCATTTCCATATGCAATAAAAATACACTTCACTAGATCATAATTTGCTTTGTCACAAATAAACAACCCCCTCCCCCAATCTCTGCACAAGGTAAGGACAGGAAGAAAAAAAAAGTTATTACCTGAAATTTCTTATAAATTTGTAACATCACATATTTAAAACCTGAATAAACTACTACGTCAGAAACAGCAAAGAAAAATATTTGAGATGCATACAGCTGTTTCAGTAGCCTTAAGCATACCGTCTTCAGTGCAAAAAGAATTCATTTTGCACTGAAGACGGTACGCTTAAGGCTACCGAAACAGCTGTTCTTTTTGCACTGAAGACGGTATGCTTAAGGCTACCGAAACAGCTGTATGCATCTCAAATATTTTTCTTCGCTGTTTCTGACGTAGTAGTTTATTCGGGTTTTAATATTCCAACACCAAGTTTCCTGTTATTATCATCACATATTTATTTTATCTTTTTTTTTTTTTTTTCATAATGCAATAATATGGAACAAAAAATTATAAAATAATTCTCTGTTAAACCAATGTATCTGGTGTTTCAAATTAGGGGCCACAACATGCGAATTGCATTTTAAAAAAACATATTTTGTGTAAAAATCAAGCTCAGAACCTTGATCTTTTTGTACAAATGTTGAAGGAAGAAAATTACAAAAAAAAAAAAAAATTAAAAATTTTAATTGCTAAACTTCAAATTGTTTCAAAAGAAAAATTCAATGTTTCATCTGTGAGTGACAAGAAAACCAGAATACAAAGGAATTCATGGTAAGTATCTCTTATTGCAAACTGTCTGGTAAGCGTGCTAGGCATAGATGTGAATGGCATGCAGTGACTTGATTCAGCATCTACATCTCATGGTAGTCTTACGGCTTCAATAGTGCTGTGCTTCATACAATGGTTTAGGCAAACAATGTAATAAAGTATTACAGCTGGTTGACTACACAAAGTAATAGAACTTGGAAGAGTGAGGGTCTTTCTAAATGGTTTTATCCTGTATTTAATCGAATTTCAGAAAAAAACTCAGAAAACTTACCACAAAGTTGTTAAGCACAGATTGGAATCAAATCCAGTATTTCTAGTCTACCAACTTCAAAAGCAGAACCTCTTTGCCATCTGGGAAATAAAACTTCAAGGATGATGTCAAAAATTTTATTGCGAATAATGCAATTAAAACTTACAAAAAAAAAATGCTGAGTAAGTGCATCAAATAGATTGTTTTATTTTGAAAATTTTTCCAATGTAAACTAATTATAAATTAGTGAAATCGTCTTGAGAAAATTTGTGCTTGACCCTTGTGCACAAATTTACTGGCAGTTCTCCCAAAAAACACAAAATTTGACAATTATAAAATAATTGAAATAGACGTTAAATGTGACGTCAAACAGTTGAGCAACAGCTATTGTTGATTCAGAATTTTTTATGTATAAGTAGCATGAATAAGAATACAATTAATAGTAGACAATCAAAACTTATTTGTGATTCAATAAAAAAATTACATAAAACATTGAAACAAATAGGTAATGAAATTTTATCAAAATGTAATATAAAGTATTTTCCCTTAAATTATTCATTTATTTTATCTTAAAAAATTAACACATTTTTTCTTGTTAAAAACTTAAAAAAAAAAAAAAATTGCTGAAAAAATCTGTAATGTATTAAATATATTTTTTTAATTAATTTAATAAAAAATGTAAACAATTTTTAATTCAAATTATAAAAGAAAACCTTGCTGAGACTTATCTCAATACCTCCCACACATAAATTCAAACACTCTAATACTACACCCCACTTCCTTGTACTGTGTGTGTTTCATTTGTTCTCATAGTGAAAGCTGAAACTTTTTCTAGGGTCATACCTAACCTGTTGAAAGAGGGGGGGGGGGGTGCAAATTTTACACTCTACCCTATTTTATATTGCACTGACCAACAATAATTTTTTATTCAAAATCATAAGTCACTTTGGAAGGGGGGGGGGGATAATGGATTGTTTCTAGGCTGGTTTGTCTTCTGATGTAATATTCCTCTCTTTCAATAGTAAAGATGTAGTGTGTAACAAATTAGCTGCTAATAAGGATATAAATGCCATTTATATAGTTAGAGAACAAATAAAGTTGTTCTGCAGTAGGTAGAATGAATTTATTTACATACAAAACTGCAAACATTCCGTAGCATTATTCACAAGAAATATCTGTATAATACTAAATTGTGGTTTAATTAAGTTGAAAGTGATTTTCTGGTGGAGAGAGCTATGCAATGCTCTGGAATATCGAAACACTGCCTGCAAACACATATATAAATATGCCTTTTATGAAACATTTTTATGGACTGTTCAAATTTATAGAATAATAATTAATAATAAAAATAAAACTTATATATATATATATTTTTTTTTTTTTTTAAGAAAAAGAAATTTATATATAATAATTTACTAAAATCAAAATAATTTATGAAAGCCTTTCTTTTTAAAGAAAAAAAATGCTTTGATAGATCTATTTATATATATATTAGTGGATAAACCCAAAGCTTTAATTAGTTGCTTTTTAATTACAATAAAGATTGTCCATAGCAGAATTTTTAAAATGGATTTACTTTTAATAATTCTTAGTTTTGATTTAGTAAATCATTCAAATGGGACTACTTAAAACTTAAAAAAAAAAAAAAGTAATTACATGTCATAATGAAATACATACATACATATATATATATATATTTAATTTAAATTATGGTTTTATTTAATCGTCAAGTGCGAAAAATGAACTAATGAATTTTTGAAACTTTTAAGTAAATATATTTTTAAACTGCTGATTTTTATTTAATTTATTTTTGTCAGAGTTACCAACATTTCACTGTACCGTTAAAATATAGTTAAATGTATATATATATTTAAAGAAAAGAAATCGATACCTATAAAAAAAATTATTTTGTGTTTATGTATAGAAAATATTAAAAATATGCATATTAAAATTGACAGGAAACGCCGACTTTCGAATAACTGTCGGCAGCTTGGCACAAGTCCGATATGTATCATATAAGCGTCAAAAATAAGGATCGAAATGGCAACATAAAGGTATCGATAAAGTGTCATTTTTATAACATTTTCGTATCGGAGCTATCGGTGGCGTTCGTATCTGTATCAGGTATGCGATGCCGGACCGACACCTATTCCCGTATCGCTACGGGTATCGATTTCGCGGACAGTTTCGACACAGAAAAGTTAAGAATCGCTGGCATCGTAATGATACCTTTCGTGTTTGGCGTAAGATATCATTTTGATGTCAATATGATAGTTCTGTGTTTGCTGGGATTCTATCTCTCTAACCATCTGTCTATATAATTTTTAAGATCATAAGGAAGTTTCATAAGATTGTCAGTTAAATTTTGACTGTCAGATACATATTCAAGATACAGTGAAAAAAAATCCAAAAATCTCATTAATAGGAAGCGGTTATATAGGCGGGACGCTTGCACATTTAATTAGCCTTAAAAATCTAGGCGATATCGTATTATTTGATGTAGCTGAAGGAATACTGCAAGGGAAAGCACTGGATATTATGCAAGCAAATACCTTAGCAGGCTCCGATACAAAGATTAAAGGCACAAACGATTATGAAGATATTGAAGGCTCAGATGCTATAATTATTACTGCTGGTTTACCGAGAAAGCCCGGAATGAGTAGAGACGATTTAATTAGCGTCAACACTGGTATTATGAAAAGCGTTGCAGAAAACGTTAAAAAAATATGCCCCTGATGCTTTTGTAATAGTTATTACTAACCCGTTAGATGTTATGGTTTATGTGATGCTAAAAAAAAGCGGTCTACCTCACAATAAAGTGGTCGGTATGGCAGGCGTATTTGATTCATCAAGATTTAACCTCTTCCTTGATGAAGAGTTCAAAGTCTCGACTAATAGCGTTAGTAGTATAGTTCTTGGCGATCACGGCGATGTTATGGTGCCGCTTGCTAGATATTCAACTGTCAAAGGTATACCTATACACGACTTGATAAAAATGGGGTTATCTACTAATGAGAATTATATCGCTGTCTATATTACTTAATACTGCATAAAGGTCATATAATATATAAGAATATATATGTTTTCTTGTGATAAGCCTTTCTCGACTATATATAACCTGTTTTCCGGCTTTAATATAGTTAAGATATGATTATCTTCAAGCCAAAATTCAGCGATTTGCTTATAATAATTTTTGCCTTGAGCAAATTTAATATTCTGTAAGTTTACTTTAAAATCATTAAATTTTATATTTCTGTCAACACTGCCGGCACAATATATTACTTAATACTGCATAAAGGTCATCTATAATAATAAAAGAAGATGTTTGTCTGTCTGTGCATGTATACGTTCTCTACATACATATAGAAGAAAGTAAAAGAATCTTTTCAATTAAAAAACAGTTCTACACTACAGGGTTCTCACCATAGAAAAAAACTGGGTGAGAATATCTCACATTTCCACAAAAGCAAGCATGACTTAAAAACTGTACAAGACTTTTAATAAATGTTGAATAACTATTAGGTCTTATACATGGACACACAGAAATCATGCAATATTTTGCATGTTTTCTGTAGCAGGTGCAAAGCAGACACAACTAGAGCCTAATTCCTGGTCATCTGAGTAGATTTTTCTTCTAGGACAGGTTTCAAAAAGTATTCATTAAGTGTTACAAGCACATTTGCAATTTTTAATATAGCACAAATTTTTTGAATGTATTCTGTTGAATGTATGGGGTGGGGAAGATTAAGATGTTGCATATTCTTGGGTAGAAAAAAAATGATTTAACCTGTTAGTAGTCGCTAGTTGGTCGATTTGCCGCCCATCCTTCATTGTTGCCAGATTTTTTTATTCAACAGCCACCAAAATTTTTTAGAAGTAGCATTTGATATACATAAAATGCGAATAAAATCGAAGGAACATCGATCACATCACTTCTTAAAATTATTGGTGTGAGTTAAATAAAACATGCACAATTTGTAATAGATGGCGCTGTCTATAGCGACTACTAACGGGTTAAAAAGAAAAAAAAAAGTTTCAGTATATATATATATTTTTTTTAATTATTCAATTCCCAAAAAATAAAATGGAAAAAGTACACAAATTTCTCACAATATTAAAATTTTAAATTGTGAAAATGATGTATGTGTGATTTTTACTGTCTCACGCCTCGGAACCCTGTCTACAGTTTAAAGGGCTATATGAGTTTTTCAATGACTGATAATTTCAAGGACGTTTTTTTTAAATATTTTATATTAATGAAAATAAAATATTTTTAGTTTTAAAAGAAAAAACTCTTATATTATACTATCTATTATTTTTCCTTTCTAGTTCCAGAGTACATTGAACTAAATGTTTTTAATTGTTCCTTAACAGGAAGAACTTCATACACAATATTAGCTTTAAGATAGTATTTTTTAACCATAATAAGATAATTTTTATTTATATCTTTATAATGTTACAAAACTTAATTTATTTATAAAGGGACACTTTTTTTTTTTTTTTTTTTGGGGGGGGGGGGGGGGGAGGAAAGAAAAAACTTTAAAACTTTATTAATTTTCGTCTAACACAAATTGTCAAATATTACATAAATTTTTGCCTAAATTTTCTATGCAAAACATTTAACTCTAGACCTTGTAACAGAATTTGTATCTAGAGATTATTATGCATGTTATTTTAATTTATTTAGTCTTAGTATAATAAGCCCTTGTTTCTCCATACTTGCAAAGAAAGTAAAAGTTACCTGGAAAATCATCGGGTGAATCATGTGAGGTTGTAGCTACACAATTTTGTTGTGACATCTCATTCTGTTTAGCCAACAAAATCCTTTCATTTCGTCTTTTGTGTTCCTCATAATTTAGAACACTTCTAATCTTTCCTTTGGAATACTGAAAGACGTTGGGCACATAATCAGGGTGATCTTCATCAGGATTAGGCTTTCCTGTGGGAAGAGATATTTCATTTAAATTTCTGAAATTAAGGTTCCGTAATTCTGTACTGATAAGTATAAAGGATTTAAGTCCATATTCTTGATTTTTCAGGAGACGAAAAATAAAGTTTAACTAGCTAAAAACAAATCAGAAGAATCGATTAGGAAAAAGGTATTTCGTTGATTTATACCCTTTATACCATTCAGTGGTTGTCAACCTTCATTTAATAACGGGAAAAATTGAATTAAATATTTTATACCATACATGAATGGTAAATTTCTGAATTGGTCCTTTTTTTACCAATGGATTTTCTCAATGACTAAATGACATAGAATTAAATCCTTTATACCAATCGATAGAGAATTTTTTTCTAAACCTGACTATGTACTTAACTCAAAATCGACATTTTTGGACTTAAATCCTTTATACTTATCAGTACAGAATTTTGAAAGCAAGATTAGCATTATTAATGAATTATAAGTTAATTGCATAACCTTTAATTTCATATTATTTTATTTTTAAGTTATTGAAATATGACATCTGATCTACTATATAAAATGACATCTGAGAAACTTAAATTAAAATGAAAAGAAAAACTGTATTTATTAAATTGCATATGTGTAAATAAATAAAGTTTAAGAATAGAAAGCATTTTAAATTGCATTGCAAGTAAATATGAAATTAACGACTTTTCAATCAGCAATTAAAATTTGAGATCTGACTATTAAAATATTTAAAACACTGGCCAAATGTAGATTTCTGTTTATTTTCTACAGAATAATATTCAGGGCAGGATAGCAGGTTTTTACTGTCTAAAATTTTCAAATCGCCCCCCCCCCCCCCATCTAATAGAAATGTAATGCTCTTTTACCCAAAAGACAAGAAATCTGAGACACAGAGAAGTCAGTAGTAAGTACATCTCTTCGTATTTGCTGACTTTTAAAAATTTAAGGGGGGGGGGAACTACATGTGTACTTTTTTAATACCCTAACTGCTTCAATCAAGGTTTTTACATGTAAACAGATACAAACATCTTAAATATATCCTATAAATACAAATTTTTTACAAGTGTGTTTCTGTTTTAATAATATAATTATCGCAAAGGAAGAAAAGATTCAATTTCAATAACTAATTTAAACATATAAATTATGCAACACAGATTTTTAAAAACTTGAAATAAAATGCTTGAACCACTAGTAGTAAAATACACACAATATTTGTTTCAAATTCAAATAATTAAGCACAACCCTTCATCAAGCACAAAATAAATAAATAAATAAATAATTAAAATTTATTTTAGCCTATAAATACAAAATTTTTATGAGAGTATTTCTGTTTTAGTAATATAATTATAGCAAAGGGAAAAGATTAAATTTCAATAATTAACTTAAACATATAAATTATGCTACACGGATTTTTAAAAACTTACAATAAAATGCCATAAAAGTATAAATAGGTAAAAAACAGAAAAAATTTTATGTGAATTTATTTGTATATAAAAAAAAAAAAAAAAAAAAGGTATATTTTGGAGAGATTTTTAGAGGGAGCACAAAATACATAAATTTTTCACATGGCAGTGAAATTTAATTTTGTGTATATTTAATCTGACTTTTCTATTACCAATTTATAATTTATTTACAAAATTAAAATAATTGAATATAAAATTATCAGATGTTTAAACAAACGAAATATAATTTTGAAAACTCTTAAGATTAAAAAAAAGTGGCCTTGTATTGAAATGACTTACTGTCAGACACTGAAAACACATTCAACATTACATTAATGAAAAACTTTGTTATCAAGTTATGCTAGCATAAAATTATCACCAAAAATAAAGACTGTAGCAGAATTTCTATATTTACATACCTGTTTGAAAGTGCTTCCCACATACATCAGAATACAGTGATGGATGCCAATTTTTTCTTTTTAATGCTCTAGTCCAAAGAGCCTTCCTTTTTTCATCAGATGGAAATGTATGAAAGCTTATTCCAGCTCCCTTACTGTATCTATTTGTACATCCAACAGCACAGCAACTATTAACCATTACTAATCAATATTGCCAATATTGTTAATCTAGAAATAATTTGTGCATCAAAATCAAATTCTTATGTAAAATCAACAGTATTGCAAAATCAAAAATTTATTATAAATTATAAATCTGAAAATATTGATATTTAATGCAGAAATTCAATAATGAAAGAAGAATCTGAATATTATTATTTAAAATGTTAAGTTTATATAATATTTATAAAAACTATTTATTCATCAAGAAATGAAATATACATAATTTCAGTTTTCCAGTGCAAAAAAGTAAGAAATGATAAACTCTTTTACTGGGTTAAAAATACAAGGCACTGTCTAAACAGATCTTTTTGTATTTCAATCAGCACCAAATTCCCTTCTAAAATATTTTTACTGATTCAATCAACAAAATTTATATTATGTTATAAAGATTTAAAAAAAAAAAAAAAAAAAAAAAAATTAAATGATACTAAATATGCACAATAAACTGCAATATTTTCACAGACAGCAAACAATGTTTAATATATTATAAAGTGATGCATTCTGCAAAATAAAAGAATTTTTAAAGTGGAAAAATTACTGTTATTGTCAATAAATCTATTTAATTTGTGAAATAATAATAATAATAAATCTATTTCAAAAGAATCTGGAACACTAACTCAATATCATTCATTTTAAAACATTGACAAATAAGCATTATTATTGGTTCCTTATGTCATTCACATCGAAATAAATCTATTTAAAAATAATATGAACGTTCATTACAGAATGTTATTAAGAAAAAGCATCAAATTGGAGATTTTTTTTTCATAAAAACATGTAAACAAAGATTACAATATCAATATCAGACTTTTTCAACGAAATAATCCACCTTACTGAAATCGGAATAATAACTATTAACATGGACTTACCATTCAAATTTTAGTACATAAAGTAAAAAAGGAACTATCCTTGAATACGATGATTCAAAAATTGCGCAAAAATAATTAATTTTAGGATGTATCTTTAACATTAAATGTAAACGTATTTTCCATTAAAAACAATACAATCGTCCAATGTTTTGCCCTGAGTAGAAGTTTGTTTGTGCGCAGTGTTGTGCACGAACGCGTTCATTTGAACGCGTTCATGAGTTTAGCTCAAAATTTTTGAGTTTTGAGTTGAACTTCGCTCGTTTTTTAAATTATGAACTTGAGTTGAGCGTAGTTCGTTTTTTACACGAACTTGAGCGTGAAAAAGCAATTCAAACTCAAACTCATTTTAAATATTTCTGTCTGAAATAGGAAAAGGAAAGTAGAAGAAGAAAAGAACAAAAAAGAGAATAATTGCGTAAAATGGATCCCGGAAAGAAAGGAAGCTTGGAAGAAAAGGGCACTTGGGAAAAAAGGCACTGGTAAAAAGGGCACAAAAAAAAAAAAAAAAAAAAAAAAAGGGGCACCCGGGAAAAAAAGGGCATTTTTGCGATTTGCAAATCGCAAAATCAATAAACATCAAATAATGAATTTAAAGAATGATTTTTTCTAATACATTTTAAGAAATTTCAATCAATTAAATTGGTACCACTTACTTTCACTTAGTATATACCTGGGAGAGGGGGGGGGTCTAGGAGCAGATTGCAAGACAATAATTGTTTTTATATCACCTTCTTATTGATTTTAATGAAACTGTGTCTGATATTCACTTGCTCTTCATGAAAAAAAAAAAAAAAATACAGTGTCACACATATTTCGGGGACTGGAGGCGAGGGGGGGGGGGTGTGAAGGAATTTTTTTTTTTTATAACGTAGATCTGAGATCGAACCCAGCACTTCCTGCCTAGCAGCTTTGGAGGCATTAGTGCATATATTAATTTGCAATTTGAATGTAATATTACAGTGATATTTAATTAGATTAAAAGTTTTTATGGAAATTATGTTATCAAAGAATGGCAAAATCTCGTTAATTGTATATTTTACGAAATATTCATAAATTGTCTGTATTTTACGGGATGCTTTTTTTTTTTTTTTTAATAAATATTTACGATTTTAAAATATTTTATATAGATTCAATTCAGTAAAGTTTTAGTTACGAGAAACGATAACTATATAATATAAATAAATTTTGAAATATTTAAGGCAGCGTTTAGTTGAATAATAATCATTTTTGTAAAATTCTAATTTTAGTTTTAGGAGTTTTCCAAGATGAAAATGGTGATAAAAATTTCCCGCTTACATACATTTCAATAGATATTTCTTAAGACAAATAAAGAAATAAGTCAGAGGCGCACCCATGGATGGGGGGGGGAGGGGGCTTGAGGGGCTGAAGCCCACGCCAGAATCGGCTAACTTGGTAAAAATTTCAGTCATAAATGAAGAAAATATCTTTGTGAATAACAAATAAAATAAATTATCTATTTGATCTATCATTTTCATCCACAGATAGAATTTTATACAATTAATCTTATCCCCTTAGGGCTCACACACACATCTCCCAGCCCACCCTACAAACGAAGCAAATGGCTTTTGGGAATAGCGGAAGTACCATTATTTTAAAGAAAAAGTTGGACTATGGGCAGTTTCAGTGCGGCTTTCAGTTTTTCTCACTTCATCCTTTTATCAGTGAAAGGAAATACTCGGAAATTAGTTTTATGAGGGTGGTTCAATTTGTCCCGGGTGTATAAGTTTTTTTTTTTTTTTTTGTTCTCCTATATTTTGTAGAAAACGGTTTCGGTAACGAAATCTCTGCAATCTACTGCCCTTAGGCTGCACCACCCCCTTGTTGTGTATACATTGCACCCTTTTCTGGCGTCCTTGGAAAAAAAGAAGCTTTTAGATTTGGACAACCAGGCACCAAGTCTTTCCAGAACTAATGAGAAAAACACACACACAAAACACGATGAAATCATTATATTATTTATAATCAGTTTCACTGCAGGCGAAAGACGCACCACATCTCATTTTCTGAAATTCGAATATGATGTACACATTAACAAGATTAGAGGTAAATACTAATTTTATATTTGAATTATATTATACATTATTATTATTGCCTTGTTTTAAAACTCACTCATGTTTGAAAAGATTTTTTAAATTTTTTATTATTGTAATGATAAATATATGCATATTCAATATATTAATGCGAATTCTATCACTTTTATTTGTCTTTACACCCGAGGTTTAACTTCAGTATATATGCTTGAAATGAAATGTCTTGTCATTTTAATGCTTTCATTAAGGAGCAATAGCAAATGACTGTCCCTTTAGTTAAATGTCTAAAAATTAAAAAATATATATATTTAATATTTCAAATAAAAATTATTAATATTTAAATTATCAAAGCTGATAAACAGAAGTGTTGGGTTCGATCCCCTGTCGCGCTCGTCGACTTAACTGTTCGGAGCTTTTTGTGGTTTTCTCCAAAACTAGCGTAAATACGGACTAAAAACCCTTAGAAAGACGCCCAATAAGGGCATTCCACCTATAAGCTAGGACCCTGGTGTAGTCAATCGGTCTTATGTTATACAACCAACCTAATATATAAATTTCAAAACTACCTGAAATAATCGTAATAATAAAAAATAAATTTTGTGCGTGATAACCATAAATATATACATACTTAAATTAATATCATTAGCTGTTATTATACTTACAAAGCTTAAAATCCAAACTTCCGAATAGAAATATTGTGTTCATGATTTTATGATTCTAGCTAATCTAAAAATGCCCAACAAAAAGGAAAATTGAGAATCATATTTTCAAAATTGTTTTTCAATATTTTAAATACACTTTAACACTTGTTTAGCTTATTCATTTTCATGTAATAATTTTTCTTAGTCTGATTTGATTTCTTGTTAACTTATAATATTTGGCTGGAGGATTTAAGGCCGATTGACTCCGCATGTGTCCTACGTCTATAGGGGGAAGGTGCCCTCCGTGGGAGTCTTTCTAAGGGGTCCTAGCTCATATTTATGCGAGTTTCGGAGGAAACCACGGAAAATTCTGAACGGCTAGGCCAATGAGCGCGACCTGGAATCTAACCCGGCACCTCCCATCTACCAGCATTGAGCGCAGAACCGTTCGGCCGCTGGTTGGCCCTTATAATATTATAGGGAAATGCATATTTATTAAAAAATATTTTGTTTATCATTAATTTTTAAGAGGGAAAAAACTGATTATTTTTTATGAATATAGTATTAAAAAATTATCTAATTCTGTAATTCAAATAAGTAGTAGTTAAGAAAAAAATTAATTAGTATTCGGATTAATATGTCCCGTACAGATTTAGCTTACAGAATACCAAAAATCTGTATTTAGAAAATTAAACTTATTTCTCAGTCAAGAATATTGTTCATCCAACGTTGGCAAAACAACTCTATTATTCTCTGTCTTACGGCTTTTTCCGAACATAGAATTTTTCCCTATTTAATCGTAAAAAATTTTTGAAAATCTTGTTAAACAACGTTATATAAAAATTACTGAAGATCAAGATAGAAACCATTCACAGTTTGAACAGCGAGAATTTAAAAGAAAAATGCTCTTTTTTCTAATCCATTTACTAAAGTATTTTATAAGCAATACTAATAAAGGGAAGAGAGGGCTCTTCAACAGTTGTCGCTGATAGCGAAATCCCGTGATATTATATGGGGAAACCTGTAATGCAAATTACCCATTACCCAATGTATTTTTTAAAATAATGTTTAGATATTTCACAATCGTTAAAATAATTCGTGCTTTCAACAAACTGATTTTTTTTTTTTTTTTTTTTTTTTTTTATGTTTTGTTTTAAACCTTTAAAATGCGCATAATTAACTAAAAGTATTTTTCGCCCTTTACAGCTTCAAAACGAAATGTTAAAATTTAAAAAAATCCGTTTTCGAAAAACAAAAATCAGTTTAATGATATTAAGAGTTTGGCTGTCAGCGACGATTGGTAAAGCATCCCCTTAAAGTTAAAAACTGAGCAAAATAATAATTCACGCTAAGACATCGATTGAAATAACGTAATGATGATGTAAATTTGGAAAATAATAAATAAAGCTATGTCGTGATTTCCCCCCCCTCCCCCCCAATACCTTCAAAAATGCTCTGTGTTCGTCACTAGCTGTATTCATAATATTTGAAATTTTAAAATAAAATAAGTATTTTGCCAAAAATATATATATATATATTTATTCTGTCGAAAAATTATTCTATGGAAGTCAGTCAAGATTTTACTAATATGACTTATGCAGTAAATTTTTGTGTTCGTTCGTTCATATTATGGTAGGTTTAATTTAATTATTTTTTTCCCTATGTGTGTTTTCTCCGAATAACGGCAGATTTTTTTTTTATTGAAATAGAATATCAAAAACTACATTATAATATATTTATATATAATGTTTCAGAAGTCTGGAAACACCAATACTTTGAAAGGAAAACAATTTCGTTCAAATTAGCATCAGATTTGTTGGTGTCATAGGTAGGCCCCCTAGGGGGCCACACACGACACAAACTCTTTTTTTTTTTTTAATAGAAATTATACTTTTTCTTCATAGAACAGTATTAAGTGGAAAACATTTTTGGATATGTAACTGAATATTAATAAATATATTAGAAGGTTGTTTAATTATTAACTTTTGTGTAATATTTATTATTTATCATATTTTTTATTTATTTATTAATATTTTCTTAAGTAATTACTGATTGGAATATGAAAATATTTTTAATTTCTTTTTTACTTTAAAGAAAAGTAGACTATAGCTGAGAAATAAAATGTTTGCACTTCTTTTTCTTGCTTTTAAAAATGTGCAACTTATTTCCTTTTCTTTTTATTATTAATATTATTACAATTTTAATTAATTTATTTTAATAATCAAATTAAAAAAAAAATACTTTAATGCTATAAAATTGGAACACTTGTACTCTCTTATGTACCGCATTTATTTATTTAATTATCTTATAATTTCTCAACTTATTCACTCCAAAACAAATTACAATTATCAGTATCAATGTTTATGTTATTTCAAATTAAAAATTTTAAATATGGTATTTTCATTTTTATAATATTTTATGTTTAAAATTTAGTTAATCTAAAAAATGTTTATTTGCAGCGAATTTCTTCACGCGTTAAAATTATGTTAAGCATACTTTTGAAAAGCTCTCTGCCAGTTAGCAGAGAAATGATGATTTAGAATCCCAGTTTGAGCATGAATGTTTACTGTCCTTTGGCATTCCTTTCAAGAAACAGTTTCAGTCTATTGGTATTATTAGGATTAACGCCGATATTCTGTGCAATAGTCCTAGGCCTGAGGGGTAGTGCTCCAAGTTTGGTATTTCTACGGGGCCGAAACCCGTATTTACACAAGTTTCGGAGAAAACCGCGGAAAACTCCGAACACCTTGGCCGACAATTGCACAGCGGCCGAGTGATCCTGCGCTCAAATCTGGGAGATGGGAAGTGACGGATTCGATCCCTGGTCGCGCTCATCGATCTAGCCGTTGAGAGTTTTCCGGGGTTTTCTCCGAAACTCGCGTAAGTACAGGCTAGGACCCCTTAGAAAATCCCTCACGGAGAGCATTCCGTTTTCAGGCCCAGTACCCTAGCGTAGTCAATCTCAGTCTTAAACCCTACAACCAACCAACCTTAGACAATTACTTTATAAACTGTAGTACTGCAAGATTACTACTGCAAGTTTTAAAATATCATTTATGATACTAGCAAACAGGTTTTAATTATTAGGATTTAATATTATACTTTTAAATCTTTATATTTTTGTTTATAATGAAAGGCTTTCTTAAAACTTTTCTTAAATTACTCTTAGAACTTCCATAATTTTTCATAATAGGAGGTATTTCACAAAAATTTGTGTTATTGAAACAGCATGGATTTGCTTGCATGAAAATTGAAATACAAAATTGACAACAGTATAATATCGTGGAAAACTGGGCACGAAAATATTACTGTAGCAAGGAAAAGGGTAGCCTACTGGACAGGGCATTTAAGTCTTCAACAGTATTAGGTAATCAGCGGAATTTATATTTCTTCTTATGAAAGGACTGCCTTAGAGTCCTGCGTGGTTCGAGTAAACTTGACTCGCAGTCGACCCGACCTGCAAAATGATTTTTGACCTTCAACCCGAACTGAATCTGCAGCTTCTGACCCGCTATATTGTTAAAATTGTGTTATGTAATAAACTGAATAAAAGTTTTTTTAAACAAACTACAATTATATTATTGAAGAAATCTTTCAGGCAATTAAATATGGCATAAAAATATTACAACAATGTATTTATAAACAACTTTTTAGCTGTATTAAAACATATATTTAAAAAATCCACTGTTCCAAGTATTTTGACAGTAAAATAAAGAAGCAAATATAGGTCAGAAAAATAAATAGTTTTCCATATAAAGCTTTAAATGTTAAGTATTAATATTTAGGTAAATGTAATTAAATTCATGTTATCAGTCATGTCTTTAAATTACTAGGAAGGATGACAATGCAATCCAATCTCTTCATTTAAAAGTTTAGATTCATAAGTAAAGCATAAAACTCTCTTCGGAGAAAACATTTTGTGAATAAAAATTAATGTAAATTTTACCTGCACCCGACCAGCAAAGAAGGTAATAAGCGATTACCCAACCCGATGCGTTTCTCTCGTGTGAGAAATGCGTCCTCTCTTGCAATTAAAAGGGTAGAAAGTATTGCTACCAAGAATATAAAATTTTTTCCCAAAGGAATAAAATCCATATGAGTTTGAGTTGCTTTTCCCGCTCAAATTCTTGAGAAAACGAACTTTGCTCAGCTCAAGTTCACAATTTAAAAAATGAGCGAAATTCAGCTCAAAACTGAAAACGTTTTAATTAAACTCATGAACGCGGTCCTGCGCAACACTGATTTAAAACAACGGAACCTCTAAATGATAGAATTTGTCGCCTATTAATAAGGTCTCATGCGCGTATTGACAAACGTATTGAAAATATGAGAAAAGAAAAACATGCAAAAACAGTGGGTACACTATTCAGAAGTGTTTGCTAAATAAATTTTTACAATTAAATTAATAAGTTATAATTAAGAGTTATAAGTTTATAAGTTTAATTAAGCCTAAAATTAAAAATAATTTTCATGATAATTGGTAATTTTAGAAAAAGGGAAATTACCTATGAAAGTGTTCACAGAGGATAAGATCTATTTAGAAAAAAAAAAAAAAATGTATGTAAAAATGAACTTTTAGTGAGTTTCGCTCGTTTTTAAAAATGAACTTGAACTGAGCGCGTTCATTTTTTTCAGACATGAGTTTGAGCGCGAACTAACTCGTTTTTTACACGATGAACTTGAGTTTGAACTAGTTCGTTTTTTTCGTGAACTTGCACAACACTGTTTGTGCGTGACGTCACCTGCGCTTTCTCTATAGAGATTCTTTGGTTCACGGATTAAAAGAGTAGGATGTATTACGAATGTTACGGAAAGGTAGTAATTTTCCTCTTACAGATAAAGGACGACCATATGTTGAAAATCCACCAATCAGCGCGTTTTTACATTTCTGGATGTTCGTTCGTTGGTCGTTCTCGGAAATCGGAGGATGACTGAAGCCGAAGGGGCGGGGTTTCCCTTTCTTCCGATAAGTTTCAAAGATACTACACCAGGTGGCGATCGAATCGCTTTCCTATACTCTCCTGAATTACTGCGGAAAGGAAAGCTACTGTACGACCGAGACAAGCAGTTACATCCAGACTGCAACGCTCGCTCGCTCGCAATCGAGTGATCACAAATCCGAAATTTGTGATCGCCAAGAAAGTTTCATTCCAAACGGAACAATTTCAGTCGCTCACAAATGACAGCGGCTGATCGCAAGTTTGTGATTTCCGGTTTCCAATACATCGATTATTTTAAACGATAAGCCGTAATGATTGGCTAGTGAGAAACATCTGACCTAGCATATGCTTGCGTTTTTGTTTATATTTATTTATTAGCGTATCTGTAATTAAAAATACGGAAGTGTTTAAATGTAATTATTTTTCTGAAAATGTATCTCCCTGTGTATTATCTGAGGGAGATAAAATACAAAATAAGACGATATTCACACTTATATATGAAGTTTAATGCAGTTTTTGTTTTTTAAAAAAAATTAGTTGAACTTTTTTTTTTTTAATAGATTGTTTACATGCAGCTTTTTAAAACTTAGTTTAAAAATATTAATGTATTTGTATCTTTTATATTTTTGGTTTCAGAAACGTTAAATGATTAAACGTTAAACGTTAAATTAATTCGTTAATTCATTTATTGTCTATATTGAATTTTATTTAGTAAATAGGTTACAATAAGTTTCAAGTGTACATTCTTAAAATTTTTGGAATGAAGCCTAAATTTAACTCTTTAAGTATACTTATGTATATGCATCAACTAGTCTAACATTTAATCTATATTTTAAGCATTTACTTTAAAAAAATTCTAAAATTGTTATATTTGCCTAGTATATGAAAACTAGATTTTATTTTAATTGTTTAGTAGGTGGTTTTCAACAATTAAAAGCTTATACAAAGCTTTTGTAAACTGATTGATTTAATTTTCGATAAACTATTTTCCTCATTTGTAGTAACATTCGTTGGTTAGAATAATTAAAATAATAAGCAAATAACTAGCTGTATAAGTATATAATGTTTTGAAAATAAAAATTCACATTAATAAAATTCAGCAGCTTAAAAATGTTATAGTTAGTACTTATAGATGTGAGCATTAAAAAAAAAAAAAAAAAAACTTTTTCGTAATGTTTTATATAATGTTAATAGATGTAAAATTAATTTTCTACACACACACACAGATGCATATATATAAATAGATGTAGATATTAATTTTGTTTCATATTAATATCCACAATTCTTTAATTCAGAAATGATTTTAATGAAAATGGTTGTAGATTTTGAGTTTTATTTGTGTCAGGCTCTTTCATATTATTTAATGACTAGAAACAAGTAATACATTGCTCAATTAAAAAAAAAAAAATAATTAAGGTTTATTATTGTCGGTACTTTTCCATTTCACTGGCACAAAAATGTTAATCATGCTCCAAATCTCGCCAAGCAAACTTTTCTGTCGAAAGCACATAGTATACATATAAAATTTTTTTAATAAAAGTTAGTTCTAAGAACTTTTTATCACAAGCAGTAGTTGTCTTTTGCTTGAAATAAACTGACAGATTCTTCCTCTGTTTGGGCAAATCCCAAATTTTTATTGATTTTGGTTTCTCATCCATTTTTGATGTATTAGGAAAAAGATGTGACTGATAAGAAATAACTGCAACTTGTTTTGAAAATGTGGTGGTAAAAAGTTACCAGTAGGGATATTTCATTTGGTGTTGGTAGTATCATTTTTGGCGACCTTTATCGCTTGCACCGGCAAAATGGAACGGTACTTTACTATAATTCATTATTATAGACAAATATCCATTTCCCTTCACTATGATTACATCATTAGTTATATAGTAAAGATATGGAAGCACTTGGGTGCAGACAGCAATAAATTTTGTTTGTATAAATAGGGTAATGTGGAGGTATTTGGGTTAATGACATTTAATAATGTTATGGGTCTGAGTGAGGTTCCTTTAATAACAATATTTTTTAGCAAATTCATAGCTTAGAATTTATTAAAAATCCTTTGAGTATAGATGACCTACTTTTGTTCTCTTTGCCGAAAATTAGAGGTGAAAAATGATACACTTTACCAAAACAATTAATTCAGTTAAAATTGAGAAAGGATTTACTAATTCAGGCTATCCTGAAACAATATTTGTGCCAAATTTGATCGCTCATCTTGCCAAGTTTGTAGCCAATACTAATTTTGGTCTTGGCATCAAATTTGGCGAAAATTTGTAGTTTAGGGTTGCCAAAGTTTGGAAGTTCTAATTTCAATAAGAATAGAATTCTGGAAAGATCCACTGGTTTATAGCACTAAACTAAATTCTTCGAAAATTCTTTATATGACAAACAAGACTAAAACAAAATAAAGGGCATTTGTGGACTAGAACCTGCTTACATACTAAAAATTACCTTCTTCACTGAAAATGTTGGCAACTTTCAAAACAATATCATTACATGCTCTATCTTCGTGCTCAATATTCATTAAAGTGCATTCGTCGTCTAGAACCTGTTTTTGCATGTCGGCAACTTTCATAAAAATATCATTACATGTTCTATTTACGGGCTGAATATTCCTAAAATAAAATGCATTTGTCGACTAAAACTTGCTTATGTCTTTACAAATTACTTTCTACATGCAAAAATGTCAACGACTTCCATAATAATACAATTATGGGCTCTATCATTAGCTTATTTTTAAATCTCTATGATGGTGGGTCATGTATTAATTAAAACCTTTGTATATTTGGTTATTATGAATACAGTTTTCGTAAATATCTCCAAAACGAAAAGTCACAGAAAGACCAAAAAAAGGGAGGTGCACAACTAGATGTTATAACAAACTTGTATACCAATTTTCAATCTTCTATGTCCAACTGTTTTTGGGGGCCGCTGTAGCCCAGTCGGTAAAGTGCCAGGCTTGTAATTGGAAGATTGCAGGTTTGGTACTCAAGCCGGCCAAAGACTGTTGTATACACTAATGGTGGCTGGTGCATGTAAACTGTCATGAATGCAATGCCCTACATGTTCCCATAAAAAATTATACCTCTGGTGGTCACCAAAGTGGGAGAGCCATCCCTTCCGTGGATGATCAAAACTGTTATGGCATGTCTCCGGACCACCTCTAGAGATGAGTCCCAGACCGTCGCCAATTGCCCATTACACAGCACTAGTGCGATGCAAAACCTAACCAACCAGCCAACTGTTTTTGAGTTATGCGAGATACATACACACATACAGATGGCACGAAAAATGGTGTAAAGTCGCTCATATCTCTAAAGCGAAACTTGCAGGTTTACAGTTGGACATCATGACAATGACACATATAAATTTGCAACATTCTATAATGATTCGTTTTTGAGCTATGAGAGATACAAAATCCATTTCGCAAATCGGGATTACAATACTTCCTTATACATTGTATAAGGAAGTAAAAAGAGATTGTTTGTAAGTAAAATTTTAACTTATTTTAATTAATTACGTTTTTCATGCATTAGGTATATACAGTCAAACCTCATTAACAAAACATGAACTGTTTCCTTAATCCCTGTCAAAATGAAGATTTATTACTGATAGCATGAACTACTGAAAACATGAAAAAAAATTTTTCCTCTTGAGATTCATGTTAACGAGGTTCGATCATATGCATTTTTAAAAAGTATTTTTTTTTTTAATGTTATGATTGGTCGACTATTTTAATACATTTTTGGAACATCTATAAATCAGTAATCAGGCAACAACTGTTTTCTGCTGATGCTTCACTGTAAAATTAATTGTGGCACAAATCTGATAAACCATGTAATTTTTACTTACAAGGAAACATTCAAAAGGTGTCGCCTTCAAAAAATATTGAAAAAAATATGTGATTCTACTCTTTATAATACACCAGGAAGTGAAAAAGTTATCGGCTGAAATGAATTACAGCGACCACAAAAAATTATCAAAATTAAGCATATTTGGCGATTTAGCACTGTTAGGCATTCAGTTCGCTAGTACCGAGATTGCTATGTAAGAACAGAACCGTGTTTTGTTTCTCTGCCAAGTACTCAAAATCAATCGCCAAATATTCTTAATTTTGATAATTTTTTGTTGTCGCTGTAATTCATTTCAGCCGATAATTATTTCAATTTCAGGTGTTTTAGGAAGAGTACAATCACATACTTTTTGAAGACGACACCTTTTGAATGTTTCCTTGTTAGAAATATCATTCATGAGCTATGAATATTTATTTTGAGAAATTGGAGTGTAAGGTTGATTGTTTTGTATGAACTATGCGAAAAATGCCTGAGCTGGAAATCAAACTCGAGCACTCCACTTACAGTGCAGACGCTCCACCACTAAGCCACCTTGGCTGATTATCAACTTGGCATTTCCCACATGATATCTGTTGGTAATATCACTATGTTTGCAAATGCAGATTTAACGTATAAATATATAAAGATTAATTCATGGCACAACTCTGATAGACCCTGTAATTTTTACTTAAACCATTCATGAACCATGATTTATTAAATTTAGAGAAATTTGAGTGCAAGATTGAATTGTGTATACAAACTACGTGAACAAGACCAGAGCTGGGAACTGAAATTGAGTACTCCACTTACTGTATATCAATGAGCTACCCTGGCTGATAACCAACTTTGCATTTCCCATATATCTGTTTAAGTGCCCAAGTTAAATTATCAGCTCTGTCGTTTTCATATAGTTGGTATAAAAATTTAACTTTACATGCTAACGGACATTATGTGGGAAATGCCGAGTTGGTATTCAAAGTCAGTTGCTAACCAGAAGCCAAACTCACATTCTTCTATGGGGAAATTTGTTTCTACAATTACTCATTGTTTAATGTGTTTTTTAATAATGTATTCATGTTCTGAAAATTTATAACCGTTCAATTAGTATTACTTTTTTAAAAATTAATATTTTACTTTTGAGTTGAAAAAAAAAAAAAAAAAATATATATATATATATATACACTGATGGAAAAAAAATCCCAACACCAGGAAGGAGCTGTGCTAGATAAACGAAATTTGGTAGGCGTGTTTATACATCTGAAAGATGACGTTGATTCAAATTTCGAGCTACGCGCATAAGTGTGGCGCTAGTAGCGACTCTATGAACATGCAAATGAGGTTTGCTTTAAATAAGTGCAGTAAGGTTCGTGATCGTTATTTACAGTTGAGATTTGACGTAGTGGGTTAATGTTAGTCAAGCATGCCTCTAAGAAGACGAAGAAGCCATTATCAACAGCTCACTGAGTTTGAACGAGGTCGTGTAGTAGGGCTATAAGAAGGTGGATTTTCTTTCCACGATATTGCAGAAAGACTTGGCAGGAATGTATCCACTGTGCATGAGTGTTGGCAGCAGTGGTCAAGGGTAGGTACTGCCTCAAGAAGACCGGGTTCCGGGCGGCCACGTAGCACTACTGAGAGGGAAAACCGCCGTGTTCGGCGTATGGCTGTGGCTAATCGTACTGCATCTGCAGCTGAAATTCGAGCTGCATTTGGCACCACAGTGACACAACGAACTGTTACTTCAAGGACAGCTCTGAGCCAGACGCCCTGTAGCGTGCATTCCACTGACTCCAAACCACTGCCGTTTGCGACGTGAGTGATGTCAAGCTAGAGCTCATTGGAGGACGGAGTGGAGATCTGTTGTGTTTTCTGATGAAAGCCGGTTCTGCCTTGGTCGCAGTGATAGCCGTGTGTTGGTTAGAAGGAGGCCAGGTGAACGCCTGCTAGCGACCTGTCTGCGGCCTAGACACACACGGCCTACTCCTGGAGTTGTGGTTTGGGGAGCAATTTTGTATGACAGCAGGAGCACTCTCGTGGTTATCCCACGCACCCTGACTGCAAATTTGTACGTCAGTCTAGTGATACAACCTGTTGTGCTGCCATTCATGAACAGCATTCAAGGGGGTGTTTTCCAACAGGATAACGCTTGCCCTCATACCACTCTTGTAACCCAACATGCTCTACAGAGTGTCGACATGTTGCCTTGGCCTGCTAGATCACCAGATCTTTCTCCAATCGAGCACGTATGGGACATCATTGGACGACAACGCCAGCGTCATCCACAACCAGCATTAACCGCCCAAGTGCAACAGGCATGGAACTCCATCCCACAAACTGATATCCGACACCTGTACGACACAATGCATGCACGTTTGCATGCTTGCATTCAAAATTCTGGCGGTTACACCGGTTATTAATGTACCAACATTTCACATTTGAAATGGCTCTTCTCGCCAATTTCTCTACCTGTGATCTTGATACTTTAATCAATTAAATATGTTACCTAGACAAATGTATTGCTGAAATTTCATTACTGTACAATAATTTTTTCTTGGTGTTGGGATTTTTTTTTCCATCAGTGTATATATATATAAGTGTATTTTTCAGTTGAATAAAATGTTAGAATATTTTGTGAAAACAAGTAGTAGTATGCTTATAAATTTTCTGAAGGTACAAAAAGAAGTTAAAGAAAACATGACCCTTTGTCAGGCGAATAAAGTAGGCATGAGTGTTTGTTTGCAGCACTCTTGCCTACTTTGTTCGCCCGACAAAAGGTAGTGTTTTCTTTCGACCCAAAACAACTGTTGTGAATTATTACATTTTATGGTGTTTATTCAAATTTTTTATATTTTTTTAATCACAGTTCCATGGTGCAACAAGGTTTATCATTTCTTGGAAAAAATACTAAAAGCTTTCATTGATGATATATGTCAAGTATAAAAATATGGATATGATGGTTTTGTATGTTCGCTTTTTTGTAAATGGATTAGTACGCAGAAAATTATAAATGTAACATTTATATAGCTCATAAATTTTAGGCTTATTTAATGTACATCAAACATGATGTATCATGTTTGTGCAATTGCTTATTTATTACTTAAAATAGCGTAATATATTGTATAATAATGAGATAACTACAATATTTGGTTAAACAATCTTGTGTGGTAATATTTGCTTAAATATTCATATTGTAAATAACCGCTATCACATTTAATTGTAACTGTCTGATTAGTCAGTTATTTATTTATTTTTATTATTTATGATATTCTATATAGCTGAAAAAATACAAGCCACATTCTTTTACTATTAATGCTGTAATTGTGTTTTGAAAAATAAAAGTATTTTTATCAAATAATTATGCATATATATAATTAATAGCTGCAGCTATTTCATTATATTTAAATTCAATATCAGCTGTTAGTAAGCTTTGAATTTAAAATTTTGCTATTAAAAATATTATTAATGTTTCTCTTTCAGGCTACAATGCTTTAATTCAAGGCTAAGTAATTGGTTAATGCTTGTGTGTTGTATTCAATCGACTGTATCAAGTTATTTAGTCATTTAGCTAAAATGAATGTATATGAAGAAAAAAATTCAGTAACAAAGTAATAAGCAATTGGGAAAAATTAGATCCAGCAGCAGAGAATTCAAACACAGTGAAGAAGGAAATATAAAAATATAGAGAAGAAAATGTATTGAAGGGGGGGGGGGGAAGTATTGTGTAATCTTGTAACCATAAACAAAGTAATGGGAGGGGCAGCAGCATATCTCCCCCCTCCATTTTTAATGGACAAAATTTTGTAATTTATAGTGTTTAAACATGAAGTTTTCATTTAAAGATTACAAACAGTTAAATACTGAATTTAAATGTAATGAACCAGCTGCAGATATAAATTCCACATATGTATAGTTATTTGAGAGTAAAATATTTTTATTCTTTAAAACTCATTTTCAACACTAATAATAAGTTGTACATTTTCATCTACATAGAGTTTTACACATAATAAAATAAATAATTGACTAATCAGGCTTTTATAATCAAATGCAGTAGCTGTTATTTACAATAAAAAGAACTTTTATGGTTTACCGCACCGAATTCTAAAGTTTAACCAAATATTGCTGTCAATAGTATAGATAACTATAAAAATAATTGACAAATCGGGCTTTACAAACGAATGTTGTAGCCTTTATTTACATTTAGAAGTATATTTATGTATATCTGTATCACAACAAATTGTAAAGTTTTACTGAATATTGTAGTCATCTTGTAAAATAATACAATATATTATGTTATTTTAAAAAATGAATAAACAATTACACAAACATGATATATCACGTTTGATCTACATTAAATAAGCCTAACATTTAGGAAATATACAAATGTTACAACTATAATTTTCAGCATGATCCATATTAATATTTTTAATATCTATTCTTACTTACGTGAACAAATAAAACCATCAGATACCGAGAAAGTATCATTTTTGTGCAAAGAAAAGCTTCGCCATGTTAATTCATTGAATGAAAATCATTATTAATTTCTAACACAGTCACCAGCGGCCATGTTTTTACAGACGATAGCAGACCTGCGATCGACTTGTGAGAGCTCCAAGGCAGTCGCAAATTTTCCCCTCATCGCTCACAACTTTGCGATCAGTTTTGTAAACAAATGTTGCGTTTGGATTGAAACAGAGCCAGATTTGTGATTGTTTACCTATTTGTGATCACAATGTTTCAGTCTGGATGTAACCGCAAAACGACCCTAGAACTGGTTTAGTCACTGTCCAGTTGCCAGGGTAACCGACCAGTCGACTTAATTTTAGGGATGACCGGTATTTTCTTTTCGCGCCAACACTGGAATTTCTCGCCATAAAAGAATTTAAACCTTCTTATACGATTCAATTTTGTTAATGTTTGTTTGTTAAAGACACTTTTAATTATATTCTGTATAAGCTCTTTTTTTTTTTTTTTTTTTTTGTTAATATACAATATGGTTTACTTTTTCAATGGAATTGTATTGAAGTCAGTATTATTCTTGTTTTCATATCTATATTAACCCCTTCCACTCCAGGGACGTACGTGCGTACGTCCTAGTGTTAATGGCCATTAATACCATGGACGTACGTGCATACGTCCAAAGAAATTATACGATACAATAAGCCCAACGTTTTAGTGGTATCAGAGAGAGTTATTTTATTTGTCATATGGTATTTTGAAATTGTATTTTCATTACTGACAACTAGATGGTGTTAGTAGTTTCGGTGACTTATTAGTTTCGGCTACGCCAGTTGTTTCGTGATTTCTCGCGGCTGCGGTCGTGTGTAATTTTTGCTCCTCGATTTTGTGTGTTTTGCCGGTGTTTGAAACTGTGAATAATGTCTGATTCTAGTGAATCGGATAGTGATTATAACCCCGATTATGACGAACTTGAAGATTATAATGATGACTTTACAACAAGGGAAGACGGCGAAAGTGATGGCAGTGGTGATGAGCCACTTTCAGCAGTCATTGCTATAAATAATTGAAATACTTTGATATGTATTCATATTTACTACCTTCATTAATTAAATATATTTACTTCACAACAAAATGCACATTGTTACTTCGTTATGTATTGCATTATTTCAAAATTATAATCTGGTATTTCACATATTTATACTACAGCTAGCCTGGAGCGGAAGGGGTTAAGGGGATTTCGCACCTTTGACAGCACCACTAAAATATGTTTCATATAAAAGCTTATGTTTCCATTTAATATTTATAAATTAAACTATATTAGGTGTGTTCTGTAAAATATATATTCATTCAAAATTTCTTATGGTTTTCCATATGTCTTTTTAGAGATTTGAAATCTTTAAATTGCGTTTTCTCAATTTGCATTTTTTCATGAATTCATGCTCTTCAAAATGATTAAATTTCTGCAGCTATTTAAGAAAAAAGTTATTAATTATTATTATTATTTGGGGGGGGGGGGTTATTTAATAGAATCTACCCAAAAGAATAAGGGATGAATTTTGAAATAACTTAATATATATATGTTAAAAAAAAAAAAAAAAAAATCAGGATCCCCCCCCCAGTTTTGCACTTTATTTTTTTCTCAAAAACTTATCAATAAATTTCAAAACCCATCTCTATTTATTTAGGTAGGTTCTTTTAAACATACAATAAATATCTTAAATATATAAATAAAATAAAGTTCATTATTAATTATTTGTAGAAGTTTAATAATTTTGAAGTTCATGAATTCATAAATAAAAATGCAAATTGAGAAAACACAATTTAAAGATTTCAATTTCAAGAGAATGCTAACTGAATAAAAATTTCTAATTCTTTTATTTATTTATATTTTATAACTAATCTTTCTGTGTGGAAATGCTGTTATTAGTGTATATTGTATAAAACTGCTAAAATGCTTCCTGAATTCATATACAAGATTTTTAAAAAGGGAGAAAAGAACTTTGATAACTACGCCAAATATGACAACCTTCATCCCACACTTAAAACTTGTTCTCCCTCTGATAAGTTGCCCCTTCCTTTCTTACAACCATACCCAGAGCTGTTCTTAAGAGAGCCACACAGTACAGTTCCCGCGCTCGCTGCCCTATCTCGTTTTAATTCCTATACAATCTTCTTCCGTGGTCTGTATGCCTTACCTTCATCACGGATAGAATCTCCTAATCCGTGCCTTCATAAAACGTCTTTGGCGACAAAATAATAACATGTGATTATATCGACCAATGAGCTTAAGCAAAAACTGGTCATTCTATTTTTTCCATTGTTAAAATTTTCACACTACCTCTTTTTTTTATCCTAATGACTTTCTCTTTCTCTTTCTCTTACTATTATTGATATTTATGTCATCATTGTATGTTTTTAAGGAGATTTCATATCATCGTGCACATTCATTTAACGGAAACACAAATTATATAATTAATGTAATTATTGAAAATATGAATATATACATCTACCCATAAATGCTGAAGAAAAGCCGTATGTGTGCAATGAATGCTATAAAGGATTTTCTAATAAAAGTAATCTCATGAGACATCTGCGTTTTCATGCAGTAGAAAAATCTTGTATGTGTACAGGATGTTCTAAAGAATTTTCTTATAAGAGCCTTATAATGGCACATCTTTGCATTTATACAGGAGAAAAACCATATGTATGTGAGGAATGTTCCAAAGGATTTTCTCGAATAGCTGATCTAAAGAGGCATAATCGAATTCATACAGGAGAAAAGCCATATGTGTGTGAAGAATGTTCTAAAGGATTTTCTGGAATAGCTAATCTAAAGAGGCATAATCGAATTCATACAGGAGAAAAGCCATATGTGTGTGAAAAATGTTCCAAAGGATTTTCTCGAATAGCTGATCTAAAGAGGCATAATCGAATTCATACAGGAGAAAAGCCATATGTGTGTGAAGAATGTTCTAAAGGATTTCCTCTAATAGCTGATCTAAAGAGGCATAATCGAATTCATACAGGAGAAAAGCCATATGTGTGTGAAAAATGTTCTAAAGGATTTTCTCGTATAGCTGATCTAAAGAGGCATAATCGAATTCATACAGGAGAAAAGCCATATGTGTGTGAAGAATGTTCTAAAGGATTTTCTCTAATAGCTGATCTAAAGAGGCATAATCGAATTCATACAGGAGAAAAGCCATATGTGTGTGAAGAGTGTTCTAAAGGATTTTCTCGAATAAGTCATCTAAAGAATCATCTTCGCGTTCATACAGGAGAAAAACCGTACATGTGTGAAGAATGTTCTAAAAGATTTCCTCGTAGGAACTCTTTAATGGCACATCTTCGCATTCATACAGGAGAAAAACCGTATGTGTGTGAAGAATGTTCTAAAGGATTTTCTCGAATAAGTGTTCTAAAGAGTCATCTTCGTATCCACACAGGAGAAAAGCCATACGTGTGTAAGGAATGTTCTAAAGCATTTTCTGACCAGAGCAATCTCATGGGACATCTCCGTATTCATACAAGAGAAAAACCATATGTGTGTGAAAATTGTTCTGAAGGATTTTCTCGAATAGCTGATCTAAAGAGTCATAATCGATTTCATACAAGAGAAAAGCCGTAAAGTGTGAAGAATTTTCTAAAACATTTTCTCAACTAAATACGAAAAACTATATGTTTGTGTAGTTACTAATTCATTTCCTTAAATGAGTAGTTTAAAAAATCATCTTCGCATTTATTCAGGTGAGAAAGAAAAAATAATAATAACGCTTTCTAAAAAGTTATCTACGCACTTATACACTAGCAAAACATATTTGCATAAAGAACGTTCCAGAACAGCGGTTCCGAAACTGTGAGTCACGACCAGGACTGGTCACTGTAGTGATTCTATAAATCGATTTATCTTCCGTCTAATACCGCGATATAGAGATAAATCGATTTAACACTAATTTAGAAAATACCTCCTCCCTTTGTACTCCTACATATACAAGTCTTTTACCCCCACATTCATATGTTCGCTGTTAAGGATCCTTAACTAAAGTTCTTTAACCCTATAAATACGGATCCGGCCCACTCCGGCCGATATTGGCTTGTCACTTAAATACTGAACTTTCAAAAGAGAAATCTCAGAAAGTGGACTCGACTGTCTCCCTCAATTATCTTATTTACCTGCAGGTGAAAGAGAGGGGAGATAGGCGTTTCCGAAATGTCATCTTGATGCATTCCCCCTAGATAATCCTTGTACGATCGCCACGAGAGCACAGAACACGCGCTTGTTTGGAAAATATATACGTGGAAATGTTTCAGTTTTCTGTCAACATTATTTTTGAATATATATATATATGGATTGCCCTTTTTTTCTCCTTACAGATTTTTTTTTTTTTTTTTTTTAAATTATTAATTTATAAATTTTATATGAGAAGTCCGCTTGTAAATTAATAGAAGTATAAAAAGTTATAAAGTTATTTAAAAGAAAATATTAAGAAAAAAAATCTGTTTTATTAAAATTTGAAAATATCAGGTTTTATTTTTTTTATTTTAATGTAAATTTTAATTTTTACCTATAACAAAACAAAATCGAACACACACAATAATAATAATAAATAAATAATAATAATAATAATAATAATAATAATGGAGCAGATCTTTTATTTGAAAAAGTAATAGATTCGTTGACAGCTAGTTTAGAAACAATCGATACTTAATAATTTATTTTTATTTTTATAATTTTTTAACGTATTACACAGTTAATATTACAAAAATTCAATACAACACTTCCCTAATGCTAATTTTCAATATTTTTAGAGTTAACATAAATAACAGAATTTCAACGAGTCATTATGAATAGAAATAATCACTTTTCAATAAATTAATAATATCTCGAAAAATTCCCATTTTTCTTGTATTTCATTTGCATAGACAGAACTAAAGTGAAGCTATGAATATATATACATTACTTAAATATTTAATACAGTTTGTTTTGTGATTAAATATTGATCTTTACATAGAAAAAAAATGAAACTGGTGTGTTGCCGCTTTCATGCTACTCTCGTGCCTACCTTTTTTAATCAAAATAATTTATGTAAAATTTAACAATAAACTGCATTATATTTGCGATTTTTTTTTTACTTATTTAACTTACATTAATAAAACTTTTTTTATGCAATTTACTTTGATTTGTCGAAGAATTACACTGTCAATTTATTTATTTACTTTTATTTCACATAAAAATTATTCTAAAAACATTATCCCCTTTTTAACAATATGAATTTCTTAGAATCTCTTTTGGAGAATTTCTTAATGTATGAAATGTGAAAAATCATTGTCTTTAAAAATTTCAAATCGAATAATGTTTTTAGTTCTTGATAAATAAATATATTTTTTAGAACGACAAAAATAAACTGTTGATATAAAGGAGAAAACAAGAATGGAGAAACAGTGCTGCAAGAAGGATTGCCATAAACACAAAAATGTGTATTTCAGTGAATACAAAATTTTAATTTATTTATTCAATTTAAGCACATTGTTAATTTACCTATTCTTTTATTCAAATATGTATTTTTAAAAATAAATTTTGTACCATAATAGTTTGTTTAATTATTATTATTATTTTAAAAAACCGTTTTTTATTGCAGATACTATTCTCTGCTGAGAGGGAAAAAATATTAAATATTGCTTTATTTTTTATTTGTTACATGTGTTAAGGATTACAATAAAGAAAGAAAGAAAGAAGAGAGCTATAATACTTATAGTTTTTTTTTTTTTTTTTTTTTTTTTTTTTTTTTTTTACAGAAAAAACACAAATTCGAATATTTACAGACTTTTCTTTCTTTTTTTTTAAGTTTTTTAATTCTTAAAAATAAAAATGCAGTGTGCCTAGGAATAATATTGCCTAGGAAACAAAGACAGCTAAAAAAAAAAAAAATAATATATTCACAAATAGATAGGGCATAGTTTCGATTTTTACAAAAATATCTTTTAGAAGAAGGGAATGTGAGTGAAAACAAACTATTGTATGCGGAGAAGGAAATTTAAATGCGGAAGATTAGTAACCCATATTATCAAATTTTAGTGTGAAATATCTATAATTAGACTGCTTGGCATTAAAATCGACCCCAAAACCAGTTTTGCGAATTCTTACGTAAAATGACTTCTTGAAACCGAATAAGAAGCGCATTTTGTCCTGTCAACCCCCATTTTTTAGGGACGATCCTTATTTTTATCACTTATCGGTATTTTTAAGGCTATAAATTTGATTTGTAGGGAGGGAAAGGATTATTCTAACTGTTAAATATCTTCTGAGGGCTACAGAGTTGGGAAATTCTAAAACATGAACATTTGCAGCAAGAGAAAAAATTTAGGTTGGGGGGGGGGGGGATTCTCAACTTAAATTTTGTATTAGATTTATTACATTATTTTAATTAATTATTATTATTGTTATTTAAACATTATATTTTTTATGTTTTTAAATGTAAAAATTAATATCTCGCTTATCTGAGAAGCACGGATTAGGAGACCAGGATAGAACACTAGATAGGGCAGCGAGCGCGAAAATAGAAGCTTTCCTTTCCGCATTAATTCAACTGACCAGAGTAAGCGATCCGATCGCCGCCTGGTGTAGTATCTTTGAAACTTATCGGAAGAAAGGGAAAGCCCGCCCCTTAGGCTTCAGTCATCCAACGAACGAACAGCCAGAAATGTAAAAACGCGCTGATTGGTGGATTTTCGAGATTGGTCGCCCTCTATATGAAAGATGAAAATTACTACCTTCCCGTAACGTTAGTAATATATCCTGTAGAATCTCCTAATCCGTGCTGAGAAGTAACACGAACTACTTACAAGGATTACGAGTGGGGTGGTGGAGACGCGAATTTACGCATTGTACTCGAATGGACCAAATCAAGCCAAATGTTGGCGAGAATGATTTCGCCTGAGCGGGAGCAGGGTTGCACAAGACCGTGGAGCCTCAAAGATCAAGAAATCTTCTTGACATTTGTTCTGCGCATCTTGTCAGTGGTTTGCGTACGTCATGGAATGTTTACACCACGGAACCAATCAGCTTTGCTGACAAATACGAATTCCGCATTCCGCTTAACTAAACGTATTTGGAAGGATGGATAGTTTGTTTTGTTTGTGTGAGCGATTTGAGAGAAAAATTTTTTATTGTTCATTTAAAACATATTTATATTTTTTCAAGTTATTCCTTTTCTTTTGATTTGGATACTTTGAAATTGAGTAGATTTTGTTTGATGAATATCTCGCGGGTGTATTGTTTATAAGATTGCTGCAACTTCATTATTGTATCTTTAAGACTACTTTTATTTGCTATATATATTTTAATCGTCTTATTATATAATACTCACCAAAATTTATTGTAAACATATATTAAATTTATAAATTTTAAAATGAAAAATCTACATAGAAGTATTTTTTGAATAAGTTGATTGTATATCTTTTTCTTTCATATATAATCTTAAGTGTGCCTGACATTAATTTATTATATAGCTGTTGATTCGTAATAAGGCAATTCCACGGAAATGTCAACCTGAACGTCAATATTTCAAATTTAACAAAATTTTGAGTGTGATACTTGTATATTTTTAAAGCTTGTAATATATATTTTAGTAGCGTGAAGTTTGAATTATATAAATTGTTTTGTAAAAATGGGTTCGTCCATGTGTTTTCAGATTAGGATATTTAAGAAACGGACTTTCATAAAATGCTTAAGTATGTTGCTTGTTGCTTGTTACTTGTACATGTATAATTTTAAATATTTAACTGTTTAATTATGTATATATCTTTTGTTAATTAAAAAGGAAAGAAAGACCGATTAGTTTTGTATTTGATTTAATTAAGGCTTTTTTATTTTGGAAAAGAAAAAAAAAAGAAAGATGATGTAACAATTTTGTCAAAAGTTTACTCTTTAATAATCCTCTTGTAAATATTAATTTTACATATTTACTTAACGTATTTGAAGCTGGATGCTGTTAAATTAAATTAAAAAAGAAGCAGATTACGTTTAGATTATGAATTGTTGTTTTATTGAAATACAGTGTAAACAGATAAAAGTAAGCTTAATCGGAAATTTATCATCTACCACTTGTATTTAAATTAATTTTTAATGCAGTATCTATAAATAAAGGTTAATTTGCAGAAAATTATGCATTAAAAAGTTTAAAAGTACTGTGCAAAGCCCTGTTTAAAATATAATCTCTAATATTTATTGAATTAGTTAAAGGCAGGCTATTTTGTGCTACACATGCTTTACAAATTTTTTTGTTTGTAAAATCAACCCATGCCAAGTGTGTTTTAGTTTTAAACATTCAGGAATCATTCCTCTTTTTGAAATAAATAATAAAATGCTCTTAAAAATATTTTATATCTTTTGATTTTGAAAATTGGGCATTTTTTAGCTTAAATAAACACATTATGTTTTATAAGAGATAGAGAAATTTCGGACTCCTCATTTTAAAGAGAATTTCATAAGATTTAATTTAATGTCTACTTTGATTATGTTAGTTAAAAAAATATTTTTATTTATTTATAAAGATAGTGTTTTGTAAACTTTTTGAAAAAAAAAAAAAAAAAAATACTAACAAAAATAACTTAAACTTTTTAATAAGGAATTATGACAAGTTACTGTACATGTAAGAATATAATTATAAATTTTACTTACATGGTAAAAGACCTCATTTTTAAAATTAGTAATCTATAAAAGATGAATACACTTATGGATTTTACTATAGCTGAAGTCGAAGAATCCATAGCCTAGTGTAGGGAAGGGGCCGGCACCAGGAAAACAACTAAACCCCTACACAATGCAGCTATGGAGGAGACTCCAGGTGTCAGGTTGAAAATCAACCGTCAAAGGCCTAATTTTTTTCTTTACAATTTTTTGTTATTATTGTTCTTAAACTTTAAAGAAATTTGTCTGTTAGGTTTAAAACAAACAATAACTGCTAAGCTTACATTGTAAAATACAGAAAAATAACTTTAAAGTAAGCTTTAAATATCAATTTATTCTTTTTAAGATATTTTGTATTTTCTTTTTCCCTCTCTGTTAATAAACACAAGGTCATAGTAAATTTCTACATCATTTGTCATGTTTTTAAACAGTACATGAAAGAAATTATGTAGTTAGATAATTTAAGTACTTAAGTTAAACTCTTAATAGAAAGTATTGTTAGAGTATAACACATAATTTATTTTAACATTTTTACAGTATATGTTTCATGTATAGAATTATGCAATATACTTAAGTTGTATGAAAATTATTTTGAACATGAAGGATATTTTATACTAGATATTATTAAAAATCATTGCAAATTCAGTGTAATCATTATAGTAGATATGTATTGATTATCATACTAGTTAATTTTCAATTAAAATATTCTAATATTAAAATAATTAATAAGATAAGATCATTTTTAAGTCTTAATATACATTGTTTTTTTTCTTTCACCTTATTTACTAAGCCTAACTGTGAGTATTTTTTTCCCGTGATTATTCTTATTTAAATGTTTATAGAATACTAATTCTTTTTTAATTTGTTAAAGCAATACTGTATATTTTTTTCTCTTACTTGTAACATTTAGTATATAAAATAATACAAAACTTACCTGTGGTTTATCTTTCAATCCTGATTTTTGCTCATGTCATTATTGAAAGATTCAAAATGGCTGCTGACCATTATGAATGATGAAATAGCAGTAAGATCTGTTTATTTCATTAGACCTGTTTTTAACAGTGCCAATATTTAATGTAATTGA
The DNA here is from genome assembly GCA_963930645.1 of Salticus scenicus. Classification (NCBI taxonomy): domain Eukaryota; kingdom Metazoa; phylum Arthropoda; class Arachnida; order Araneae; family Salticidae; genus Salticus; species Salticus scenicus. The sequence continues at coordinate 96,051 of CAWVNO010001692.1, read as the reverse complement.
TTATTTGAGTTTGAAAGGGAGTGTGAGCTGTGAGATAATATTTGTATCCATCACTGTATTTTTTTTTTTTTTTTAAGAGTATTTTAGAGCCCAATGCTTCTCATTTTTAATGTATATTGGGGATTTCATCAAAGGTAAAAACTGTGTGTGAATTAATGAATGCAAGAGCAGAAGAGTAAAAAAAAAAAAAAAAAAAATCTGGATTAATGTGAATTGACGATTAGAACGAGACACGCCCACCTACGTCACAACGACGTCACTGGCGTTTGTTTGTGGGCGCAGCGCGGGAAGTTTCGGTTTTGGATAGCTTGATGCTGCTCGTTGATCATTTGATTTTATAAAAAAAATTTAAAAAAAAAGACGATGGTGCAACATTGTGCTGTTCCACAATGCAGCAACAACGCTACATTAAAGGGAATTTCGTGTTTTTCATTCCCAAGGGATAGAAATATGCGAAAACAATGGCTTGTAAAAATTCCACGTGATGAACGAAAAAATGTAGAAGTTTCGGATACTATAAGGGAATGCTCAACACATTTTTTGGATACTGATTTTATTACTTCAAAAAATGGAAAACGAAGAAATATGCAGAAAGATGATGTGCCTTCAGTCTTTTGATTTACTTCTCCTAGAAAGTTGAAACGTCGTCGTTCCCTGATAAGAAAGGCATTTGACACTACAAGTGCTGCTTCCTCATCAAACGTAAGTTTATTCCTTTTAGCTTATCTGAGTTAATTCTAGAATGTTTTGCTTACATATGTCTTTCTTATAAGTATATACATGTAAATAAAAAATATGGGTCAAAGAAATAGTAGTAGACCAGTTTGATTTTACAGCAGGAATTATCGCTTTAGCATGCAAACTACACAATTTAATTTAAGTTACTATGTAAAAGTTATTTAACTGCGAGAACAGTTACTTAAATCGATAATTAGGCATTTAATTTCCACATATTAGACAGTGTTGTTTAATCAAATAACATATCCCTTTTATATATATATATATATATTACCTTTATAGCAGTTCTTAATGTTAAATTCAGCACAAAAATTTCTACCTTATGGGGAAACATCAATGAGCATATGAACAGTCGATTTTGACATAATATTAAGTGCTATGTAGCGTTAGATTTCAAAATCTTCATTTGTAATAATTTTGTAAATATGCAATTGTTTTTTTTTTAAATGTATAGGTGTCAGCAGATGAAATTGATATGGAATCTTGTGTTTCTGAAGAAACAAATCTGGGAAATAAGTTAAGAGAGATGGAGGAGAAATTACAAGAAACAGAAGAGATATTACAAGCCACTGAAAAAAAATTAGAAGCTACACAAGCAGAGTTAGAAGCTGCACACGTAATGAATGCGCAATTAGAATTTAAAATAAGTGAGTATTTTTAAATATTTTTTGAGAAATAATTCTGAGCATGTAATTATTGATATGTGTTATAACACATAAATGCTTTCTGTAGATTGTTTTTTTTTTATTTCAATGTCATCAAACTACTTTTTACTTTTATAATTAACATATAGAATATAAGCACTGACACTAATGCCTGATTCATTGTACCTGATTTTTATTTATTTTTTTTAATATAAAACTATGCACTTTCTTAATAAAAAAGTTCTGCTCTAAGACTGTAAACAAATCTCATTAGTGTAACTATATTATTTTTGTTTAAGAGCAGTACACATCCAGGATATCTTTGATCAGTTATTCTGTGTACTTTTCTTTATTTATATTATGAAGATATGAAAATGAGGTAGTATAATTGATTTTAGGACTTTAGTAACAATGTAAGTGAGGGCATAAGTGCTATCTACAACTCTTACTAGTATTTCTAATATATATATACACACATTCAGTTGTTATGTTATACATGTGTTTATTACAGTAATCATAAAATACATACAAAGTATATTCATGTTGTAATGGTGTCGTAGTGCTTTCAAATGAGAGATAAAAAGTATCATTAGATGATGTAGAGGCATCTCCAGGTTACCAAGGAAATTTCTATCCATTTATAAAGTAGATGGAGAAAAAGAAGATATTTCAAAAAAATTTCTTTTTTTTAGCATACTGTCATTTTATAATACATTGCGCTATAAAGAAGTTTTCTTAGACATTTAATGACAGAGGATTTTGCTTTCTTGGATACTTATAAGAATGAAGATTATCTACCGACTGATGCAGTTTCTGTTAATGCAGGCTTTGGTAAGTTCTTTAAAATTTTCAGTTGCTTTGTTGATTAGGTAATTATTAAATTAAAAGTAATATTGTAGTATGACATTATATTGTTTCTTTTTGTGCATTAATTCTTTGGAAATTAGATGTTTATGATTTTGTTACTTTTCTTTATAATATTTAGAATGAGTTTAGGAATTTGTGTGAAAAAGGAGGGAGAAAAAAAGTACTGATGAAATATGTTGTCTAATAAAGCGTTGAAAGTATAGAAAAATGTTAAGTGAATTTCTTTACAGCATAAGTTTATTTCAAAACAAACTATGCTAAGAAGAAGTTTTCTTAATACAATCTCTGGAAGAGCTGAATTGGATGAAAAAAGCATAAAAATATCTGAAATGAAGAAAATTTTCCTAACTTATAGCTCATACAATATCGAAAGCTTTCTGATACAGCAAGTTAACATAATGTAAGTAGTAACATTCACATTTTTTTTTTCTTTATCATTTTATACTGAGTTTCTCTTAATCTGTGGAAGTATGATTCATTAACATAATGAAAGTTCTAAAACCTCTTTTTATTTTTATGAAATGTGATGTTATTCTTAATTAGATAGTAATTTCAATTTCTTCTAAAAGTTTTTTTTTTTTTTTTAAATTAATAATTGATTATTTCATGACTTGCTTTGTAGATCAGAGGGAGTCTTATGTACATATATTTAAAATAATTTTATAATTGTTTTAAACACATTCTCAATGTATTAAAATCACTCTTTGAAATCAGGGTTTAACAAGTACAGTTGCCAACAGTGACTTACATTTCCTAATTGGTGATCAGTAGACATGCATAATATACATAAACATTGTTCACCCCCCCCCCCCCAAATATATATATATATATATATTCTGCATAAAAATTAGTTTAACCTTTTTTTTTAACCAACAGTTAGAGTTGTGAGTTTCCCATCTTTCTAAAAAATGTTTTTAATAAACTTTTTTTTTTTTTTTTTTTTAATACTATATCTGATATTAATGTAATTATCTACACTGTGACTAAGAAAAGTTTAATATGTCTTGCAAAAAGTGAAATAAAAAAAAATTACTTGTTTGGTTTTCAGAATTTTCTACCCCATATCACTACCAACAGTCAGTAAAGAAATACTATGTAGCAGTGTATTTTCAACTATTTCATGCTTTAATTAGTGTAAAATTCCAATAGTAACCCTCCACCCAACTATATCTTGCTCTGTGATTTTCAGGTGTTTTCATTTTTCAAAAACCTTCCGTTCTCTTGGATGTTACAATCTGAAGTTTTTCCTAAATATTCAGCTTTTAAAAAATTTGCAATAATATCACACTTTCTAATTTTAACAATTTTTGTTTCTAAAAGTAAAGGGGGTTAAAATCGGAATTTTACGGTATATATATTTGTCACTTTACAATTTGCTTACCTGTTGTAAATAAATAAAAATTCACAACACAATTGAGAGTATATTTTCCAGTATTTACAATGACCGCCTGCAATGTACCTAAATTCTTTTACAGGTCATTGTACACAAAATATTAACTTTTCTATATTTGCAAGATTTTGTTTTGAACCTCCATTAATTTTAAAGATTTTTTTTTTTTTTTTTTCCTTTAAGAACTGGTTTATGATTTTACTGCATAGATAAGTATGAGGCTGAAACGTGTAAAATTGTTTTATAAAAAGATCAGATGAATTCAGTCTGTAGGAAGAAATATGCACAGTGTGCTTTTAGATTTTACTTAAATTATTATTACATTTGCATTACACTTTCAGACAAATTGTTCAAATAGTAAAATTATAATAGTCGTTACTACATTCTATTAATATAATTAAACAAAAATCCTTTAAAAATTTATATATCTGCCAACTTCTATGCTTTTTGACTACTGAAAACTTTAATAGTGCAAATAGCTTTATTGAAAATTTTAGCTGTAGTGAATTTCCGCTCGGTAGCACCTGCGGTGCTCTCTTCCTGTTTTAGTATCTGAAACAACCTGTTTGCTAACAACTATGCTATGAAAGTTATGATATTTGGAAATCCTGACGCTAGCAAAGTCTCGCTCAGTGTCACCCGCGGTCCCTTATCCTCATTTTAGAAGTTATAACAGCTTGCTCGTTCATAATGCAAATAGCTTTGAAAATTTTAACTGTAGCAAATTTTCACACACTGATGGCTACGATACCCTTTTACGTTTAATGATTTGAAACAGCCTGTTTTCTCACCGTGTAAAAAAACATTGAAAATTCTAATTGTAGAAAATCCCAAACTGATGGAGCCAGTGGTCTCCTAATCTACTCCCATATAATTTAATCATAATTGGAGATATTGAATTATTAAAATATCAAAGCACCATCTTGCAACAGAGATTTGCAACGTGTACTCTTCAATTCCAATAACTTTTTAAATGATATATTACTTATGAAATTATGTTAATTAGAAGGTGAGATATAAAATTAATATAAACATTCTTGTAAAAAGATTTGTGTCTGCCTTTTCTGTGGTTTTCTACAAAACTTGTGTAATTGTGTTCTAAATAATGTTAAAAAATCCTTAATAAGGAATGTAAGCAGAATGTGGGAATTCGAAAGTCTGTAAAATAAAAAATAATAAATGTGATCTAGGTTTTCCATGATTTTCTCTGAAACTCCTGTACTGAATTTAATGGCTTATATCAGATTAAAAGTTCGCAATAAAATTGATGTAAAATATATTTCGAATGATATATTATAAGTAATTTAATTAGAATTAGAGATATTGGAATAAAGGCATTTTGTGTGATTCTTGTTTTGCACTGAAACTCCTGCACGGAATTGTACGGTTTATTTCAGTTTAAAAGTAACAATAAAATGTATTTCAAATAATGCATTGTAAGTAATTTAATCATAATTAGAATTGAATTGGAGATATTGAAATTTTAAATATTAAAGTGCCATCTGGTGACAAAGATTTGTAATCTCTATTCTTTAATTCCAATTTAAATAAGTTTTAAATTGACATACTACTTATGAGATTATGTTAATTAGAAGCTGAGATAGAAAGGTAATATAAACATTTTATTAAAAAAATTTGTGTCTGACTTATGTGTGGTTTTCTCCGAAACTTGCATAATTGTGGGCTATATACAGTTAAAAATCCTTTGTACAAAACATGAGTGGAAACCAGAATTCGAAATTCGTAAAATATAAAAAACATTCTGGATTTTCCATAGTTTTCTCCAAAAGTTTCATACTAAGTTTGAACGGCTTATATCCCTTATATAGCAATACAGCTTATATAGCGGCTCCCGGCTCATATAGAAATAGTGTGCAATAAAAGTACTTTAAAATATCTTTCAACTGATGTATTATGTACAATATTAATGAATATCTTTGATATATTTTAGACTCAAAATTGCTAATCTATCAAAGGCAAAATTTAAGAAAAAATATTAGTCTAAAATTTAAGAAAATCCAAATCTGCTTTTTTACAGCCCAGTTCAGAAGAAAAAGAGCATTATTATTCTGTTAAATATAACCTTTGTCTCTTTACATAAACAAATGAAATAAAAATGAATTTAAATAAATATAATGTCTATTTTTTTTTAGTTTTTAACTTTGCTTTTTTAACCTTTTTTTTTTTTTTTACTTTTTTTAAACTGCAGACAGGTGAGCAATAACGTCAGGTGATTTAGAATTTCTGCTTAAATCGATTTAAAATTGAAAAAATTCAAAATCTGCTTTTTTATTTCTGGTACCTTCTCATATGGTTGAAAAGCAATTATATTCCCGACAGAATAGCCAGCTAATATGTTTGGCACTGAAAAATCGATAAATAAAATAATGAAGTGTTGCCATCTAAATTTCATATTTCAGTTAATAAAAAAAAATTTAATTGTCATGTTGAAACACTGTTTGCAGTCCTGGATTAAGAAAAATCACCCCTATCATTTGGTACCAAATTTTTAAAGATTGGATAGATATTTCAAATTAATTTACTTTCATGGTGCATTGAAAGAAATTTCCTTTATTTATTTTTTTTCACTTCCCAACACTGTTGAAAAATGTTTATCAGTTTAGTTTGTCTGTCTACGCTCATGCTTTTATATGCAGGATTGCCACCACTCACATTTTTTCCACCATGATTTTTGTATAGAAATCTTTGCTTTTTTCAGTCATATAACCATACTACAAAAGATCACTGCTTATAAGTAATGACAAAAAAAAGTATGGCAATTCTGTGTACTCTTGAATAGCCATGAAATTGTAGTAAAATATACTAAGAAAATTTACTACAAAATATTGGCAGCTGTAAAGGACTTGTTGGAAAGGGGGTGCTGACTGATGGCAACAAAGAATAATCAAATACAAATAACTGAAAACAGATTATTTGCAAGTAAAGTATATTTAACCTTACTATTGTAACTATGTCAACTGTAATATTGTAAAAGCTTTACAATTTTTACCATAGGTTTTAATTTAATAAATTTTTATTTTTATTAGCTATGCAAGCTTATAACTAACTAAACCACATTCAATCAAAATAAGTCATTCTCGCTTACTCTACCTAAATATGTTTTTGTTTATTTCAATTGCTCTGACGACAAGAACACACAAACAGCTTGCAATTGTCCAGGGCCAAGGGACTGGGAATAAAGGAGCAGTCAAACCAAAAATAAGTATAGAAAAAAGTAAGAAAAATGAAACTTTTAAAAAAGAGAGCACCCCCCCCCCCCCCACACACACACACATACCTTTTTCCACCAAGCACCACAATTTCTTCCACCAAGTTCTGAAACTGCCCATGGGTCCGAAAACAAATAGAGTTTAGACTAAACAGAATGAGGGAAAAAAAAATAGTGAGAGAATCTCATAATGAATTTTAAGACAGTGGGACCTATACTTGAGTTCCATTATGACATATAATTTCTGTCACCTTAGTTTTAGAATTTATTGACACAAACCTAAAATATCACCTGTCTATTATTATACTACCTAAATTCAACAAGAAAAAAAAATAATAAATAAGAGAAAATTGAAGAGAAAAAAATTAAATGCACCCAATATTTGGAAAAATAATTTCAACATTATATGTTACAGCTGAACATATTAGAAAAAATGTGTTTAGTGAAACACTTTTAACTAAAAGAATTTTATATTATAAAATTTATAAAAGTACAAGTCATAAGATATTATAATATAGGTGATACTGCACTGTCTATGAAGAATAAATAAAATAAATCACCTTCTTCCTTTTCGGGGCTCCATGCAGGCTAGATAACTTTCTTAAGATTCAAGATAACTTCTTTATAGCACAACATATGATAAAGTAACATCATGCTAATAAAAGAAGTTTTCTTAAAATATATTCGTTTTTCTTCTTCATATAATTCAAGACATCCATCAGAACTGCCAGTCGATTTCAGAATTTCTTTCTTTTCCCAAAATAACAGCAAATTAATCTTGGAATCTATAAGAATGAGGAGAAAATTTTGAAATCTCTGAAAATGGCACACATAATTAAGCATGTAATCTATAATAATAAAAGAAGATGTCTGTCTGTCTCTCTGAGCATCTATACGTTCAGCCCCTATTATATCAAAATGCTTAAAGTTTGAGCACACAGGTGTGCTTTTTTTTCACAAAATTAAAACTTTTGGAATGAAGTTCTAAAAATTAGATTTCAGAAAAAATTAACAGTGCATTTCTGTTTCAACAATCACCTTTTTGAATGCTTATCAGTGATAGAAACTGGGAAGGAAAGGGAAGGCATTATATGACGCCTGCTGCAAATATTTTAGGTGCCAAATTGAAATTCCTAGTTGCAATTTCAGAAATTCACTTTTAACATGACTAATCGAGCGATTCTGAGTAAAATAGTATTTTCTGGGGTGGAATGTGCACACAGAAACAGGTGTAATGTGTTTGTTACATAGGTTATTTATACGCATGTGTGGTGAGAGGGTTGCAAATTGCAGTTTTAAGAAAAGATTAAAAGGGATTAAGGAAAACTTTTTCTTTTTTATCTCTGTAAAGGGAGGGATGTAATATGCCCCAAATACGCAGATGTTTAAACAACATATTCCTTGCACAGCAGGGGAAAAATATACAATACAATCATGGAGCTTTCAAAGTTAAACAAAAATAAGTCTTTAAAAAAGCTAGGTGTCAAATTTGATGACTAGAAAAAATTTTATAGTCGTTAAATGCAATAATTTAGTCATACTTGACAACTAACGACGGCTAATTTCGAACACTGATCCTTATCATTATATTAAATAAGGTGCAAGAATAAAATACTTTATAATTATTTGAAATATTATGTAAAGTATCAATATTTAAATTAATATGAAATAAATAAAAATGATCTGCTCAGTAATATGTAATGTAAGTGGGATGTTCAAGCTTCTGACCTACAAAACCATTAATATAAATTCTACATAATGCTGTATACATTGGTTTTTGATTCATCACATCAAATATAATAACTTGATAATAATAAACATTTCTTAGTAATTTTTTGGTGCAACATTTCGATTATTAAAAAATAAAGAAATAATTAAATAAAATTACATATATGATAGCAAAATTTTAAATGATCCATATACAATACATTGTATTACATACATACCTGTACAGAGAATAAAGTGTCAAGAACTGAATGTTACTAACATAAACAAAGTTGGTTTACTCCAATTTTCGCTATAAATACATAATCAGATTAATAGTTATTAAACCTGCAATTGATTAAAACATGCAAAAAGTTACGTTAAATAAAAATAAACATTACTTTGCTTTCAAAAATACAGAATTTTCCGATGAAGCTGTCCACACGTCCTTCACATAGGATGACACAAACAAACTATAACCTTCTCTAAGTAATCGCTGGCTGCCGCAGCCTTCAATAAATTTTGTTATATATAAATTTTGGAAGGTTTCAAGATTTTTTAATGATTTTCCCCATGTTAATCCAACGTAATTCGAGCAAGACGCCATTATTATATTAATTCCCGCGTGTATAGCTATGTGGGCAAAAGACTCTCGTGCCCGCAAACAAAGATCATATGTTTACCATATGTGCTAAGCCACGCCCCGTTCTAGTCGCCCATTGCTAATGATGCATAATTTTACAGCTCATTTGTATAATTTGAGTTTAATTACATTTAATTGCTTAAAAACGTCTTTTTTTCACTGTCAATCACTGACAAAGTTATTGCACTGCAAATTGATGAAACTTTGTATATATAATATATATATGTACAAGTTTATTTATCCAATTCCAAGTTTTCTGGTGTTTATCAAAGAAATATAATATAATGTATTTTTGAAGCTTATCAGCAAAATACATAATTTGTTATCAAAATTTTTCGAAAACTCTTTTAAATCATTCTATTGTTGTGAAGGGTTTGTTGAAATTTGCTAATTTTTGTGAAAGATGAAAGATTTTTCATTTCAATTTTTTTTTTTTTTATGAGTGTTTGTTTTCGGACAAAAATTTTAATGAATTAGCTGCACAAATTTGTTTCAATGTTAAAAATTTTATGTGAGAAAATAAAAAAACATGCAGGATTCTTGTACTTTAGTTGGAACCCTGTGTATCTATCTAGCTCTTTCTCTCTCTCTCTCTCTCTCTCTCTCTCTCTCTCTCTCTCTCTATATATATATATATATATATATATATATATATATATATACACACTATTAACCTACTTTTTTATTTTTTAATATAGTATTATGAATCATTAAGCAATTTTAATCAGCCAAATGATTAGTGATAGAGTAATACTAATTTAAGTTTAGCTATCTATAGGTAATGTAGTAATCTTTGAATACAATGTCATATGTAATATGTCATTTATGGAGTTATTGTTTTTTTCATGTACACAGCGAAAATCTATCATGATCTATGGACTCAATTATTTGAAGCGTAACATGCGTTGAATTAAACAGCATACTATATGAAGAAAAGTACTGATACACCATATCATAATTTTTTCTTTTGTGTATGTAATGATTTTTCTTACTTTATTTTATTTATACAACCGTTAAGTGCTTAATGTTCGGAAAGCCTAGTGGAGTCACTGTAGATTTTTTTTTATTTTGATAAAGTGTCTAAGGGAATGTCCCTCACACACACAAAATTTTCGCTTAAGTTACACCTATGCGTAAACATGTACAAAGGTCATTGTGTTCAGGTATTTTACCTGTTTTTTTTTTTTTTTTTCTAGTACTATATTTTCAGTTTTTTTCGTAGTTAAATTTATATAATAAGACTAAAATATAAATTTCATATGACTGCTAAACCTAATTAAATTTCTTATTTTTTATAATGAGAGGATTGGAGCTCTCTGTAATGAATTATATATGTTTTCTACCTATACGAAAATTTTTTCTCGTCGAAATTTCAGGTATTTTTTTCCTGAATTCACTATCTTCCCTGCATATAATAAAGACTGTTACTTACAAGTAGCAGACTTCAGAAGCACATGCTTCTGCAATTTCTTAGGGAGGAAGAGGCATTGTACTTTCCAAAATTTTCTTCCTCACTTTATATAAACAAAAATTAAAAGTTTTTTTTTTTTTTTTAATGTTTATATGCTTTTATGGTGTATTGAATGAAAGCATTTTTCTTTTTCTTCTAACACAGATGAAAAATGTGTTAGAAGCGAGTTAGTTTATTTGATCTACTAGTGGATGGGAGGAGGGGGGCGACTTACATTTATTGGTAACTAGCAGGCTACGCCCGCTTCACTGGTCACTATTTTTAAATGAATCATTATAATTAATGAACTCTCAAAATTGCATTAATTTTTATCATGTGAAAAAAAAAAAAAAACTCTGATTGGGAAAAATGTTGCACCGGGTCCCCACTGCCTTCGGCAGAGCAGACCCGTGCACAATGCGCATGCACAAATGCATATACATGAGTGCTGCACATGCGTATTCCTTCACCACCCTTATGATTTTTCTAAATTCCATGTTATTACTCATAAACCTTAAGAAAAGGAATTAAAAAAAAAAAAAAAGTCATTTCTCATTGGGTAAAAACTCATACCGGGTCTCCTCTGCCTTCGTCAGCGTAGACCTGTGTGCGCGCAGTGCTCACGAATTCATATACAGTGGAACCTGTCTAAAGTGACCACCCTAGGGACCGGCTAAAATGGTCACTATATGCAGGTGGTCACTTTATAAAGGGTCTTTAAATTTGGAAAATGGTCGCTTTAGTCAAGAAAATGGTCACTTTAGTTAGGTGGTCACTTTTACAGGTTCCACTGTATATGCTTGCTGCATGCGCGTATTCCTTCACCACCCTTCCTGTCCCTCCTTAATTTTACACTTTCGAAAATATCCTCATTTGACTCGTAGGCACCCAAAACCTATATATACCAATTTTGAATGGTCTAACTCAATTTCTAATTTTTTGCCCGCCTTGAGAACATCTTAAAACATATAAATCAGGTGAAATCTCAAATAATTGCGATTAGCGCCCTCTATTGGATAAATTTAATGTAGGTTATTCGATAATTTTAAAGTACTTTAAAATAACTTTTGAATGATGTATTAAAAATAATTTAATCATATTTAGAATTCTAAATATTGAAATTTTAAACTATTGCAGCACCATCTGGCGGTAGAAATTTCTGTAATCTACTGTTCAATTCCAAATCAACAAAGCTTTCAAATAATGTATCTATATATATAAAAGAACACTTCCTGAGTGAGTTAGTGAGTGAGGGGGTGATCTATCAACGCCCAGACCAAACCCCTGGACCTAGAAGCATGAAATTTTGTGACAATGTTCTTTCCATGACGTAGGCATCCACTAAGAAGCGATTTTACAAAATTCGCCCCCCAAGGGGGGGAGGGGGGGGCAAAACGTGATTTCACAAAATCCTTCATATCTCAAACAAAAAAACAAATATCCGTAAAATTTTTGCTTTAAAATATAGCTAATACAAATGTCAAAAAACCAATTTCTGGAATTTTCAAAATTCGGTCCCCAAGGGGGGCGGGGGGGGCAAAACGTGATTTCACATGCGTAAAAACGTGATTTCGCATAATCCTATATATCTCAAACAAAAAAATAGATATGCGTGAAGTTTTTGCTCTAAAATATAGCTAATGCAAATATCTAAAAACCAATTTCTGGAATTTTAGAAATTCAGCCCCCAGGTGGGGCAGCAGTGGGGGGGGGAAGGGGGGGCAAAAAATAAAAAGAGAGTTAGATCGTTCAAAATTGGTATATAGAGGTTTTCGATACCTACAAATCGATTTCGGATATTTTCGAATTTGTAAAATTATTAGGAGGGGCGGGAAGGGGGGGGGCTATGGGGCAAAAACAAATAGAAATACAGTTAGGCCGTTCAAAATTGGTACAGTTAGGTTTTAGATGCCTGCAAGTCGAATGGGGATATTTTCGAAAGTGTAAAGTTATTAGGAGGGCCGGGAAAGGGGGAGGGGAGAGGGGGGGGCAAAAAAATAAAAATAGAGTTAGATCGTTCAAAATTGGTATATAGATGTTTTCGATACTTACAAATCGATTGCGGATACTTTCGAATTTTTAAAATTATTAGGTGGGGCGGGAAGGGGGGGCTATGATCAAAAACAAATAGAAATACAGTTAGGCCGTTCAAAATCGGTACAGATAGATTTTAGAGGCCTGCAAGTCGAATGGGGATTTTTTCGAAAGTGTAAAGTTATTAGGAGGGCCGGGAAGGGGGGGGCAGAGGGGCAAAAAAAAAGAAAATAGAGTTAGATCATTCAAAATTGGTACATAGAGGTTTCCAATACCTACAAATCGATTGCGGATATTTTCGAATTTTTAAAATTATTGGGAGGGCGGGAAGGGGGGGGGGAGTAGAGCGGTAAAAAAATAAAAATAGAGATATATCGTTCAAAACTGGTGCATAGAGGTTTTTGATACTTACAAATCGATTGCGGATATTTTCAAATTTGTAAAATTATTAGGATAGACAGGAGGGGGGGCGAAGTGGGAAAATAATAGAAATAAGAGTTAGAGCATTTTGGGAATTTTTTCCGAAGGCAGTGAGAACCCGGTGCGACATTTTTCCTACTCAGATTTTGTTTCTCTTTTTTTTCATGTGATAAAAATTAATGCAATTTTGAGAATTCATTATAGTGATTCATTTAAAAATAGGGACCAGCGAAGCGGGCGTTGCCTGCTAGTTACTTATAAAATTACAGTGGAACCTGTAAAAGTGACCACCTTGGTAAAGTGACCACCTGACTAAAGTGACCATTTTCTTGACTAAAGCGACCATTTTCCAATTTTAAAGACCCTTTATAAAGTGACCACCTGCATATAGTGACCATTTTAGCCGGTCCCTAGGGTGGTCACTTTAGACAGGTCACTTTAGACAATTTCTGTAATCTACTGTTTGATTCCAAATAAACAAAGCTTTCAAATGATTTATTACTTATGAAATTATTTTAATCAGTAGCTGAGATACAAAAGAAAAACCTAATCAGGACACCTTAAAACGTGTAAATCATGTGAAATCTCGAATTCCGTTACTTATGGTAGTCGGTTAATGGAAGGTGACAAAAATTTGTGGCGTCTACTCTTGAAATTCATTTCAAATAAGTTTCAAAATGACATATTACTTTTGAAATTATGTTAATTAGAAGCTGAGATACAAAAATGATATAAACACTATTATAAAATGATTTATGTCTGACTTTTTCGTGGTTTTCTCCGAAACTTGCGTAATTCTGTGCTAAATACTGTTAAAGTTTGTGCATGCAGTACCCCCCCCCCCCGGGGCAAAGTTTCAAGATAGGTATCTTTTGAAAGGTCTCGTCAATACCTTTAAAACGAATGGTCGAACCATAAATCTGTGATAATTTAAAACAAAGTTATCGTTTTTTTTTTTTACTTTTAATGAAAAAAAAAAAAAAAAAAAACAGAAAAAAAATTGTTTTTTTTTTTTTTTTTTAAACGAAATTTAACCAAACTTGGTATTTAGTTGGTCCCTGACATAAACTGGTGCTGATTACATTTGAGGATCAATCGCTCAACAGGTGGCGCTGTGATCTCATGTTTTCTAAATTTTTAACATGACAATATAGGACAAAATTTCGTATAAATGTACATAATGAGAGTTATTTTTAACTTGTGATTGTAAAATTAATATGAATTATTGATAATAGTAATAGTTAACTAGGAAAAAATTTTTGTGCATGTGGGGGCATCACTTCCCCCCCCCCCGATCGAAAGATGGGTATCTTTCGAAAGATCTCGTCAATACCTTTAAAATGAATGGTTGAACTATAAATCTGTGATAATTTAAAACAAAGTTATCGATTTGTTTTACTTTTAGCAAAAAGAAAATTTTTTTTTTTTTTTTCTTTTAGATATTGTTACTGATTGAATATGTATTACTTTTAACAAAAAAAAAAAAAAACTTTGAAAAAAAAATCTTATTTTTTTTTTTTTTTTTTTTTTTTTTTTTTTTTAATATTGTTACTGATTAAATATGTATATAGGAAAATATAGAAGAAAGTCTTGTGGTGGCCACAACATACTAGTTTCATATGTATGTATGAAAAGAAATTAGTCTCTATTATCATTAATGAACTTATTAGTTCAGTAGCCAGGTTCAATCCAGTCATTTATCACCTTTAGAATTTTTTTAATTTAAAGTTACGGAAATTGTATTTCTCCTTATTACTTTTTGATAAGATTGATATCAGTTCAGATTAAATATTTCTTTTTCTTGCCTACAGATTTGTTTCATTATTTTGTTCATTACTTCACAATTAGATCAGTTTTCCTTTTTCTTGCCTACTGATTTGTTTCATTATTTTGTTCATTGCTTCACAATTAAATCAGTTGTGTTTTTCCTTTTATAGAAAGTTAAAATTTTTATAAAGAATGCATTTAATAGCCGTATTGTTGGTATCACATGCGAGGGGCCCACATGCGATATATATAAATTCTTAAGTTTTTTAAATCTTATTTGAACATAGCTCCACTGAAACTCGCCCCCCCCCCCCAGATTTGTTAAAAAGTTGACACCTATGTATTACATAATTTATAAAAAATTATATATTTCCATTTGAAGTAAATCTAAAATACCAGTAAATTACAAAAGATATTTCTGAATTTACAATTTACAAGGTTTTCCCTAACAGTTACTGAAATAGTAATTGCAAAAAAATCCTAAGATCATTAAAGAAAATTTACACACCATCACTGCCAGTTACAGAATCAGATTGCAAAGAAGAAATATTCAGGGTTCCCACTCAATTTCAAGAATAAAATTACCTGACTTTTCCAGATGTATTTTTAGAAAATTCCGGTCACAAAATTTGATTTGTGACAAAAAAAAAAAACCTCACAACATAAGACATAACATAGCTTGTGACATAAAAGACAAAATAGTAATGAAACTCGTGACCCATGGGAACTCTATATTCACTTTCAACCAAGGAATAGTTAGAAAATCAGTAAGTATTTGAAATTTCAGAAAAACAAAGTTGTGTTACATAACAAGAAATTAGCACTATTATACAAACAGCAATAAAAAAATAAACGAAATTTTAAGGTTTCGAAACTATCTACTATTGTGAACTTGTGTATACAACTCTTACTATTTGAAAAATTGTAAGAGAATGTGTAAAATGAAATACATTAAATTCTTACGAAGACTATTACAGTATATCCGTTTTTTTTTTTTTTTTTTTGAGTATCACTTATATCGGTATAAGGATTTATTATAAATATTTTTAACAAAATCACTAAAATATGTAAAATTCTAAAATTCGCAAACATATCCGGCCTCAATTAGTCAGGTCACATATACTGTATTAATTACAATGCAAATAAAGAAAAGATCAATGAAACAATTCTTACTCTAATATTTAGATAAAACTGCAAAAAAAGAATTAAATAATTTTTTGTTTGCAAACAGTCGTAGTACAGTCACATTTCGTTCCACATGATTTTGTTTTCATTCCTAATAAATATATAACAATTACTTTACATTTCTGTAAAAGATAAAAAACAGTTTACATTATTTATATAATTTATGCTTATCGAATAATACTCAAAACCTAGCTTTGAACTTAAAGAAATTTACAGCCTCAAGACAATATAGTAATATAGAAAATGCAATATCATTACAAATGCTCAATTTCAGAATGCAAAATAAATCTGTA
Organism: Salticus scenicus; assembly: GCA_963930645.1. NCBI lineage: Eukaryota > Metazoa > Arthropoda > Arachnida > Araneae > Salticidae > Salticus > Salticus scenicus. The sequence continues at coordinate 79,687 of CAWVNO010001692.1, read as the reverse complement.
CCACAGACTAATAATCAATATATCATTATACTTAACTTATACAGTATATATCTATATATATATATACAATACAAATATATTTTAAAAACATTTACTTACTGATATAAATATGATTAATTATAATTATTACTAGTCTTTTACTCGCAGAAGCCAATTCCTTTCTTACCCCATTAATGCGGTAAATAAAGAGTAAAGACATTTGCTGCGGACGCGCACGCGCTCTGATTCCCAATATTAAACATTGCCATATTTTGTAATTCATCAACCTTACGCCAAGGCGTTTTTCGCCAAAATTTGGCTTGATTTGGTCCATTCGAGTACAATGCGTAAATTCGCGGTGGAGACAATTCATCAATGTCATCCAGACAAAGACGGGCGATGTAAAAGCACTCCCCTGCGGAGAGCAATAAATTTTCTTCTCTGTATTCCTTCCTTCCACCCCTTTATTTTCAACTACCGGCCCGTTCCGGCCGAGTCAGTAGTTAAAGGTGGTAGAGCGTTTTTATCGTCCGTCGTGAAAGAGTTAACACAAAGTTAAAGATTTTTCCTTAAAAAGCAATTCAGACGGGCCAAGAATAAGGATCCTTAACGCCTACGTCACGATTTCGGACTATTTCGGCTTTCTTTACTTCCGATTTTATCTTCGGGCTCTAATATCGATTATATGACTGATAAGCCAATCGGAATACAGAATCGCATAAAAATATCGAATAATACGAATATATCTCAAATTCGAATAATAGTTTGTTGTTATTTTGTACTCACAGTAATTATAGACGAAAATTGTAGAAAAAGAAAAGTTTTCATCTTACTTCTATTATAATTACATTTTTATCTATAATATACAATTAATATTTTATTCAGATACACTTGATTTAAAATAAAACCTTATACTTTAATAAATAATTATTAAAAATAATAATAATAATCTAGTGTGTTGTTGAAATTGAAAGGTTGAAGTTTTAATAAGTATTCAGAAATGATTTCATTTAAATTTTCCTTATTTAAAAAATTGCTTTATATTTTGTAAATGGAAGAAGGAATACATGGATTGCATATTAAAATCAGTGAACAAATATTTTAACTGAATAATGCTGGATATTTACTTTATTCAGTTTAATTTACTAATTCGCATATTAAACTTATTTTTGACAAAATTCAAAATTTGTAATGATTTTTATTTATTTGCTTATTATCGTATTTATTTTTAAATAAAATTACAGTCGTAGCGTTGGTTTACAATTTTTTTGCAATGAAAACAAAAGATATTGCAACTTAATGTAAAGTTTTGAAGAAAGAAAAAAAAAATTATAAATTTTTTCAAGCTCATTTATTAATTAACAAAGTATTATAGTGTCGAAACAAAGTATTATAGCTGTTTGCATGAGCCAATGAAAAAGCTGAATTTGCAACTTAAGTTAAAATTTTATCTTTTTTAATGATTCAAATAAGACAGGTTATATAAATATATATGAACAAATTTCTGCACGGTAGGAATAAATATTATGCATACATAAATTCTATATTTGCATGAAAAAAAAAACTGAATAATATCACCTTGCTATACATAATTTCAAAATGTATAAAATTTCATATCAGAGCAATCACTATTGCACACGTATCAGTAGCGTCTCATGAATGACATTTTGGATATGCTCCACTCGGGTAGTTAGAAACAATACATTAAAATGGGTATTTAATTATTTTTTTGCTTATTTTGAGAAATAATGCAGATATGATCACATTTCAGCGACTTTAACTTAAATGAAAATCTGCCGTTTGACTGAGGATAATTAATTATTTTAGGTTGCTTTTATTTTCGCTTCTGTTTCTTTTTTGAAACCGTCATCATAGTATCTGTAAATAAGATTAATTCTAGATTTAAGTGTTTTAAATGATTTTTTCAGGTTTAAAACTCATTTGTTTCAGTATATTTTATATGTTAATTATTTTAGAAAGAAAAAAAAGTGGGGAGGGGAAAGGGAGGCATGATAGTCATTGCTACAGTATAGATTTTTCATGCATTTTCTGCACTTCATATTATATGTAAGATTTTTTTAATCATAAACCATGATTTAGGTGCATTCAGTGATAATTGTTATTACTAGCGTGCTTCGCCCGCTAGCAGATCAGTATTTTTAAATGAAATATTATGCTGCGTGCGCGTATTCTTTCACCACCCTTATGATTTCTCAAAATTCCATGTTATTATTCATAAACTTTCATTCTTAAAAAAGGAATTAAAAAAGAAATCATTTAGAATCGGGTAAAAACACACCAGGTCCCTACTGCCTTCGGCACGCAGACCCATGTGCGCTGCACGCGCACGTGTGAAGATATACGTGCGCTGCGTGCACATATTCCTTCTTAAGTCAAACTTTTATTCTTAAGAAAAGAAAATTTTAAAAATCCTTTATCATCGGGTAAAAAGTCGGACCGGGACCCCACTGCCTTCGACCGTGTGTGCTGCGCGTGCACAGGTTAGTACATACGTGCACCTTCCCCACCCTTCCAGCCCCTCCTAATTAACCTACATATACCAATTTTGAACTGTCTAACTCAATTAGCTGAGATGCAAAAGAAAATCTAATCAGGAAACCTCAAAACGTGTAAATGGGGTGAAATCTCGAATTCCACTTTCGATAATATAAAAGTACTTTAAAATATCTTTCGAATGATGTATTAAAAAAAATTTAATCATAATTAGAATCTGAAATATTGAAATTTTAAAATATTACAGCGCCATCTGGCGGTAGAAATTTCTGTAATCTACTGTTCGACTCCAAATAAACAAAGTTTTCAAATGATGTATTACTTATGAAATTATTTTAATTAGTAGCTGAGATACAAAAGAAAACCAGTTCAGGAGACCTCAAAACGTGTAAATCAGGTAAAATCTCAAATTCCACTTTCGATAATATAAAAGTACTTTAAAATATGTTTCGAATGACGTATTAAAAAAAATGTAATCATGATTAGAATTTGAAATATTGAAATTCTAAAATATTACAGCACCATCTGGTGGAGGAAATTTCTGTAATGCACTGTTCGATTCCAAGTCAACAAAGCTTTCAAATGATGTATTACTTATGAAATCATTTTAAGTAGTAGTTGAGATACAAAAGGAAACCTAATCAGGAGACCTCAAAACGTTAAGTCTGGTGAAACCTCGAATTCCACGTTCTATAATATAAAAGTACTTTAAAATATCTTTCGAATAATATATCAAAAAAAAAAAAAAAAAATAATCATAATTAGAATCCGAAATATTGAAATTTTTAAATATTACAACGTCATCTGGCGGTAGAAATTTCTGTGATCTGCTGTTCAATTCCAAATCAACAAAGCTTTCAAATGATGTATTATGAAATTATTTTAATTAGTAGCTGAGATACAAAAGAAAACCTAATCCGGAAACCTCAAAACGTGTAAATGGGGTGAAATCTCGATTTCCATTTTCGATAATATAAAAGTACTTTAAAATATCTTTCGAATGATGTATTAAAAAAAAAAAAAATTAATTATAACTAGAATCTAAAATATTGAAATTTTAAAATATTACAGTGCCATCTGGCAGTAGAAATTTCTGTAATCTACTGTTTGATTCCAAATAAACAAAGCTTTCAAATGATTTATTACTTATGAAATTATTTTAATTAATAGCTGAGATACAAAAGAAAACCTAATCAGGACACCTTAAAACATGTAAATCACGTGAAATCCGAAATTCCATTACATATGGTAGTTGATTAATTTAAGGCGACAGAGATGTGACGTCTACTCTTGAAATTCAATTCAAATAAGTTTTAAAATGACATATTACTTTTGAAATTATGCGAATTAGAAGCTGAGATAGAAAAATGATAAAACAATTTATGCCTGGCGTTTTCGTGGTTTTCTCCAAAACTTACGTAATTCTGGGCAAAATACTGTTAAAAATCGACAGTATGAAATGTGAATGGAGTATCAAAATTCGAAACTCTACAAAATATAAAAGAATAAAAGCATTCTGGATTTTCCGTCATTTTCTCTGAAACAACCATTCTTTTTATACATTTTTGCCTCCCCCCCTTCTAATAATTTTACACTTGAAAATATCCGCAATCGATTTATCTTGCCTTAAAACCTAATAACAGCAATTTCAAACGCTGTAACTCATTTTTCTTTTTTTGCCCCATCCCCTCCTCAAGCCCTTCCTAATAATTCTACACTTTCAAAAGTATTCACAATTGAATTATCGGGCATTAAAACCAAATATTATGAAATTTCAACGGCATATCTCAATTTAAAATACTGCAAAATATAAAACAAAACTTAATCTTACATTGTGCTTTGATGACATGAGTTGTGATAAATATAATTCCCAATAAAAATGTAATTTTTTTGTTTATTCACACATTTTCAAGAAAATTGAACAGTAGCTTTATAATATGCTGTCTAGGTCGAATATTAATTCAAATGTAACGTGAATAAAAATTTGAAAATTGCAATTTTCCCCCCACTGTAAAACACGTGACATCTTAATCGGTTACAATCATTTCCTTTTTTATTTCAGACAGTAGTCTGACATTTGAAATGACGTTGCCACAAAAAATTCATACTTTAGTTAATTTTAAAAAATCTAATTGTTGTACCGATAAGCCACTTGCACTCTTAGATTCAGAAAAATTGCCCCTTTCATTTGATACTAAATTTTTAACGATCAGACTAATATTTCTAATTTATTTCCCACTTTTTTTATTTTGATTAGACATGAGTCGATATTTTAATTAATATCTCCACAACTAATTAAAATTTTTAAATTCTGTTTTCAGGAGGACCTCGGACAGGCTCCAGAAGATCCGAATGTCAATTCTTGTACTTATGCGTTCAATAGGGGCTGAACGTATAGAAGAACAGACAGACAGACAAACCTTTCCTTTTATTATTGCAGATCGATGGTTCAACCATTCGTTTTAAAGGTATCGGCGAGCTCTTTTGAAAGATACCCATCATGAAAATTAACTCCCCTCAAGTGGGGACTTCTCCCCGCTCCTACATACACAAAATTTTTCTCCCAGTTGAATATCTCAATAACAAAAAATATATATTCGTTTCATTTGGTTTAGTGCAGTCTATAGATGTTAAACTCTACTTACCTACAATTTCCCCCATAGGCATAATGTATTTGAATTCTTTTGAGTGTCCCTGTACATGAACCATTTGCTTCATCTCAACGAAAAGCTTACTGTAGCATCCCTATATGATACACATTTAGAATACCGAGTTTGGAATTTCTGCTACTATTTGTTCTTGAGATATGCTGATAACAGACACATAGACCATTCGCTAAAAACACGATTTTCGTATTCAGGGCACCTCAGAACATGTAAATATAACAAAAACTCACGTTCGAAAACTTGACCCTAAAACAATACTTTCTCGACCCTATGGGTAAGAGAAGGTAAAAATATGTTACAATACTCACTTTTAACCTTTTATGAGAAATAGCTTTAGAAATAATAATAATAATGTAGTACACACATATGCGTATATATATATGATTTTCTTTATTAAAGGTTTTGCCGAATATTTTAAAATCTTTATTTTTTATTTAGTATTTTTGTTTGGATGTAACAGTAGGTTTGTACTGAGGAGAAATTCTTCACAATCGACAACAAAACAAAATCATGAATAAATATATATCAGTGCTGCCAACTCTCCCGTTTTTCACGGGAGACTCCCGTTTTTTAACCCTATCTCCCGTTTTTACGTTTTAATGTGTATGTCTCCCGTTTTTCTAATATTTTCGAAGAATCGAACTAAAAACGCTAATTTTTGACAATTCGTAGGTGTCATCTTTTCAGATTTACGAAGGCCTTCCAATTCACAATCTTTCTGCATCCACAACATAAATGTCGATATTAATTTAAAACTTACTGTATGAGATTTTAGAATATCTAAAGAAACAGAATCCTTCAATATTTCTTGCTTACGTAATTATTTTTAACTCCCCCTCCCCCCCATATTTTCTTATCTCCAACTAGTGATCGGTGATCAAATGCTCTTTTGTTTTTCATTCTTTGTCCATCTACAAGCCACAACAAAAATGTCAATATTCATTTTAAACTTGCTTTATTAGATTCTAGAGCCTATAAAGAAGTAGAAAGTTTAACAGTTTACACTCATGTAATTATCGTTTGACTCTCCCCCCCTCCCCCCCCCAAAAAAAAAAAAAAAAAAAAATCCTTTTCTCCAATTAGCTTTCTCATTCTACAACAAAAGAATCAAACATTTTCCCCCTGGTTTTAAAAAATGTAGGGTACTGCTAGTTATAAAAAAAAAAAAGCACTTTTTAGGTTCTTGAGGGCGATTTGAATTTTTAAGAACACATTTGACATTTAAAATCCAAACACTTAATTTAAAAATTTAGTTATAAATATGCATACAAAAAGAAAAAAGTCTGTTAACTTTTCTGTACTTTTATTTGTTGTTAATGTGCTGATTGTCACACACAATAGTTTTATTTATATTTACAGCATTTAGGTTATTTTCTACAAATGCAGTAATTGGGGGGGGGGGGGGGGGAATAAGATTGGGGCAAAGTGTTTTTTTTTTTTTTTTTTTTTCTAAACAAAGATTAGGCGAGGTGCAGCACCCTCCTTAAATTATCTGGGGAAAACTCTGGAACAATGTTCATAAAAACATTGATCCAGTTGTTTTATTAGATTTTAGAACCAACTGAAGCGATATAGGGGTTCAAAATTCTTTACATGTGTAGTTATTTTTAGACTTTGTTAATGAACTTGTTAACTATTTGTTTTTCCCCAATAAGTTTAAAATATAAATTATCAAATAAAAGTTATATTAGGTCTTCTCAGTTAAAAAAGTATCATGTATTGAATAAAATAATTTTGTTTTGTTTTCTCCATGAAACCGTAAATCTCCCTTTTTCTCCCTTGAAATTATGTGAAATCTCCCTTTTTCTCCCTTGAAATTATGTAAAATCTCCTGTTTTTTTTTTTCCACCAAGGTTGGTAGCTCTGATATATATATATTTCCTTTGACAATTATATTCTTATGTTATTGCAATACATGACACACCTGTTAAATATATGTAGTATATATACACACATGAATTTTAAATTGAAATAACTAATGCACAGAGTAAGTTATATTTTAAATATGCAAAGCAAAAATAAAAAGAATAATTCAGAACATGTGAGCCAACTTTTATAATTACATAATTTTATAAAAATGCAGAATACATAACTTTATTTATTTACTTTGATTTTCATCAACATTGAATTCTAAACATTCTTCTTTTAAATGCCAGCAAGTAGTCATCTTGGATGGCATGGTAGTAAAACATTACATGCCTTCCAAAATTATACTAGGTAGCATGAATGTCCAAGTTGAATAACGCTTCCTCCACGTATGAAAGTTATTCAGATATTCATACATATAGTAATTACAAAATTTAAAATAGAAAGTATACTTGGTAATAAAGAGACTTTAAGTATGCACACAGGTCCCTAAATAAATCTATGAATACTAAAAATAAAAAGCACAACTCAGAATATGTGAGGAAACTTATATAATTAATTACACATTTAAAAAATGCCGAATGGAATACATACCTTAATTAGCTCTTGATTACCATCTCTGTTTTAAGGACAGCGCATTCTTCCTTTTAAAGCCAGCAAGTAGTCATCTTGCAAGGCATAAAGTAATAAAATTTAATACCTTGCAAAATTCTACCAGCTAGCGTGACTGGTGATATTCTCAACGACTTCCTCTGGCTCATGTAGTATCTTCTTCTATTCTAATAATCAGTTTCTTTTCCATACCGACATATGTGATTTACTGAATATTATTTAAAAAAATTCTATTTATTTCTTCTGAGATTGTCTTAAATGAGTGTTAGTATAAACTTTTATTATTAACTATACAAATTAAATTATGCTTAATAATTTTTACAGTCATGAAATTCATAGTATAGGTAATAAAAATATTTATCATAGATAACTACATAAAAATATATTCACGTATATCTTACAAACTTATTATAAATCTTATTTATCAAATTTTCGTATCTGTAATTTAATAATCCTCACTTCACTTATTTTGGAATGAGAAACATATTAAAAAGATGAAAATAGCATTTATTTCATTCTTGTTCAATATGAACATAACAAAATTTTGAATATTTGTATATATAAATTCAAAAATTTTAAGTGAAAATTTACATAGTGTGGGAAAGTATACTTCTTTTAACAAATATAAACTTACTACCATTATCATGGTAGTTAAAAATTGAAATGTTTTCAGGTCTTTTTATCTTTTCTCCAAAAAAAAAAAAAAAAAAAAAAAAAACTGTTCATGTGAATGCAAAAATATCACTCAATAAAATCAGTCACACATTAAATCTATATATTACAAAAGATGGAAGATTAAACGTAAACAATAATATTATTGTATCATAGGATCTTAACTGAAGCAATACCTTATAATAATGAGCACATTATGAAATTGACTATTTAAATAACCATGCTCTTTAATAATAATAAGTAAACAGTAGCTACAGTCAAATGAATACTTTCTATATTTCATATTTCCATGAAACAGATTAAACGTAAACAATAATAATCTTTTTGCACCATAGGATCGTAACTGAAGCAATATCTTATAATAATCAGCATGTTATTATGAAAATGACTATTTAAATAACCATGCTCCTTAAAAATAATACGTAAACATAACCATGCGGTTTCATCCTATTATACGGTACCGGTAGCCCATTGAAAGAAATGAAAAATGAAATTGTTTTTGAACGGAATGACAACTATTTACTTTTAACTATAGATAAGCCTTGTTCGTGTTCGCAGTGAACAATGTCCTATGAATAATAATAATAATAAAAAAAAAAACTGTTTGACTATTACGAAAAAAATCAAAATTATTTTATTAAGGCAGTACAAATGCATCTATAATATCTCATACAGAAGGACAGTATAAGTACTAAGGACTTGAGAAAAATACTTTATTACTTACTTTATTCTAAAAAAAAAAAAAAAAAAAAGCAATGATAAAAATAATGCAAAATCATCACACACAGAAAAACAAGATGGCTGCCGATCTTTAAGTTTAAGGAGAGGTGTAGAGCTATCCTTAAGAATTTAAGGATCCTTAAAGTTAAAGATCTTTAAACGGACATCTGAATTTCTATTTTAAGGAAAGTCGGAAATAAAGATTGTTTACATTTCGATTGACCAATGAAAATGCATCTTTTTAAAGATCTTTAGTTAAGGATCCTTAACAGCGGACATCTGAATGTGGGGATTAATCAATAGTGTATTGACCGAAAAGAGGCGATGCTATTACTCATTTTCTGCATTTTCCCCATATGGTTATAAATCAGCATGTATTGCTTAAAATTACGCCAAACTACATATAAAAATTTTTATTAACAAAAGTTATGATGATTAAACATTTCCGAAGTGACTAACATTAGGGTACGTTGGTATAAATATTGATATTAAAGAGAAATTTTGATGGTCTGTGGCACAACAGTTTTTGTAGTGTACAGTCAAAATTTGACCCAAAAACAATACTTTCGGGTCAAATTTTGGATTTTTCCTATCCATATCTGTGGATGAGAGAAAGAAAAGAAAGAAAAATATAAGCATTAATTAAGCAGAGGAAAAAACTAGCCTAATTAGCGAGAAAGCTGTCAAACCGTTTGACTTCTTGTAATACCAGATGCTTGCTTATCGTTAAGTTAAAGCGCGAAAATTTTTGTCACATTCTGCAATTCTGTTGATGCTGTGCAGACCGAACCTTGTGCCGTTTGCTGATCAAGCAGTATATTACTTATTCAATAACATCCGTGATTAGTTTTATGTATCTAAACCCTGGATCTGGGGAATGCATATAAGATTTTCATGACAGAAGACAATTATTTTTATGCTATGTAGAAGATCTTAGAAAATGTATTTTTCTAATTGTTTATTATTATTATTATTATCATCATTATTATTATGACAAATGAAAAGAAAACCGGGAAATTTGTTTTAAATCATCAGAAAACGATGGTTCAATTATTCGTTTTAAAGGTGATATCGAATTCTTTTGAAAGACAATCATAGTGAAAATTTTTATCCACCCCTCCCCGATCCCCCAGGGATGATGTATGCTTATTCCTAGGGGAAAAAACAATCTCCTATGAATAATAATAATAATAATAATAATAAAAAACCTGTTTGACTATTACTCGTTATACAGCCAAATTTAATCAATAATCTCATATACATGCTTTATGACAAATTAACGTTGTATATATAACCAGTCACCATACTTAAAAAGGTATAAATTTCAAAACATTCAATTGACTAACTATTTCAGTCTTAAATTAAAAAAAGAAAAGGATTTAATTCTAAAATTATAAAAATTTCCCGTTAAATTTTAACATTTTGAGGTAAATAATTGGCAAAATTCATAAATTAAATACATAATAAAAATGGAAAACTTATTTAATAAAAGAATAATTCGACAAAAGGAAGGTATTATTAAGTATGACAAAACCTCGTAACACGACAGATGCAAAATGCAATGCTATGCAGCAAATACTGCATTCGAATAATATTCATGTTTTAGTTATAAAGCAATAGAATCCATAAGTATTATGGATATATCATTAAATAAATTACGTCGTGAATAAATCTCATGAAAATTTTATTACATTAATCATCCGATTTTCCCTTAACAAATTGCCTTCGATGGAACACTGATTGGCCTAACGGCTATCGCTTTTTCGTAAGAAATATGAATCTGTATATTATATCCTTTTTATATGGGCTTCGTCGAGCTTAATTTTTAAATATATTTTTTATTTCAAACACATTCTGAAATATCTGCATCACCAGAACTAAATATGAGCAAACGCAGCCATACATAATCAATGGTTGGAATGTCAACTTTTTGCCAACCAGTCCTGAGAGTTGAAATGTTTGTTTACCAACAAGGAACTGCCCTATAGGAGCCTTTGGATGGGTGAATGAAACATAAACGAACATGGCTGCTCATCTTCAGCACGATCGGATATGATGCTGGCAGTGAAATATCTATCAATAAAACTGAAAACAAAGAAAGAATTTCATTTTTTTCCTCAATAAATCTTCTACAAAGCAAAGCTAAAAAAAAAAAGTATTTCGAAATGTTCGTTCCGAAATGTCTGAAACGATATTTGTAAACTCTTACGAGTATAACCGAACAAAAAACTGATATTATTTTCAGAAATATAGAATGTTTATTTTTTTACTCATGTTTTACTAACAAAATAATCTAGTTGTGTCCATAGATTTTTATTGCTGAAACAAGTTGTATTGAACAGTATTAAGTTTGAAATTAACAATAACGTTTGGTTTGATTTTATAAATTTTTTTGTAAACATTTGTCTAGGTTATTTTGAAATTATATTAAGCATGTTAATAATGAAATTTACATTAGATTACTTACATAATCTAACGCATTATGTATTCATCGCTTCAATCTGATAGTCTTGTTTGAATTAAAGAATTGCTGTAATCACTAATTTAACATATATATTTCAGATATTATACATCAAATGTAATTTTATTTTACTAGGGTCATTAAAAAAGAGTTATTGACCATGTAGTTTTATTGAAAGTGAAATGGTACATGAACTAATTTATTGAAAAAAAAATTTTAAGACAGAAAAAAAAAAAAAAAATAATAATAATAATAATAATGAAAAATCTTAAAAAAAAAAAAAAATCTTTGGAAGAAAACTTATTAATTTATCAATATATTTACTTTAAAAGTCTTCATTTCCTCATGGTAATGAAATATTTAATTTAAAACTGCACATATGAAGGTCTTATACATTTGTTTTAAATATCTAATGTAATTTATTGTCATATTAGGATAATTATAAATTCTTTCTTGATTTTTTCTTGACACACAATATGTATGAGTAAAATAATTACTGAAGTTTTCATAGAATCATGTACACATTTTTATCGTTTCTGCCGCTAAAAGATATGAAATCTTGGGGAGAAAACACAAATGCTCAGATTTTGATATCCAGATATTTCATACCAGATATTAGGAAGATAGGAGTTTTCAAGATTTATAAAATATCCTGTATTACTATGATGCATTGTTTCTGATTACAGCAACAAATTTATTTAAAAGAGTTTTTAGACTAATCAATTTGTCGTATAATTTTTTAATAATTTGATAAATTGTTTGCCCTTGCTTTCCTTAATCTAAAAAAAAAAAAAAAAAAAAAAAAAAAAAAATTAAGCCAAAATTTTCATAATTAACATCTGTACATTTACAAGTAAAAATTTGTGTTTACATGATAAAGCAGATAAAACGCTGTACTCTGCCAAATAAACTTATTTATGGCACTGGGATCACAGACTTTGACAAAGGGGCTTTGTACCTAAGAAAACAGAAAAAATTAGATTCATGCTGGTTCAACTTGTAGGTTCGTCCACAGCTGCATTTGGTGATCTTCTTTTGGCATTGTTTTGAACGATAATGATGTCCTAGATTCTTTGTAACATGATATGGCAACCTGTTTTCAGAAAAGAAGGTGAATGTACCAATATTTTTTTGAGTTAACTGCTTAGAGAGAGAAATTTTTTTTTTTTTTTTTTTTAAATGTAGTTTAGGAAATCTAGTTTATATTAGTTTATTTTCCCGTAAACTGTAGAACATTTAAATGTTGTTAGGTACTTTTGTATTTCGCTGGCACAGGGAATGAAATCACCAAAAATCATACGATCGATACTACTAATCATTAAGCACCTAAGAAAGAGTAATTGTTTCAAAACACTATAAGTAATAATAAGAAAATTAAAGATACACAACCATTTAAATACTATTTATTATTTTTTTTAAAAGGTAAATTTTCTGAAAATTCACTACTAGAGTTAAAAAGTGTTGTCTCATAACAAATATAACATTTATTTTACCAAATTCGTAATAGCAAAGATGAATTAACTTTAAATTTGAAAAATAAATAAATATATAATAAACAAATCAGTGTTACTGTCGGTAACGAAAGTGTCCGAACACTAGCAAAAATTTCTGCGTGAAAAAAAAGTACACTTCATACGGTTTTGTTAAATAAATCCTTATCGAATCATGTTCTTACACTGATTAAGAACAGGATTCGACAAGGATTTATTTAACAAAACCGTATGAAGTGTACTTTTTTTACATAGGAATTTTGCTAGCGTTCGGACACTTTTGTTACCGACTGTAAAAATTAACTTTTAATCCATTAATGAATCCATTGTTGTTGCCATTAAAGTTTACCTGGCGAAATTTGCACTGGTGAAATGGAAAAGTATTTGTATATATTTATGCATATTGATGACCCTTGCATTAAAGTACTTTAAGCAGTTATTTTTTTCATGCAAATTGAGGTACCGTAAAAACTAGTGTGTGTGCCGTGGGCCCTTACGAAAAAAATATTTCTTCTTTCGTTGTGGCCCTTACAAAAAGTGCGACTGATAAACGATACATATATATATATATACCGGGTGATTCAAAATAGATGTTACAGTAATTATCTCGTAAACTAAGAAAGATAGAAACATACTTCCAATTACAAAATTAGAGCAAATTAAGAGTAGATTTCAGATATGGCATTTTTTTGTCAAAGGGGCTGTATACATATTAAATACGAAATTTATTTTTTATACGGTCCCTCCTATCATGTGACTATCATCTCTCTAAGTCAAAATCTCGCTGAGTTATTGCAATTTGAAAATGATGACTTACACCACTTTTTTTTTTTCAATTTTGGCATCTATTTTTCGACGCCAACGGGCTCACTTTAGGGGTTATCTATGAGTTGAGAAAAATTAAAAAAAGATCCTTTTTTTTGAAAATAGCAACTAAAATCGTTCAAACACGTGAAATCAACAATTTTAAGAATTTAATGCAAATTTAAATTATTTCGTATTGTTAAAAAATTTAATAGTTAAATTTCTTAGGGGGTCACCTGCAAATTAAAACACGTTGAGAGAGGGAAAAGACTAAAAGACTAGCAAAACCGTGTGAAATTTTCGCGCTTTATTTTTACCATTTCCATCATGGTTGATAAATTTAATGACTTCGGCTCTTTAACAATTCCAGCAAAATTGAAAAGTGTTAATGACTTCGATTTGTCTGTCTGTCCATCCGTCTTTGTGTGTGTCTGCGCTCTAACTCCCGTGAATATTCATAGAATTTCCTGAAACTGATATATGTTATTTTAGTTCACTATCGGATGTTCCTTATTGAAAATGGAGTGAATACATCTGCTAGCTTGTGCACAGGGACACCCGAAAGTATTCAAAAGCATTGTGTTCTATGAGAGGCATTTTTATAAACCATATTTTAAAACCTTTAATTTATGCATAGATTAATAAAATTGAAATACGTTATTATAGTTTTCTATCGAATATTTTCTATAGAAAATGGAGTAAAACCATCACTGGTTTGTATACAGGGACACCCGAAAGTATTCCAAAGCATTGCGTTTTATGTGAAGATATTTCTGTAAACCAAAATTTAATTACTTTGCATAAATCTTAATGAAATTGAAATATCTTATTCATATGCACAAAAGAATACTTTCTATACTGTACAGTACGATTATCATTAGATTTACAGGGCACGCAAAAATATTCAGTTACGTTAAGGGTTATTATTGGACATTTGCTGGAATTGTATTTTCGTTTACATTAAACATTTTATAACAATTTTTAACTGTGAATAAGATTTCAATTTGCATTTTTTTTTTTTTCTTTTTTGTCTAACTGTCTATCTGTCCGTCTGCCCGCCCCCAGCGTCTGTAAATATTTTCAGAAATTTTCAGAAATGATATATGTTATTCAGGTTTACTATATGATATACCCTATTTAAAATGGCATTAATTAATTCTTTACAATTGGTTTATGTACAGGAACGCACAAAAAATGCCAATGTATTGCGTTTTGGGACAGATATTCTTATGAATTACATTTAAATAACTTTATACTGTAAAAATCATAAGGAAATTCATATTTATTGTTAATATTCTAAAATAATGTTTTGTATAGAATGTGATATGGTATAGACATAGATGTATAATTCTATGCCAGGCGCGGTTACCGCCCTTCTCAACCCCCGTTTAATTATAGTGCCTATACTTATCAAAACAAAAATCAAGTCTGTTATCATTTTCCTTGAAACTTGCAAACCTTCATCAACTTTTCAAGTGGCAACTAGATATGGAATCCAAAGTACCAAATTCGCATTTCCTGTACTTATTACTTTCTCATACCTATAAGGGAGAGAAAGTATTGTTTTTGGGCCAAATTTTCGAAAGTGAGTTTTTGTTATATTTAGACGTTTTGAGGTAACCTGAATATGAAAATCGTGTTTTTAGCGGTTGGTCTGTGTGTGTATCTGTCTGTTATCAGTTTATCTCAAGAACAAATAGCAGCAGACATTCCAAACTTGGTATTTTAAATATGTATCATATAGGGATGCTACACTAAGCTTTTCATTGAGATGAAGCAAATGGTTCGTGTAGAGACACTCAAGAATATTCAAACACATTACGCCTATAGGGAAAATTGCAGGTAAGTAGAGTTTAACACCTATAGACTGCACTAAACTAAATGAAATGAATATATATATTTTATATGCATAAAAACATGCCTCATATAGACTATGGCAGGGAAATCATTCACTGTTCATTTACAGGGCTACACAAAATAACTAGATTATAATGCGACAATAGCTGAAAATTGATGGAAGTGCATTTTAGGTTGTGCCGTATATCATTACTATAGGTTTATATTTATGTGCGCTTTGTGGTTTGTACATATTCTTTAAACGATATGCAGGGTTGCAAATATTTAAGCTATAATATTCTTTTTTATTGTTAGTGAAAGTGCTTTACTATAATATTTTACCATGTCCAGGAAAGCTGCTCAGGAATGGAAATGAATTCCTCATAGACATATGAAAAATAATGTATGTTTTTAAGCTAAATATACATCGCTTGTGTTTTGTGTATTTACACGTGTTTAGGCTTCCTTATTACCAAAACCATTTTTTTAAATGTTTGATTATTGCCTGCGTCGAATAATTTCAGGAAACGAATAATTACCGGAGATCCCCCTCACACAGAACTAATTATCATTAAAACTCTTCCGAAGCCTAATTTGAATTATTTTAACGTAGGTTTACATAACACTACTCTTTATGTTACCTCTTAATTTCCAACCTGTATTTATGGTATTAAATTTCAGGGTAATAGAAAGTCGTGTGAGTGGCACACCAGATTATTTGTTGTTAAATTATGCTGATAATTCATATATATACAGATCAACGAATAAAAATTTACCTTTCGTATTCAGGAGGCCTCAAAATGTGATATTATACAGAAAAAAAATCGCTCTCCAAAAGCTACTTTGTTTACAGTATGGGTATGAGAAATTAATTTTGCGTTCTGTGTCAGCAGTGTTCTTCGGGAAAAAAAAAAAAAAAATGAGCAAACACTTACACCAATCACATTTAATAATAATAATAAAAAATGTTTACTTAAATTTTGTGTAGGCCTGTATATTGTCTATAAACTATATACACATGACTTTGTGTACGTAAATTTAGTGTTATATGTAAAACAAGTAACACAAAATGAAATACACTTCCAGCAATTCCCAAGTATAGCTCCAATATATATCGAAATACTCTGGGTAACCCTGTAAATGAATGATGAATGGTTGCTATACCAGAATCTACATAAAACATGCTTTTATGCGTATAAAAACTTTGTTCTTTTCATTTTGTTTAAGGCAGTCTGTGCATGTCACACTGTACATATGAGAAATTTCGCTTACAGATGTAATGTATTTGAATTCTTTTGGCTGACCCTGTAAGCAAACAATTGTCTGATCGTAACGAATACTTTAGTGTAGCACCGCAATATGATACGGATTTAGAATGTCGAATTGGATTTTCTGCTACTATTTGTTCTTGAGATATTCTAATAACACACACACACACACACACACACACACACACACACACACACGCACACACACCAAGAGAGAGAGAGACCAACCACTAAAAACATGATTTTTGAATTCAGAGGATCTGAAAACGTGCAAATATAACAAAAGCTAATTTTTGGAAATTTGACTCAAAAACAATTCTTTCTCTACACCGTGTATATGAATAAGAGAATCTATAAAGAAAGAAAAATGAATTTGAAAATTCCCTTTCAGTACATAAATTATTCATAAATTTTATTTGTAAAATTATCAATGAGTATTCTCTTGTGTATTCACTAGGAAAAAGAAGACATAACAGGTTAAAATAGCCGTCTTTCCCTGAATGATTTCCTTTTCTTTTTTTTTTTTTCCCCAAAGGCAACAACGTGTGTCTTATTACAAAAGCAATAGTAATTACAATTTCTCACTTTTGATACAACCCCTTAAGACTTGGCGAAAAATGCTAGAATTTTCAAATTGCAATAACTCAGCAAGATTTTGACTTAGAGAGATGATTTTTATTTTTATTTTTATTGTTAGAGCGAGGAGAATATTTTTCTAAATATAAGTCATATGATAGGAGGGGCCGTATTAAAATTAAATTTTGTATTTAATATGTATACAGCCCCTTTTACAAAAGAATGCCATACCTGAAATCTACTCTTAATTTGCACCAATTTTGTAATTGGAAGTTTGTTTCTATCTTTCTTAGTTTACGAGATAATCGCTGTAACATCTATTTTGAATTACCCGGTATATATATATATATATATATATTTTTTTTTTTTTTTTCCCCTAATCACAATCTTCAAAAATAAAATAAACTGACAGTTTTTTTTTTTCAGTGTTTGTATGGGGGAGGTGACAGATAAACGCAAATAAAGGGTAAAAATTTAAAGAATAAAAAATAACAATGTAAATAATTCTATTCGGGTAGTGTCTACCCTTGAGCTATAAGCATGCGATGATGCATCGAAAAACTGAATAAAAGAGAGTGCATTCGTTCTTTCCTATCAAAACGAACGGTTAGTGGAAAGGAGGATGCGAGAATCCAGTTAAAGTGAATACCATTTCT
This sequence comes from Salticus scenicus, assembly GCA_963930645.1. Taxonomy (NCBI): domain Eukaryota; kingdom Metazoa; phylum Arthropoda; class Arachnida; order Araneae; family Salticidae; genus Salticus; species Salticus scenicus. The sequence goes on along the minus strand of CAWVNO010001692.1, from coordinate 61,567 downwards.
TCTCTTCTGCCAGCAGCTGGAATCGATTACATAATATGAGCATAATTAATACAAAACTGTGAATTCATACCATAAAATGCAAGAACTCTCAACAATTGTTTCAGGTCGAAAAAAAAAACATGACCCTTTGTCAAGTGAGCAAAGTAGGCATGAGTGCTGCAAACAAAGTGGCAATGCATTTTGCCAATACATCTGATATTAATGATGAATATTGAAATGAATTCGTAAATAATGCTTGTGTTTACATAACATCATGGAATGTTAGGTGTTAGGTTATTTTTGGAAGTGGAGCCCTTACAGTGGGTGCGGTGATTCTTAACCCTTATCTACCAGTTACAAAATATTGTAGAAAATGGGTCTACTTGCACTCTGAAATGTATATTACAATTTTAATCATTTGAGTGGGGAAGAATTTTGTGAGAGCTTGGATACAAGGCACTCATTGCTAGGACTGGGCATTACATTGATGCTATGCACAAATTTATTTATAGCTAAAATCGGCGATCCGATTTAAAGATAACATCTACTACAAAATTTTGAGATGACGATGTTAGACAATGTAATATCGATTTAGAGATTACATCTGTTATGGAATTGAAAAAATCGGATGTTATCTAGGCATCAATTCACCTGAGTTAATGCATCAAGGAAAGTTTTATCGATTTAGCAAAAACGGTTTAATAATAAGTTCGAAAGCCGTCTTACGATTTTTTCTTTTTTTTCCCAGAATGATGTGTGGTTTATTTATAGGCAAATTGGATATTGACCGCCAGAATATAACGCATTTCGGCAATATGACACAAAAAAGCAGAAATTTTGTTAATTTTTAGTAAAATGATAAAAAATTTGGGAATCAGCTTTCATAAATTGATTGCTAAATTATTACTTAATTTGGCAGTTGGTTCAAAAATAATGCGTAGAGTTTATCAATCGACTTGAAAAAAAATTAATTTTTTTAAAAAGAAAGCAGAAATTTAATTATCTGACTGTGGTAAAAGACAAATTTTATAAATAAAAATACAAAGTTCAGTATTCCATCATATATCAGGAACACACAAAAAAGGGCTAAACAGTTTTAAAAAAAAAGGGGGTGGGGGAGGGGTGATCCAATAAAAACTAACGATAACAAAAGTGCATCAGAGGACGAGGATTGAAAAGTAATTCGTTAAATACTTTAAATAAACACGATAAAATGCAAAAAAAAACTAGCAACAATTGTTTCAAGTTGAAATAAAACACGACCCTTCGCCAAGTGAACGAAGTAGGCACAAGTGTGCTGCAAACAGAGCAGCTACGCACACTGCAAAAACTGGGGTCTTTCTAGGTGTTCTAGCTCGTATTTGGGCGAGTTTCAATAAAACCACGGGAAATTCTGAATAGCTAGGCTGATGAGTGCGACGTGGAATCAAACCCGACACTTCCCATCGACAGCTTTGAGCACAGAACCGCTCGGCCGCTGGTGGGCCTTAATTTGCGAAATAATTTAATAAGATTAAATAAAGGAAGCTTTGCACTTTTGGATCTATTTATGTGGACCACATTATAGCACGTTTAAATCAATAGTTTTAAATCATAGCTAAGCAAGGTAAGGGATTCTATTGGATAAGCACGCATTTCGCGAAATTTCATTGGACAGATTAACCTGAAAGTTTTATAGATTGGCAATATTTTCGCTGTTTTGGCGATATACTTGAACTTTAAAAGAGTATTTTTTCAATTCGGCTTATACACGGGTTTGCAATTTTGGGCAAGTTTCTGCAGGGAAAAACGTACTCTCGGCTTATATTCGAAAATATACGGTAATTCATTTTACAATTCTTCAGTGCTAGACATATTAGCTGACTATTTTTCTGTTTGAGAATGATTGCTTTTCGACCATGTGATAAGGTAATGGAAATAAATAGAGCTGTACCGAGTACTCGGTATATACTCGGTACTCGGCCAAATTTGGACTAAGTATTTGGCCAATACCGAGTAGTTGTAATAATTTCATTATTTTTATACATTATTGAAAGAAATGTAACATTCATAAGGGTTGTTTATTAATAACTAAACTGAAAAATTATGAAAATATAAATATAAAGTCATTAAACTTTTGCTGCAAACAGTTTTCGCAGTTAAAACGGGCGAGTATGTCACCAAACTCGGTATAGCGATAATTCATGGTATGAGCTTTTAGTTACAAGAATTTAAGTATAACCATCTTGTATGTGTGTAATATGCAATTTTTTTAATAAAAACTTAGTACATAAAATTGTATCTGTAAAACAGACAAAAATAAAATATTTTAGAAAAAAGAACCCTTATATAATACTAATATAGTAGATAAAACATTAGTTATATATTTGTGCAAATAAAAGTAAGACACTTTTAAAACTGTAAGAAAAGATTGATTTTTAATTTAAAAAATAATAATTATAAAAAAGGTAAATGCACTGAAATGTTATTAAAAATATATTTTAATAATCAAATTTGTTGTTTTGCAAATTATGGCCCAAAACCACCTATCTTTTTTACTCTTCTAGAATTTGAAGATTAATGATGTCTATCATGTTTGAAATGATAAAATATTTATTTTAGTGCTCTCATTTCATATGTAAATTTTCATGCATCTTAAATTAAGCCTGAATGTATAGGAACTTCTATATTCTCTAAGAATTATCTAAGAATGTTTCGCATCTGAGAAAGACTATATAATAAAGAATGAAATTATCAATTATTATGGTTTTAATAATCCACTAAGCTGGACATATCAAATATAACAATGAACCTAATTGTGTATACTATACACTACGAAAGTTCTGAAACATTTCATGAAAACATGCTGTTTGCCATTTAACTTAATTTTGTGTTCAAAAGGCATTTTTTTATTTTAACATGTGCAAAATTCTTCATATATACATCAATTATTCATTCTTTCTTATAACTATTCGGTACTCGGCCGAGTAGTAAAAGGCCGAGTACTCGGTTACTCGGCCAAAGTGCTACTCGGTGCAGCACTAGAAATAAAAAAAGCAGTTTTTTTTTTTTTTTTTTTTTTTAATGTAAATCGATTTAAACATAACTTGATATTCACGTGTCTTTACTGTTCACCTGTCTGCAGTTAAAAATTCTAAAATACAGCTTTAAAAAAAAAAAAAAAAAAAAAAAAAAAAAAAAGATTTACTTTTCTGAACCTGGCTGTAATTCTTTAATTTCTTAAATTTTAGATGGATTTCAACAGAAACCACCAATCACCCTTGATAAGCCATTTTGAGTGTAAAATATATCAAAGATATTCATTATTACTATATGTAATACATAATCAAAGATGGCGGAGACGAAAGCGTTGTTGTTGTTGTTGTGGTTTAGCTGGTTGGTTAGCAGAATGTTCGTTTTTCGCTTTTGACCCAACGGTCGCTTAACACGGTTGGCTTGTGGTCTCTGGTTTGCGTTTGGCCCAACCGTCGGTGAATGCTGCAGGCCCAACAATGATATTTTGCAGTTCGCCCAACTGTAGTTGGATACTGTTGGCCCATCCACCTTGTTTTGCAGATGGCCCAACAACAGAATGACACTGTAGGGCCAACTGTTATATTTTGCTGTTGGGAAAACAGTATTTGAGGACTGTTGGGCCAACAATACTATTTACTGTTGGCCCACTGTTATTTTGCGCCCTTTCCCCAACGATAACAATTCCCGAACGAACTAACAATAAATCGCAGTTGGGCCAACAGTCTGTGTTACTTGGGATCATTCGAAAGATATTTTAAAGTACTTTTGTTGTGGACTGCTAAAGTTTTTTTTTCTTTTTTATTACATCGAGGAATTAGTCGGATAGACCATTTCCCTGTGTGCAGCCCCGTACAAGCTAGCCTTTGAATGATAGTTGTCAAGAGGTAAAATATTAGAACTAAGGAAGCACAAACTGTCAAATGTCTAAAATCCATAGCAATTAAATTTTTCAATAAAGCTATTTGCACTATATATCAATAAAGCTGCTGTAGGACCTGAAACCGGAAAAAGGCACCGCAGGTTCTACTGAGTGGGAGTTTCATAAAGTCGGATTTTTAAAAGAGTGTGAACCAGCTGGTTTCTGAAGGTGGCTAGTATATAATAAAATCAACTGTTCTTAAGACAAACTTTGAAAAAAAAAAAATAAATACTACAGCCACATTTAAAAAGATTTAGTAAATGTTATAACTTAAATTTTAATTATGTATCAAGAAACAAAAATAAAGAATTCTATGAGAACGTTACTTACAGTGTCTTGTTTTAGAAAGCTTCCTGTGCATTTTGGCTACGTCAGTCAAAATTTCCTTTCTCAGTTTCAGCAAGAAATTCTTATGTACATTCATTTTTTTCTTCATGTCATTCTTCTAACTATTATATCAAGAAAACTACTTTACAGTATCTATGGTCTTTTATGAAATTTCTATATACACTGTAAAGAAATTCACGTAATTTTTTTCCTCTTTTCTGTTTTCCTTTTTATAAGCCAGCATATTTCGTTAACCTGTAAATAGAACTTCCTTTCTTTTTTTAAAGATAATGAACTCCAAAGCAAAAAGTCCTTCAAAGTAATACGAAAGAAGATAACGTACTTATTATCAATGAAACTTTCCTGATAAATTCTACATAATCAGAATATAACATAAAAAATGTATCATTTTTACTAATTCTTATTGATATTGTCACACACACACACAAATTAAAGGTCATTTAATATACCTATCAAGGGGAAAGTATGCAACAGCAACTTTATATTAAACCTGCAACATATATTATTATTAGTATTCCACTTAAATTTAAAACATTAACTGTGACATTGAGATGTTTCTAGTTCTACTAAGTGAATGATATAGTATGTTATGTTATTTATGGCAGATATAAAAGATCACTTTTCAAATTTTATAATAAGTGTAAATCATACAGCTGTTACACTTTTATTAAAAATGTTTTAGATGACAAATGATTAAGTTCAAATAATAATGATAATGACAGTCACTGTATAAAATTATACTCTCAAAAAAAAAAAAAAAAAAAAAAAAGAAGAAGAAAGAAAAACCAAACACAAATGTGAAAACAAAAAATAAACAATAAAAAATAAAAAATAAATAACTGAGTATAACCATAAAATATTTAATTGAGTATAATTAAATCAGAAGACAATGTTAATTAATATTTATTGCTATGATTTAAATGTTGTTAAAATGCATTAAAATGTAAACATCACCTTAGTTGAAGGATTCAGTATATATTATATAGTACATAGGTAATAACTGTTGTACCATGATAACTATAACAAATATTAGCAATAAAATAAAAATTGCAATATAAAAATATTATACTAAAATGATTTAAAATAAAAATATTTCCAATAATATAAATACATAACTGTAGGTAAATTTTGAAGCGCTTGTTATTAAGTATAAGAAAACTTTCTCCACAGTATAATGCTTAATTAAATTACACTATATTGCAGACAATTCACTTAATTCATTTTTTGATTTTTACAATCATCGAAAATAGGTTTATTCTTTTCAATATATTATTATAGATATATTTTCCTAATAAAATTATATCTAACTCTATTATGTTATCCTATGTAATATATATACATAAGTAAATGGTATACAATTCAATAGGAAATAAAAATAATTTCATTATCAAACGAAATGGACAAACATATACAGTATCAAACTTATTTTATTCTTTGTATAAACAGAATTGAAAACATATATATAAAAGAAAAAGAAAATACCTATGCACTAAATAACTTTAACAATTAATATGACAATAATAACATAATGTTAAATATTATTATCATTATTCAATAATGTAAATAAGTTGTCTGAAAAATTTTGCATTATAATGAACTTCCCAAGAGATAAAACTTGCAAGGAAAAAACTAAATAGAATATTTTTTTTTTCTATAAGAAATAAAATATATAAATTTTTACCATCCATTAATTATAAGTTTCTTTAGATTATGGTTTTCATACTAGAAATTTATCTTCTGACGTCGAATTTTCGTAATTATATGCTGATTTAAATATAAATATTGGATGGGTTTCACAAACGTCAATTAAGAAAAATAATCTTGCTTAGCACTATAAAATCATCTAATTATCATCTAATTTAACAAACAATCCATCAATTTCATAATCATAATTCGCTCCGCTCGGCGTTCTCTCTTTTTTGTTTTGTTTTGCTCGAAAAACTAATCACGTGATTTAAAAACCCCAAGAAATTTTCTGGGTTTTGTGAGTTAAGCCCGAGTGAAGGAAATGTCGTCTTTGAATGCTGGACTTGGGTTACCCAAACCATGTGATACCATCTCTGAACGCTTCTGGGCTTGCTCTGCGTAAAAAGCGTTAACTGGCGTGACGACCCAAAACTGGCCCTAATAAAGGTTACTATAGTTCGACTTCCACGAGTTGGCCCCTGTCAATCAAGCGTGACGTAGGCAGCGACGATTCTATAACCTTGAAATCGGTTGAGGGTGAAAAGGGAGGTGGTTTGCTATCTTTACGAGTTTTGCGACATTTTGGCGAAAATACTGTTTATTATCTATTTACTTATTTACAAATTAGGAGATAGAACTTTTAGGCTTTCTAATATGTTATATCATTAAAAAATATTTGTTACATTATAACTAATTAATACGATGAGGAGTGTTATGATTGTCTAAACGATATTTCAAAATTTCGGTTTGCAGTATTTTTTTTTTTTTCTCTTTTTTTTTTTTTTTTTCCTTTCTTTCCTTGTGTCATAATTTAGAATGAGAACCATAAAAAAAAAAAAAAAAACTACCAATCTACCAAACTTTTTTTCTTTTTGCTTTATTTCTCTTAAAAATAAATAAATAAATAAAAAAAAAAAAAAATTGTAAAAAAAAAAAAAAGATTTAAAATTTAAATAGAGAACTACACTCCTGTAATTAATTTTTTTTCTTTTCTTTCTTTCTCTCTCTTTTTTTTTTTTTTTTTTTTTTTTCTTTTAGACAAAATACATAGAAATGAAAAGCCATTATAAAAATAATGTAAGAAATTATCTTTCATATTCGTATCGTATCTGATGTGTATGCAAATATTCTGAGAGCTATTGTACATAATACTGTAAATTATGTGTACAGCTCAATTTATTTTAATAAAATTCCCCATTTATTTATTCAGTATTTTTAAAAATGTTTTTCTTTTCTTAAAAAAAAAAAAAAAAAAGTATAGCGTAAAAACTTTTTCTCATTTTTATTTTTTAAATGTTTTCAAAGAAAATTATTTTTTTTCTGAAATACAAAATAAAATGTCTGGACAATAATTTATAATCCATAACAGCAGCACGATTTTCTTGTTTAAATTTATTGCTCAAAACTTCTTTATGCAAATAAGGCATTAGTGCCTTTTGAAATTTCAGACATGATTGAAAAGTGTTTTTTTTTTTTTTTTGTCTTTTTAGTTTATGTGTCATTGATTTTTAAATATTAACACATGCTCCTTTTAATAGGCAAAAAGGATTTCAGCTGGCGAAAAGTAAAAATTATTGGCTTGATGCGTTATTTTCATGGCAACCTTCTTTTGTCCCCACCCATTCATTCTTTTCACTTTGTGCACCCCTTCCTTAAAGTAAACTCTTCGAAAAGAAGGAGGGACGAAGGGCCAACTCGTGAAAGTTGAACTATACACTGACATAATTTTCTCATTATTGAGTGCTATATCGATTGCAGGCCATTCTATCGTGTATGGTAAAAATGAATGACGTCTTTAATTAAATTTTGGTAATTTTTCATTAATTTACAAGATGCAATCTAATGTGGTGCAGCATTTAAAGTATAAAAAATGATTTACTCAGATATGTATTAAGTATTATCTAAAAGTAGAATTTAAAAACTAACATTGCGAGATGACATTGACCTGCTAATCATAAATGATTTTTATGCTATTTTAGTACTTTATAACTTATATATCAAATATCGGGAATAAAAGTTTCTTGTAATCTAATATTTAAACTTTCTCTTCTCACTACAACTATGCAGTTCCCTCCTTCCATATATCTGAAATTTTTTTATGCATTACTTTATTTTATGTCATGAGTGACTTCATAAAATTTTTAGTGAATTTAATTTGAATGAAGTTTTTAGTGTGCACTAAACATAAATATTAGAATTTAATGGACCCCCTCCCCTCCTCCCCCAAAAAAAGCTACCAATTGTTTTCTTAAATTTCTAGTATACAGTATACTGCAGTAATGTTAAAAGAAATGAAATGTATTGGTTAAATGGCACGATCTCAGAATGAAATGCCTCACTCACTAGGCTACCCTTTCTCTTTCCATTTTGAAATATTTTATTAGATACAGTTTCATATTTCAGTTTTGACACAACTCCATATGTATACTATTTGCATTAATTCTCATAATACTGCATTATTATGCAAAAATTTGACTTATTTTCCCATGTTAAAAAAATCTGAAATTTTAATATCTTATGAAATTTTCAATTAAAATATTCAGAGACCGTGACTTTTATACAACTGCCATGAATTGTATTTTAAAACTAGTTTAATATCGTTATGATTAAGATATTCCTCATAATTCCTGTTTATGTGGAATTTTTATTACTCATTTTTCCATGTTTAAAAAAAATCCTACATTACAAATAACTAATGAAGTTTTTGAAGTAGAATGTGTTCATAGTTATTAATTCCAGCAACAAACATGATTTTTTAAAAATTCAGTATGACTTAGAGATGTGAGCGGGGAAAAAACCCGGGTTTAAACCAGGGAATAAACCCGGTTTTTTGGGAAGGGAATTTTGAAAGTTTCCAAAACAAGGGAATTTTGAAAGTTTTCGAAAGTTACGAATTTAGCTTTTTTTTTTTTCTGAGATTAGATATGTTTTAAGGCATTTCAAAATGTTATCTCACATTTAAATGTTTTTTATGATCTTCCAATTTTTAAATAGTGTTTTAACGTCTATAAATTTAAAAAGTGCAAGTTTCAAATTTCATTAATTAACAGCTTATTTTCTGTTATTGCAGTATGTTTATATCTTAGTTCTGACTGTATACACACTGAGTTAAATATAATATTTCTTCTTTTTTTTTTTTTTATCGTAATTGGAGTTTATCATGCTTCAGTTGTATATCTTTAACATTTTATTTCAAATATAAAAGAAAAATGCTTCAAAATATTCTGCATTTTATTTCAATTAATATTTCAACAATATTAATAAGCAAAAAATAAATAAAGAAAGAAAGAACAGCCAAATTATTAATTAGCTGTTGAATATTTTATGCATTGATTTGATGCATTAAAAAATTATTGCTCTAATTCTTAATAACCGAAGAACTCATGTTCGATTCATGTTCTCTTTAACTGATTATAACAAAATTTCATAAACTATTGTGAAATTTTTTTCGATGAATTATAATAAAATTTAATAATTTTAAAGTATTCTAACCATAATTGAATTTCATTGTATTATTTTTTATATCATATTTTATTATGGTATTCATAAAAAAAAAAAAAAAAAAAAAAAAAACTTCTACTGTTATTTAAATAGACAGACAAAACTTCACCATTTATTATTGTCAATAACGTAAATGTTTAATTTTTTACAATTTTTTGTAAAATAATCACATAATTTTTTTATATCGCTTTTATTTAAGCAAACAGAATAAAAATGATAGTGAAACAAGTTGTTTGTACACTTAAAAGAAGTGAAATTAAATCTAGGTATCAAAACACTGAATATTAGTTTCTTCCCATTAAAGTGTCCAAAGTTCCCAAAATTCCCGGTTTAAACCCGAAAATTCCCATGTTTATTCCCCTGAAGCAAAATTCCCGGGTTTTTTACATCTCTAATATGACTGCTTGTTTTTTCTCAAATTTTTTATACTTCTCATTATTGAGCTTAATTTTTTACAGATGGATCCAACACAAGTGTCTTGTTTGTGGCATTGCCTCCAGTAAAACTGTTTTTAGTTCTTAACTTTCCAGCTTTTTATATTGTCTCGGCGAAGTTTTTTTTTTTTTTTTTTTTTTTTCAACATTAAAGTTCCACTCAATTTTATTTCACCTCGCCCCAATAGAAAATTCATCTTCAGAGACTAGTAGAATTCTGGATTCATTTTAAACTACGGAAATTTAATATTGGGAAATCAAACCATAGCATTGCCCTTATGTGATTACATACCTTGTTGCTAACAATGTCTTAAAAATTATCTAGAAAGCTTGGAACATTTTCTGAGTACCACCGATCGTGCAAATGATTCTGCTAATTGAGATCAGGGAAGGGGCTGGCACCAGGGATAACAACAAAAACCCTGATCAGTGAAATTGCAGATGAAGCCTCCAGGTGTCAGGCAAATAATGCCGGCAAAAGCCCAATTAAATAAGTATATATATATATATATATATATGTATGTATAATATGTGTACAAAAAATTAAGAAGATAATCCATTATTAAGAGCTTTCTATATAATCTGCAACATTAGATGATGTGTGATAGTCATATTCAAATTTTATTATATTTCTCCTTAGACTCATGGTATATTAAACATTAATGGTGCTTGGTGTGTGATTATAAAAATAAAATAAACAACAACGCCTAAAACGCAAATAAAAACAATAGTAGAGCAGACTGCTGTTTCGGTAGCAGTTAGCGTACAGTCTTCATGCTAAATGCTATGCTACTGATACAGCTGGCTGTTCTACTAATATTTTTATTTGGTGTTTTAGACGTTGTTGTTTGTCTTATTTTTTATACTCATGGTATACTACTTTAACATAAATTACCAGACATTTAGTGAAATATTTAAAAAATACGGGCTGAATAATATCTAAATAATAATAGTGTAAAGAAAGTACTACATCTCCTATTGCAGTGAAAGTTTTGCCACGAAAGCAAAAACAAGACCAGTAAAAAATAAAACTGTTTAGGATTATCCTGTTAAAAGTTACACCTGAAGGCAAAAATATTAAATATGTAATCAGTGAAATATGAGCATTTTTACAAAATATTTAACTATGCATGTGCAAGCTTCAACAAAATTTCTTTTGTATGATTGAATAGCCCAAAGTATTGAACTAGTTACTAATATGAAAACCCCAAATAAATATTGTGTAAATTCAAACAGTTAGTATATTGAAAAGAATTAACTGAATTTCAATTCCTTCAAAAAAAAAAAAAAAAAAAAAAAAAAAAGGAAAATGATGAGGGTGTTTTTACCAATATTTATTCACATTCGATGATCATTATATTACCATTAATTGCATAAAAATAAAAATGTGAGCAAACTACCTTACAATACATCCTCTTTTTTTTTTTCGAGAAACTGTATATGATTTTCGTATTATTGCTTAAAACTTACACGATATTTGTTCAACATTTTCAAATAAGTTGCTCAATACATTTGGCTATTAAATTATGAAAATAGATTTTGTTAAAGCTTGTGCATGCAAAACTAAAGCTTATTTAGGAAAAATACTTATTATTTCATAAAAACGTAGATCTTAACGCAATCTTATATGTTAAAACACAAGCGAGTTTCTGTAAGACTAAAATCGCTCTATCTGGGCATGCGTAGAGGCTGTTCCTGTCTTTAGACGAAACCAGTGACCAATCGCTGAGAGCCTCTTCGGATTTCTTGAGCGAGTAAATTCAGAAATCTGAACCAATCAGAATACGAATTTGGCTCATGCGTCTTCGAGACTCGGGATCATGGCCGCTAATTTTTAATATTGGATATAAATTTAACGATTTTCCCTATTTACAAGCAGTAAGGTGTGTATGCATTTTTTTTTTTTTTTTTTTTTTTTTTTTTTTTTTTAGTTATTAAATTATTTCTTTTACTTAAAGTTTATATTTGTCATGAATTCTAGAGTATTCTGATAGGTTGTTTAGTGTTTCTGTTAACATTTGTATACGTTTATATTAAAATGTTACTGTTAGCATTTTAACCTTTTTACTACTTTGTATATATTTATATGAAATATTACTGTTTGCATTTTTTAATGTTTTGTGTTCGTATAGTATATTCAAAATGTTAGATCGATATTTTTGTATTGCACCAAAGATAAGTATTTTTATTATTAGTTCCTCCCATTATGTATTTAGTTTATTTTTGAAATTCGATTGCAAATTGTATGCTTTGGTTGCAATATACAAACTGCTGAGTTTTTTTTTCTTTGCGTATTTTAAAACGCTATACTGAGTAAATAAATACCATCATTCTATATAGTTTGTTGATTATTTTCGGTGCCATATAGAAATAATGATAATGCACATAAGCATATATAATTTTTTGAATGTACTTAATAAGATATACATATGTAGCAGAGAGAAAAAATGTAAATGGTAACATTTTAAATAAACGTATAAAAAACAGAAAAAAAATAATTAAAAGTAGTTTCCAATGCTAAAAAATATACACAATACTCTAGAACTCATACAAAGGCATGAACTTCACTTTATACCTAGAGGAAAAATAAGACAATGAATATGCACTTTATTGTTAACAAAAAAAAAAAAAAAAAAAAAAAAAGTGGGATATTTCAAATTTATGTGAGAAATTACATAATTTACGTACGAATCAAACAATTAATGATAAAAATGGAAAATTATTTATTTTCTTTCCTGCTTTTTTTTTTTTTTTTTTTTTTTTTTTTTGACTAAGGACAGGTACTACTCGAGTACTCAAAATCTAAATTTTCATCAGAAATGCAGAAGGAATTGCTCATGTTATTACTTAATCTAATTTAATGTTAATTTTCATTTTGATTTTGAGCACTCAAAGAGTGCAATAACTGGCATAACCTAAATTATTTAACATTTAATTATTGCAATTTTTAGCCTTTACACTTTGTAGTTGTTTGTTGATATAATAAACACTTCATATATCCTCTTAACAAATATTTATAATTAAAAAGTATTCTGAAATAATTACATAATATTTCCTTTTTTTTTTTTTTTTTCATCAAGAATTTTTATAAAAGTTAAGTAAATAAAGAACACTACAGGCTTCGAACTAATTAATATATTACCCAACTGAACTAAAAAAAATTAATGAAATACTGAGAGCAATGTGAAAAAATGAAGGGTCAATCCCCCTTATGATATATTTTTGAATGAGATTTTTCAAAACATTGCGAGATTCTCGCAATCCCACCCTATAATGGTAACCTTGAATTAACTGCGCTTATCTGTACATTATAGTAATACATTGACTTATATTAAATTCTGAAAATTTATTTAATGGAAAGTAAATCAAATGTGATAGATACAAACGTACATTCACAAGTTTTATCTTTAATTTTTTTTTTTTTTTTTTTTTTTTACAAATTACCCAATTTGTTTCAAATAACTCACAAGTTCCGTGACAAAGCAATTCATGCTGCATACTAAGTAAATTGACACTTGATTACAACTAAAAAACAAGGTTTAATTAGAGTTCTTCGTGTTGCATAATTTTGCAGGCTAAAGATTAATTAGAATTCAAATGAAATTGTCACCTGCACTTTGTCGTTTTTTCCAAAACAAGGCTTTACCTAAAAAAGGATTTTGTTGCAATTTGACCTCCACTGGTGTATGATCAGAGTTATGAGTTTTTTTCTTTGATATCCAAATTAATTTTTATGTTATCTTCCTATATGGTCAATTAGAAATATTGTTCTTCTAAACAATATGTAGAAACTACAACCTAAGAAGTTTTGGTTCATCAGTACTATACATCAAGCAGTGCAAACAACAGTTCCTTATTTAAGTGTGTGCATGTGACGGCATGATGCTTACATCCACAAGTTATGTGAAGTGTTGAGCCATTGTCGTACTAAGCCTAGCATGCTTGAACGCTAGATTTGCCGCTAGCTGTATAGGCATCTCTCAATTTTAGTTTTCCTGTCGCCTGCTTATGGGAGCACTGATTTTTTCTTGGGCGAAAGTTTCGCAAAATTTTTCTAATTTTTTCTTTAGAGATTATGAATTATTGTTTTTTCTTTTTTTTCATACTTTTAAGAGAGAAAATTCGTGAAGCTGTGTGCTGAATTTATTTACAAAATGTGATTCTTTAAACACAATTCTCATGTGGGAAAAGATGTGTGTGTGTGGGGGGATTTTTTATCTATCACATCTTAAAAAGTAAAAACAATGTACCTTTATAATGAAGATAAGTTAGGTGTACAGATGTGTTTACGAAATTTTGGTAAAAAACTGGAAAGTTGTAAATCAAGTCACAATTTATTTTTATTTGTATCTCAAAAACTATTTTAACGATTTTCTTTAAATTCACCATATATACCATCTTGCAGATGCTTTTTATTGGTTACTTGCATAAAAATTGTTATATGTTCTGATTTCGTAGTCCAATTTTAACTCTGCATTCAATTTCTAAAAAAAAAAAAAAAAAAAAAATGGTTCTACAGGTCTCAGTGGCAGAAACACGGCGACATAGTTGCGGACACATAAAAACGGCTTGCGGACAGTTTTTGTCTGCACTGATAAAGAAAAAATTGTCCGCAATATTCGGATAACAATTCACTTATAAAAAGTTCTGTATCAAAACTAAAACCAATACTTTTATTATTTATACGTAATTATTTATATTGTGTTGTGTCAAACATTGCTATAAAATATTTAATTGAATGAGTTGAATTGAATAAATAAAAACGTTTAGGCTATATTGTTCTGTAGTAAAATTGTATTTGTGTATTGTTGCACGAGATCACCACTGATGTTAACCTCTCCCCCCAATCAGCTTTCAGGCCTTTTCGTAAGCCATTTTCACCCCTGATTACACGCAAATTTTGCAGACAGATTATGAAATTTTAAAAGCCTGTCGCAGACAGCTAAAAAACTTTCTGTCACTGGGCTACAGGTTTGTTTGCAAAAACACCATTTTATCTACCCTTTAAATATCCTTTCATATGTATTACCGTAATTTCTGGTAGATACCCCGCAGGTTATATGATCCAGTTTTGCACCAGAAATTTAATTGATAAATATATTTATTTGTACGAGCTCTTCCTTCGAAAAAGTATAGATTTCTCTTTTAAATAAAATTTCTGGTGGAGAAATGACACATCTTACCTGCGAGGTATCTACCAGTAGTTACAGTAGTTGATTTCCAATGTACAGATCTTTTTGTAAAGTTTTGATAAAATTGGATGGAGTATGGAGTACCAACATCGGTATCTAAAAAAGGTTGATTTTCATTAATTTTGCTGTAAACCTCTGTCTAAATATCTTTTTGTCTGAATTAATTGGTTAGCAAAAATTTTTTTATATGTTTCTGATATGAAAGTTCTGAGTGAAAATATTAAGTGAAAACGACTACCACATTTGCAGGCTTCGCAGCGCTCATATATTTCCTGTACTTCCTATATATTTATGAAACCTCCTATTTTTCATTAATTTTTAATTGTCGCTCAATATTTCCTTTATTTTAGTTTTGAGTACTTCCGAATGTCTGATTGAATGCGCTGTATCTACATATTAATTTGAAACGTGTTTTGTCTATCCACTAAATTGAGAGAACGGCTAGGTGTAAAAATTTGGTTGAGGTGTCTAAAAAAAGGTCTTGGTCTGTAGATGTAACATCAAAAGAGAGGAAAAAAAGTTGAACGGTTTCCCCCCAGGGGGGGGGGGGGGGGCAGAAGTTAAGAACATGTTTGCGAGCTTAATTCAGCTCCAAATTACTTCACGGTGAAGAAGATGTACATGAGGGGACTAGACTCAAATACTAAAAAATCAATTTCTGCGATTTTGGAATTTTCGACTTTAAACGGTTAAAGTAGATTTGGGGAAGGAAAGGGGAAAGTTAGTTTGAGAGGGAAGTCCGTTCTAAACCCACATATGTAGCACATCATTTTAAAGGTCTTGAAATTTCATGAAGATTGGGGATGTTTGTATACAATATAGTGCACCCCCTAGTGGTGAAAAATGGAACTAGGTGATTTTGTAGTAGACCCTATCATGTTATACCTTATTTTAAAGGTCTTAGTATTTCCTGACTGTTGGTGATGTTCGTACAGAACACACTGTGCCCCTGGCGGTGGAAAGTGCAACTAAAGCATTTTGCAGGGTACACCACCATGTGACCCCTTATTTGAAAAGTCTTGGAAATTCAAGGCAATTAGTGATTCGTATACAACATACTGCACCCCCTGATGTGAATTTTGTGTAGCATACGGTGCCGCAGTCACAGGCAGCAGAAACACAAGTCAAAGGTTCATTCGGTTTAAGGTTATTTTTTGAGAATTTTTCATGTTATTAGCGGCCCGCATATACCCTGGGGTCACAAGGCAGAGTTTCATTCGGTTCAAGGTAATTTTTTTGTTATTGCTGATTATTTTTTTCGCTATGCTTTTATTTAAAAATAGAAATTCAAACAAAATCGAGTTAAAGATATGAAATTATAGAAATTTAAGGTTCATTTCTATTTATAAGGATTTTTCCGAATTTCTTTTTTTAAGTGAAATGTCGTAAATTATATTAGATATTTTAACTTGAAATATATTTAAATAGTGATGCGACAATTTTTGAAACATTACAGTCAATAAAATGACCGTCGTATTCGACGGGTTCCAGCTAGTTCTCTATAATAATGCAAACGTTTTTAGACGTAAGCAATAAATTTTTGCAGTTAAGATGCACTTTATTTACGTTGTGGAAACTGTTAGCTTAGAAGAAAAAATCTGATGTATTAATTTTTCTTTATCAACTTAATTCAGAGGTTTTAAATGAAAAAGTTGCTAGTATTACAATAATTGTGAAAATTAGTAATAAAGTAAATAATTTGGTCCAGGTATATACAGGCTATGTTTATAAAGTAAATTTAACAATGAAATTTAAAATCTGCCCAAATTCCTGAAGAATTTAAGGATACTCTATTTTGATTATGTATAAGAGATATTTGATGACGTTTATATTACTTTAAAGGCATGTTGAACATGATCTATAGTATAAAAAGCACCACAGAACTGACATTTAAAAGTAATAAGTAAAAAACTTTGAATAAACTCTATAAAATGCAAGTACTTGCAACAATTGTTTCAGGTTGAAAAAAGACATGATCCTTCGTCAGGCAAACAACATAGGCACTAGTGCTGCAAACAAAGGGTTCTTGAATTTTATGGTGTTTATTCAAATTTTTTTACTTATTATGATACATATAATGCACAACCTCGTGTTTTTAGGTTTGCATCATAAAGTTATTCTACTGTATGTTAAATATTTCTTTCATTCTGATTGCAGTATGCTTTTCATGTAGACCTGTGTAATTACTCAAATTAAAGGACAAGGCACTAAACAGGCCTTGTGTGTGTTGTTAAATTGAAATTAATGTGAATTATTACTGTTATAAACAAGAAATTTTTTTAAAGGGGGTTCACAAACTATAGTACACGATGTTAAGTGTTTAAAATGCAATATAACAACAACAAAAAAAAAATCTACAATTTTGAACCCCGCCCCCCTCTCCCCTTCTCCACCATCATCTGAAAATGGCTTTGGTTCTGATGTGTTTTCAGACTAAAATATTATTTGTTTTAAAGTATATAGTGTTAAAAGCAGATACTGTAAAAAAAAAAAAAATAATAAAATAAAAAATAAAAAATACTATTAGGCTTCATCTTCTTTTGTCACAAACTGTCTTTCATTTCACATTTTCATATTCAATTGAGAACTACAAAATCTGCACAACTCAAACTTTGTTGATTTCAGTTCATAAAATAAATATTATATTTGAGCCAGAAAAATTGGATAAATCTAACAAAATGAAGAAAGTGCACTACAGCAGCATTCCACTGTAGTAGTGCCTACATGTAAAAAATCTGTGCTTCCTTTTTTTTTTTTTTTTTTTTTTTTTTTGGGGGGGGGGGGGGTTGGGGGATTGGGAGAGGGGGATATTATAATGTTTAAGTAAAATTTAATTTTTTTTCTACATTCTTATGCCACATTAAGATGTGCATAATAAAGGAATAAACTAAAACGAGTAGTGATGTGAGGCTAAAAAAATTTCTGTGTTTTTCAGGAAAATTTCCAAAGAAAAAAAGCAATTCTTTTCGTAAATTTTTGACATACCATATTTAAACTTTTTTTACGATAAACACAGTACAGTTAAGTTTCAGTAATGTTAGATATAGTATGAAAAAACAAAAGTTTTTATTAGATATTTAAAATATTACCAGATATATGTTTTGAGCAACTTGCTCACGAAGGAGAAGGTTAATATAATACAAGTTATCTATAGTTGCTAATTAGAATTTTCAATGTCCTTTCAACATCTTTGTGTGAATGCAGTTGTAAAGCATTTGGAGACATAATAAAATACAATATTGAAATATTAGTCACTGCGGTACTGCTGAGCTTCTATTTTTCAAAATATTCATTTGATAAATGATGATACAGCAATGATTTTCAAACTATGGCAGCAATTCTGATTTAGGTCATTTCATGGTCTCTGCTTCTGAAAATGTCTCAGCCAGTTGAAATTTAGTTATGATCTTGGTCAAATATTCAATTAAAAAGAAAACTTAAAAAAAAAAAAAAAAAAAATCCTTAATCGCAAAATTGGCATGTTGAAAATTTTAGAGAAAAATCTTATATAAAATTACAATTTTTTTTAATCTCTTTTTAAAATTAATTTCTAAAATGGGAGAAAGAAATAAATAAGTATTTGTGATTTTTATGCAAGCAACATAAAATACAATTAATTGCCTAAATAAGGTAAAAACACCAGAGTTCACCATCCTTAAAATTTGTCCCGGAGTTTGCTACCCTTACAAGATATGTTGAAATAAACATTTAATAGCATCTATGAATTTGAATCTGCTCGCGCTAGATTCCCTAGAACTGGAGAATCTAGCTTGAGCTGATTCAAATTCTAGATGTTAATTAACGGTTATTTTAACATGTCTTTTGTGAGGGTGGTGACCATTGGTGTCTTTACCTTAAATAAAAAAGCTTAAGTTTAAATAAAATTTGGGTAAGTCTAATATATTCAATGAATGTCACCATAATTTATAACTAGAAATCTGGAAATCTACCTTAAAGAAAGTAGCTCTTCATTTATTTAAAATACCTAAAATTGAGTAATATACTTGAAAAATTCATACTGAGTTTCACATTTAAATGTTTTTAAAAATTAACAATAAAAAAGTACAAACCAAATCTTCTAAAAACTTCCTCATCCCCCCCCCCCCCCCCGTTTCAGATCCAGTATCCAATACTAACAGAACTAGGATTTTGTGTTTGCAAGTTATGCATAAAAATAAAACAAAAAATTGAAAATCAAAAGAATTTTGATGAAATGCACTATTACATGGTCTGAACTATCCCTTGTCAATCACCTTGTACAATTTCTCTGCCAATGGCAGCTAAAACGCATATTATTATATGAAGAAATTCGTTATGAAAATTACTCATTATCCAACGATTATTTATTTATTTTTTTATTTTTTATTTAAATTCAAAAAAATTATAACTGATATATTTTTTCTTGTTTTTCTAAAACAGTTTTTTAATTTTAAATTTTTATGTTTCATTTTGAACTTATAAAGTGCAAAAAGGCATTTTGTTTAATTTTTTTTGCACTTCATAGCTTCAAAATGAATTATTAAAAATTAAGCAAATTTTGGAAAAAGCAAAAACCAAATTCAATTATTCTGGAATTTTTAGCTTAAAAGGGGGAAGCCATCCCCTCTGTAGAGGATCAAAATTGTGATGGCATGTTTACAGACCACTCTTAGGGGTGTCATTTGCCGATAGCATAGCGCTAGTGTGACATGAATACTTCTCAACCTCAAGAATTTTTTTTTATTTTTTTATTATTATTATTATAAAAACAGAATTAAAAAAAAAAAAAAACAAAAAAAAAAAAAAAAAAACACTGGCAAGGGAACATTCAAAAGGCGTCATCTTCAAAAATTTTGAAAAATATATAAGTGATTCTACCCTTTATAAAACACCAGAAAGTGAAAAAATTTACGGCTGAAATTAATTACAGCGACCACAAAATATTATCAAATATTATTATGCATTTTTGGCGATTTAGCGCTGTTAGGCGTTAAGTTTGCGAGCACCGAGGTTGCCGTGTATGAACAGAACCGTGTTTTGCTTCTCCACCAAGTACTCAAAATAAATCGCCTAACAGTGTGAAATCGCCAAACATGATTATTTTGATAATTTTTTGTGGTCGCTGTAATTCATTTCAGCCGATAACTTTTCACTTTCTGACGAATTATTAACAGGAGAATCACATATATTTTTTTCAATATTTTTTGAAGACGACACCTTTCGAATGTTTCCTTTGAGTAATTCTTAAAACTATTTTCTCTGATATAATTAAATGGGATTGAGCTACGGTCAATGATATGTGGCGAGTCTCTGAGAACTGCAGAATGCACAGAGACACCTTATTTATATCGATTACTCAACCATCCAACATATATAACAGTCATTAAAAATTATCATAGTTTTCTAGCTTAATGCATGCTTTAAACAAATTAATAAATAAACTAATTAATAAACAAAACATATTTTTTATGTTTTGTCTATTAATTACTTTTTGAATTGATTAACCATTTATATTATTCTTTGAATATTTTTGTTTACTTTAACGTATAGTTTTATTTTACAAAATTTACATATTAAGAAAAAACAGTAAATTTTCTTAAAAATCCACAACCCTGAAAATAAATAGTATGCATTTTTCCAATGCATAAATATATATGTAGTATGTACATACATGCATAAATAATGTTCATCTTGCTTTTGAATATGAGCTCACTGCTATAAATTAAATTGTTTTATTAGACAACTAGCAGACTACGCCAGCCGCACTGGTCACTTTTTTAAATGAATCATTATAATTAATGAATTCTCAAAATTGCGTTAATTTTTATCACGTGAAAAAAAAAAAAAAAAAAAAAAAAAAAAAACTCTGATCGGGAAAAATGTCGCACCGGGTTCCCACTGCCTTCGGCAGGGTAGACCCGAGCGCGATGCGTACGCACGAATGCATATATATGACCGCTGCGTGCGCGTATCCTTCACCACCCTTATGATTATTCAAAATTCCATGTTATTACTCATAAACTTTTATTTTTAAGAAAAGGAATTAAAAAAAAAAAAAATCTTTTCTAATCGGGTAAAAACTCACACCGGGTCAGGTCTGCCTTCGTGAGCGTAGACCCGTGCGCACGGATTCATATATACGCTCGCTGAGCGCGCGTATTCCTTCATCACCCTTCCTGCCCCTCCTTAATTTTACACTTTCGAAAATATCCTCATTCGACTCGTAGGCACACAAAACCTATATATACCAATTTTGAACGGTCTAACTCAATTTCTATTTTTTTGCCCCTCTTTAGAACACCTTAAAACATATAAATCAACTGAAATCTCGAATAATTGCGATTAGCGCCCTCTATTGGATAAATTTAATGTAGGTTATTCGATAATATAAAAGTACTTTAAAATATCTTTCGAATGATGTGTTAAAAATAATTTAATCTTATTTAGAATTCGAAATATTGAAATTTTAAAATATTGCAGAGCAATCTGGCGGTAGAAATTTCTGTAATCTACTATTCAATTCCAAATCAACAGAGATTTAAAATGATGTATTACTTATGAAATTATTTTAATTAGTATCTGAGATACAAAAGAAAACCTAATCAGGAGACCTTAAAACGAGTAAATCTGGTGAAATCTCGAATTCCACTTTCGATAATCTAAAAATACTTTAAAGTATCTTCGAATGATGTATTAAAAATAATTTAATCGCATTCAGAATTCGAAGTATTGAAATTTAAAATATTACAGCGCCATCTGGCGGTAGAAATTTCTGTAATCTACTGTTCAATTCCAAATCAATAAAGCTTTCAAATAATGTATTACTAATAAAATTATTTTAATTAGTAGCTGAGATACAAAAGAAAACCTAATCAGAAAACCTTAAAACGTATAAATCACGTGAAATCTCGAATACCATTGCTTATGGTAGTCGGTTAATGGAAGGTGACAGAAATTTGTGGCGTCTACTCTTGAAATTCAATTCAAATAAGTTTCTAAATGACATATTACTTTTGAAATTATGCTTATTAAAAGCTGAGATACAAATTGATATAAGCACTATTATAAAACGATTTATGTCTGACATTTTCGTGGTATTCTCCAAAACTTGCGTAATTCTGGGCTAAATACTGCTAAAAATCCATAGTATGAAATGTGAAAAGGAGTATCAGAATTCAAAACTCTGCAAAATATAAAAGAATAAAGGCGTTCTGGGTTTTCCGTTGTTTTCTCCGAAACAACCGTTTCTTTTCTACGTTTTTCACCCTTTCCCCTCTTTCCGTCCCTTCTAAGAATTTTACACTTGAAAATATCCGCGATCGATTTATCTTTCCTTAAAACCTAATAATACCAATTTCAAACGCTGTAACTCTTTTTCTTGCCCCTTCACCCCACCTCCCTCTCAAGCCCTTCCTAATAATTCTACACTTTCAAAAATATTCAGAATCGAATTAACGGGCGTTAAAACCAAATATTACGGAATTTCAACGACATATCTCAATTAAAAGTACTTCAAAACATAAAACAAAATTTAATCTAATTTTTTCATTTATCCACACATTTTCATGAAAATTGAACAGTAGCTTTATAATATGCTGTCTAGGCCGAACATTAATTCAAATGTAACGTGAATGAAAATTTGAAAAAATTTGAAAATTGCAATTTCCCCCCCCCCCCCCCACTATAAAACACGTGACATCTTGATCTGTTACAATCATTTCCTTTTTCATGCCCACGGATTAAGATTATCAATATGATGAAAAACAACATAGGGCAGCCAGCGCGGAAACCTGAGCTTTCTATTCCACATTAATTCAACCGAGTGGAGGAAAACGATCCGATCGCCACCTGGTGTAGTATCTTTGAAACTTATCGGAAGAAAGTGAAAGCCCGCCCTTTTGGCTTCTGTCAGCATCCGATTTCCGAGAACGACCAATGACCCACAACAAATTTTAACAAACGCGTTAATTGGTAGATTGTTAAGATCTGTTCGCCCTCTGCCTCTATCTGTAAGATGAAAATTACTACTTTTCCGTAGCAATCGTAATACATCCTAAACTCTTAATCCGTGTCCGTGACCTAGAGGCAAGCAATCCGCGATTGTAATAAAATGCTCGCCCTCTGGTGGGCTAAGGTGAAATTATCACACCACTGCATATCATCATATTATGCAATCGATTTTCCGTGATGTAATGGCGGAGAAAGAACAACGTGGCTATACACGTGACTATTATATTTACTAACAACTGCAGTGCAGAGAGCGCCATCTATCGATCATTACAAACGCGGATAAATCTCATGTACTCATCAAAACCAAACCAAACCAAACCAGAGTGAATCAACATTCTCCGTTTGAATCAAAGAGGTATCAGAAACAGAAATCAGAAAGGGCAGCCTTACATTAGTGAAATATGTAAAAAAAGTATTGTAACTGTAAACAGTTGTAGGAAAGCATATCTACACATTTTTAAAAAGAATAGAACGCCTTACATGTGAGAAATATGTTCTAATGGCTTATCTAAGAACAGTAATTTAAATAGAGACCTACACAACACATTAACAGTAAGTAAAAGCCATATATGTTCCAAAGAATTTATTCACACAATGGAAAAGCAATATGTAAGAGAAATATGTTCCAAAAGTTTTTCTTGTGAGAGTGATCAAAACAGACATCTTCGCAGTCACACAGACGAAAAGCCATATGTGTGCAAAACATGTTCCAAAGGATATTTTCAAAAGGCTCATTTAAAAGAGCATCTTTGCACTCACTCGAAGGGAAAGCCATATTTGTGTGAATTATGTTCGAAAGGCTTCTCTCAAATGAGTCATCTAAAGGAACATATTCGCATGCACACGAAGGAAAAGCCATATGTATGTGAAACATGTTCAAAAGGCTTTTCTCGAATGAGTAATTTAAATAGGCATATTCGCATTCACACAAAGAAAAAGCCAATTGTGTGTGAAACATGTTCAAAGTGCTTTTCTGATATGAGTAATTTAAAAAGACATCTGCGCACTCACACGATGGAAGATCAATATGTGTGTAAAATATGTTCAAAATGCTTTTCTCAAATGACTAATTTAAATAGACATATTCGCAATCACACGAAAGAAAAGCCATATGTGTGTGAAACATGTTCGAAATGCTTTTCTGAAAAGAGTCATCTAAAGGAACACATTCGCACTCACACGAAGGAAAAGCCATATGTGTGTGAAACATGTTCAAAATGCTTTTCTGGAATGAATGTTTTAAGCAGACATCTTCGCACACACACAAATGAAAAGCCGTATGTTTGTGAATTATGTTCGAAATGTTTTTCTCAAACGGGTAATTTAAAAAGACATCTTCTCACTCACACGAATGAAAAGCCATATGTGTGCGAAGTATGTTCGAAAGGCTTCTCTCGAATGAGTCAACTTAAGCAACATCTTCGTATTCACACAAACGCAAAGATATGAATGTGAAAATCGTTCGATATGCCCTTTGAGTCCTGTAAAGCAACATATTCGCACTCACTCGAAGGAAAAACCATATACGTGATATATACATATTCATACAAAGGAATAGTCGTGTGTGTGTAATATATATTCAAATACGTTTTCTAAAAAGAACAGCCTAAATCGATAAGTACACGCACATATGAAAGAAAAACATATGTATATTTAATAATCTCCAATGGAATTTCTCAAAAGAATATTCTGAATAGACATATGCATAATTTTAAAATCTTGTAAAAAGCTTTTTTTTTTAAATATTCATACAAAGAAACTGTCTCTATGCTGGAAAAATGAGTTTTTCTTTTTATACAGTTTTTATGTTTTTGGTATAATGAATGCATTTTGAATATTATTTATTGATTTACCTGTTATAAAATTTTTTAAATACTATAATTCAAGAAATCACGTAAGTAATTGTATAAAACTTTATATTTATTTAGTCTTGGACAAAAATTTGAGCTGATTAGATTTTAATTATCATTGCCTAACAGTTAAGCTTGTGCCAGCTTTTCAAAATTTCTTCATATTTATATCAATATCAGTAAAAAGAGATTATAATAGGATTTAAATTATTTATTTGTTATGGAAAGCAAACTATTATTATTATTATTGACTGTCACACGATAGTATGATATATGACGCTGTACGATTATTGTTGTATAATTCTCGAGAATAATCTTTCTGAGAATATTCTCCTGGAAGAGAATAATCGAAAATTTTCACTAAAGCTCTAATAGTGGGTAATTTTGAAATGTGTGCTTTGTATAGTATTAATTTATGTGCAAGTTTACAAATTTATGAAATTTTGCTTTTAATAAAATAACCATATTAATAAAATAATTAAATGTACTTAGTTGTAAATATTAAAAAAAAAAAAAAAAAAAAAAAAAAAAATCTTTTCAAGGCTAAAAGATGAAATTTTATAAATTAGTGAAGATAAAATCTTGTGATAACTCAGTAATAAAGGGACGAACCATTAAATGAGATTTTTTTTTTAATTTCATTAAAGACACTTATTTTTAAAGGGTGGCATTTAATGAAATTTTTTTCTGATTATTTATGTTTTTGCTTTAAAAAGTTTTACACATATGTATATTAAATAAAAATGGTTTTATCCAACATGAACTGAAAGAATAAACATATTTATGAGGGATTGTTTACAGTTCAAAAAGAAATTGTTTTTGTATAGAGAGAAGTGACAAATTGACATGTGTAGCTCACAGCATGAATAACAAAATAAAAAGTAAAAACAGAAACAGTTGAGTTTAAACAAAGTAATGTCGATGCCAAAGAACTGGATGAGTTGTAGCTTGAATGATCTGTTATAAAAAAAATTAAACTGACTATTAACTTTGATTCTAAATTTTGTGTAACAAGTAAATCTCAAAATAAAATTATTTTCATTTCTAAGCTATTTGTTATTTTACTTTTTTATTTCAATAGAACATACACTATCTTTCCATAAATGATCGAACACTTTCTATTTCAGACCTTTTTTAAAATATCTCAAAAAGTACTAAACAAATCATTTTGAAACTTCAGGAGTGTGAAGAACAAATAAATTTCAGTTAAAGATTTATGTTGAAAGTTAAAGGGGGACCAATAAATTAAATAAAAATGAAAGTGTTTGGTAAAAAGTTTTGTTTGAAATCCAGTTTGGCTGTAGTATGTGATTATTGGGCTCTTTCTTTTTATGTGTATGAATTTTTATGTCTTTATCACATGCAATCAGGGAGATATAAAGGTTTCTTTTAAAAAATACAAAAACAGTTTTAATGTTTTTTGCTATAACACGCAAGGCATTAAACCCAGAGCAAAGCTATTTTCAGGAAACTCGGCATACAGTATCAGATCCAGCATACTGCAATCAAAATTTAAAAAATATTAAATATCTGATGAAATATGAGCATTTTTACTAAATAATTTTTAACTGTGTATGCGTAAGATTTAGCAAAATTTCATTTCCATAATTAGCCAAATATATTGAGCTACTTATATAAAAACCCCAAGTAAGTGTCATGTAAACTCAAAAAAGTTCTACGCCATAGAATGAACTGCTATTCAGTTTCTCTCGAAAAAAGCTAAAAACTATAGGGGGGTTTACTCACATCTTTATTTTGATTCAATAAATGATAATACAGTTTTCAATGATTTTAAATAAATATCTAGAAAATCCCCTTATCAATTTCTTATTTTTGGGAACAGCTGAGATTCAGTTTATTCAGTGGCATAGAATTTTGTAAGTTTACACGATACATATTTGGGTTTTTAATATAAGTAGCTCAATACATTTGGCTATCAAATTATGCAAATGAAATTCCGCTAAATCTTACGCATGCACAGTTAAAAATTATTTAGTAAGTACTCTCATACTTCATTAGATTTTTAATATTTTTTCAGTTTGATTACAGTATACTGTGTCTAATATTGTATGTCGAATTTCCTGAAAATGGCTTTGCACTGGGTTTAATACCTTGCGTGTTATAGCTAAAAAAGTTTGAAAAAAATTTTTTTGCAATTTTTTAAAATAACCTTCATATTTCCCTGATTACGTGCGGTAGGGACAAAAAAATTTATACAGCTAATAAAGAAGAGCCCCAAAATCACATGCTACAGTCAGATTGCATTTCAGCCATTATATTTTACAGGGTGAGGCCAATTGTTTTCACTTTTCTTTAATTTTTTACTGGTCCCTCTTTCTTTTTCGGCACACAACTTAAACTGAAATGTATGAGGTATAGCATGTTCTTTACACTCCTGAAGTTTCAAGATGATTTTTTTAATACTTTGAGATATTTTTTTTAAATGTCTGAAATCGAAAGTGTCCAGTCATTAATGTAAAGGTAGTGTATTTTATCATTTATTTATCATAAAATACTGTTTAAATTAAGTTTACTAACTTTTTAGCACAATTTTATTTTTAAACTAGAGCTTTTTATGATTCAGAATTCTTTTTCCAGCATATTAATTTGCATGCACACACCATCAAATTATTTGTTAATTAAAAATCGTCAGCATAATTGATAATAGACCTATGGTTTATATATAGTCCAGGCAACGAAGGCCAAAATTTGACGAATAGAGGAAAAAAATCGTGTAGTTTTGAAAATTTACATACTCATAGGCGAGAGGGTCCTGAACAACATATTAAAAGTCCCCGCCCGTGGGGGGTGAGCGGGGGGCATTTAAGGGGGGCAATTTTCAGTTTTTATTAAATATCTTAAAAACTATCGCATTTAGAGAAAAAATGTCAATTACAAAATTAATCTACGTAAAATTTCCTACAAAAATATATATTACATTTTGTTTGTACGATCAATAGTTTAGAAGATATAGGGAGATGAAATAACACATTTTCTTGAAAAATTCTTTTTTGCAATAGTAAAATCAACTAAAGTGTGCAATTAAAAGGGTTCTTGTCAAATATTTTCTAATGTAAAAAACAAATATGTACATAGGGACAACGCAAGGATAATACAGCATGTTTTGTAAGTTTTAAATAATTTTAAGGCTAGTAGGCGCAAGTGGCGGTTTGAGTAAAAATCTGGAAAGTCCAGTCAAAATAGGAAAAATAGAAAAAAAAATCGTGTAGTTTTGAAGTTTTGCACACTCATAGCCGAGAGGGTCCTGAACAACATACTAAAAGTCCCCGCCCGTGGGAGGTGAGCGGGGGCAGGGGGGCATTTAAGGGGGGCAATTATCAGTTTTTATTACATATCTTAAAAACTGTCGCATTTAGAGAAAACATGTCAATTACAAAATTAATCTACGCAAAATTTCCTACAAAAATGTATATTACATTTTGTTTGTACGATCATTAGTTTAGAATATATAGGGAAATGAAATAACACATTTTCTTGAAAAATTCTTTTTTGCAATAGTAAAATCAACTAAAGTGTGCAATTAAAAGGGTTCTTGTCAAATATTTTCTAATGTAAAAAACAAATATGTACATAGGGAATATGCAAGGATAATACAGCATGTTTTGTAAGTTTTAAATAATTTTAAGGCTAGCAGGCGCAAGTGGCGGTTTGAGTAAAAATCTAGATAACGAAGACCCCAAAACCGATCAACATTAAAAAAAAAAAAATCGTGTAGCTTAGAAAATGATCACAGTTATAAAGTTAAGTGCCTTGAATAACATACTAAAAGTCCCTAACCATGGGGTGGGGGGGCATTTAAAGGCGGCACATTTCAGTTTTTATTAAGTATCTTGAAAACTATTGCATTTAGAGAAAAAAAATCTCAAAGCTATAAGATTTTTTTTTAATGTTGATCGGTTTTGGGTCTTCGTTATCTGGATTTTTACCTAAACACCACTTGCGCCTACTAACCTTAAAATTATTTAAAACGTACAAAACATGCTGTATTATCCTTACATATTCCCTATGCATATATTTGTTTTGTACATTAGAAAATATTTTATCAGAACCCTTTTAATTCCACAATTTAGTTGATTTTACTATTGCCAAAAAAAAAAAAAAAAAAAATCTCAAGAAAATGTGTTATTTCGTTCCCCTATATCTTCTAAACTATTGATCATACAAACAAAATAGAATATACAATTTTTTTAGGAAATTTCACGTAGATTAATTTTGCAATTGAGATTTTTTTTCTCTAAATGCGATACTTTTCAAGATACTTAATAAAAACTGAAATGTGCCCCCTTTTAATGCACCCCCCCCCCCATGGTTAGGGACTTTTAGTATGTTATTCAGTACACTTAACTTTATAACTGTGGTCAATTTCTAAGCTACACGTTTTTTTTTTTTTTTTTTTTTTTTTTTTTTAAATGTTGATCGGTTTTGGGTCTTCGTTATCTAGATTTTTACTCAAACCGCCACTTGCGCCTGCTAGCCTTAAAATTATTTAAAACTTACAAAACATGCTGTATTATCCTTGCATATTCCCTATGTATATATTTGTTTTTTATATTAGCAGAGATGCCAACTTCTAATGACAAAAAAGCAGGAGATTTTTTAACAGAAATCCCGAGACATTTTCCAACAAGAAAGTAAGAAAAATGAGTAAAATAATGCAAATTTAATTTTAAGTAAAGCTTTATAAGCTTAAGAGGTATTTACAAAGCATCAGTATTAAAATTAAATGAATAATAGATGTTTCTTGCAGTAAAACAATCAAAAAAAAAAAAAAAAAAAAAACCTCAGACATACAGTTATTTAAAATTTAAGTCAAAATAGACAGATTTGATCATTCTACTCCTAATATAAAACAATAAGGATCTTAATTATCTTTGCAAAAGAAAAGGTAATAAAGAAATGAAAATATCAGCTATATTCTAATGAAATTTGAATTCTTTAAGTTTTCAATAGTTATGGTATTTATAAAAAAAAAAAAAAAAAAAAAATATTTTGATAATAAGACATTTTTCATTATGCAAAAATGAAAGTTAAAAATTTATTCTTAGCAAAAATTAGTTTCAAAGCATTATATAGTAATTCACATTCAAACTGAACTTGATAAATTACAGGGCAAGATAAACTTCAATTTTCTTTCAAATTTTTTTACCCAATCAGACAAATTTTAACCATAAATTATGCTAAGAGGGATAGATAAAAATTACATCAGAAAAGCAGGAGAAATGAGTGAAAAAGCAGGAGCATAGAAAAACAAGCAAAAAGCAGGAGACTCCTGCCAAAAGCAGGAGACTTGGCATGTCTGCATTAGAAAATATTTGACAAGAACCCTTTTAATTGCACACTTTAGTTGATTTTACTATTGCAAAAAAGAATTTTTCAAGAAAATGTGTTATTTCATTTCCCTATATATTCTAAACTAATGATCGTACAAACAAAATGTAATATACATTTTTGTAGGAAATTGTACGTAGATTAATTTTGTAATTGACATTTTTTCTCTAAAAGCGATAGTTTTTAAGATATTTAATAAAAACTGAAAATTTCCCCCCTTAAATGCCCCCCTGCCCCCCGCTCACCCACCACGGGCGGGGACTTTTAGTATGTTGTTCAGGACCCTCTCGGCTATGAGTGTGCAAAACTTCAAAACTACACGATTTTTTTTTTTCTATTTTTCCTATTTTGACTGGACTTATCCAGATTTTTACTCAAACCGCCACTTGCGCCTACTAGCCTTAAAATTATTTAAAACTTACAAAACATGCTGTATTATCCTTGAATATTCCCTATGTATATATTTGTTTTTTACATTAGAAAATATTTGACAAGAACCCTTTTTATTGCACACTTTAGTTGATTTTACTATTGCAAAAAAGAATTTTTCAAGAAATTGTGTTATTTCATCTCCCTATATCTTCTAAACTAATGATCATACAAACAAAATGTAATATACATTTTTGTAGGAATTTTTACGTAGATTAATTTTGTAATTGACATTTTTTCTCTAAATGCGATAGTTTTTAAGATATTTAATAAAAACTGAAAATTGCCCCCTTAAATGCCCCCCCTGCCCCCCGCTCACCCCCCACGGGCGGGGACTTTTAGTATGTTGTTCAGGACCCCCTCGGCTATGAGTATGCAAAATTTCAAAACTACACGATTTTTTTGTTCTATTTTTCCTATTTTGACTGGACTAATATAGAATAAGACTTACACACAGAAATATGAATTAAATTTCTTTTTAGAAAATCTTTGAGGAAAACACTCTCCTTAAATTTCAAATTTTAGTGATGGTTTTGTTACAAATGCAAATCTGCAGGCATTAAAAAAGTTTAACATGTATTTTAATATGAATAATAATTTTAATGAATTTTAAAGAATATGAATGGTAATTTTAATGAATTTTAAAGAATATGAATGGTAATTTTAATGAATTTTAAAGAATATGAATAATAATTTTAATATTTATTATTTGCTGTTGAATGCTTTCTGTCATAGAATAAGTACTGAGTGTTTAGAAAAATTGCTATATGGAGCTTACTGGAGAATATTCTCCTATTGAAAATTGGGAATTGTAAAGAAAACATCATGAAATAAGGTTTGTTTGTTCTAGTTATGCATTTCAAACTGAATAATTATGAATAAATTTTATCATTTATGTCACAAACATGCAAAAAAGGTATTTAAGAAAAGTAAGAATATTCTCGATTATTCTCTGAATTTGGAGCTTCAGAGAATATTCTCAGAATATTCTTGTTCTCAGAGACTATTCTCCGGAGAATATTCTCACCTCACATCTCTGTGTATGATACACCCTTTAATATGTCTATGACAAAATAAAGGGTGTGGTAAAATTTCGGATGCCACTATACTTTCATTTTTTGCATATTAAGACTAATCAGCAGAATTTATGAGATTTAGTATAAAGTATTATTTGCATAAGTGTGTATGTGTTATATCATAAATAATGAAAAATAAGCCTATTGGATGTCTAATGGTGTTCATATAATAATAAAAATTATCATTTGTTAGATTTAATTTAATAGCTGTTTTTTCCCCGTCCTTTTTATTCTTTTTCTTCCGATGACATTGTTCTACGATTCGTACGTAAAGTATTTAGCATATTAGAAAATGATTGTAATTTATCTGATGTATGGTATCAACTGCACTGATCTGATATTATATATGATCGCATTATTTACCTCTAACAGGCTCTGTCCACTTCATTAGTCACTATATTTAAATAAATTTTGAAAAATAAATGAATCATAATAATATTCATATATATATAGTATGCAGTGGGCTGTGGGCGTTTAAGAACTTTAAGAATACTAATTCTATTATTTACTAATTATTTAAATTTTAATAATGAAAGTTTAAATTATATATTATAATATTTACATAGATGCTAATGAGCATTTAAAGTTTCTTATCAAAAGTTATTTTAATATTACGTCAAATTGTTCACATCTCGTCACATAGATCAATCATTTGGCACTTCACTAAAGGCATCAAATGTGAAAACCAAAGTATTCAAATACAGGCATTACGTTCGTCAAGTACACAAGCCCCGTCGAAGACTCGTCGAAAACTGAACCTCATTCCTTCAGCGCTCTTAGCAGCAGCCCGGTCAGGAAGTAGCGCCGTTCACGTCATGAACATACACTTCCTTTAATATTCTGTGTGCGGAAACAAAAACCAAATCACGTGGTCCTGGATTTCGCAGTTGCAGCAAGCGAGGTCAGGGGAAAAGGAGAACTTTCTACTATATATATATATATATATATATATATTTATTATATTATTTTACAAATAAATAATTCAATTGAAATCGCTCAAACTTTTGTTTCGGGTACCCACTGCTTTCGGCAGCGTATTCCGCGCAGGCACTGTGTCTGGACAAGGTCCCCGTCACCTGTTGTAACGCTTAACGCAGACACTTCACGATTTTACAACTGACTATATCAGCACCTACTGAACATTTTAATTTTAGCACAATGCATTTGCGAAACATGGTAACATGTTTTCTCTAAATCTCCCTTTGTGATAGTAAAATTATTACAATTCCATTATTTTATCAATTTACAATTCCATTATAAAATTATATAAATATATATAAATTTTATTTGAATTTAAAATTCAAATTAAAAGTTTAATTATTTTTACTATATTACCTTTGATTTCTAACATTTAAATAAACAAGAAATAAAATGCATAGAATTAAATAAAAAATAAAAATATAGATTCTGCTGCTAGATGGCTAAGAGAGTTTTTTTCCTGTCAGTCCGTGGCTGGACGCAAGTTGATGGCTAAGAGAGATTTTCTTCTGTTTGTGTGTGTGTTGTTGCCACCAGCTTTTCATACTATAGTTAATTTAAAAAATTGTCGCTAGCGTTTCATACTTTAGTTAATTAAAAAAATTGTCACCAGCTTTTCATACTTTAGTTAATTTAAAAAAATCTAATTGTCCGATCGATAAGTTAATTTAACCGGGAATTCAGAAAAAATGACCCTTTCATTTGGTACCTTATTTGTAACGAAATTTTGATTATATTTTTTTAAGTTAATTAAAATGTGAAAAATAATAACCTGGTAAAAGCTTTAAATGTGGACATTTAAAATTTTAATTGTTGCTAAAAAAAAAAAAAAAAAAAAAAAAAAAAAAAAATTTCAAACATAAAATAAAATATGCTTTTACGCGAAAAAAAAAAAAAAAAAAAAAAAAATATATATATATATATATATATATATAAATATTTTACTCATGCACATGAAAAAATGAAAATTGAAAATGGAGTTAAAAAAAACAATTTAAATAAAGTTGCACGACATTTCCAAAAATTTATGGAAATATAAATGAACGTTAAATAAATAAAATAGTCGCCTGCTCAATCACGTGATATAGAAAAACAAAGAATCGAATTCAGTAAATATGGAAAGGAAAGGAAAACGAAAAGAAAACAAACAAACAACAATAACAACAACAAAAATAATAAGAACATAAACCAACGGGAAACCAAAGCGGGCTTTAAAGCAATTTCATGATTTCTTTAAATTTTATTTTTGTTTGTAAAGCGGTATAGAAAAGATTTTCCTTTAAATATAGTGACCAGCGAAGCGAGAAAAGCCTTCGTTCATTCTCTACCTTCATTGATTTCATGAATTAAAAAATGGTTTCGTTAACAAGCTTTGATCTATTGGCACGCAGGCAGCATCAGGACGAGTTTTGTACATTTCGAGTTTGATTTTGAAAGTTTTTCCGCATTCGGAATTCGGTTCTTTCGTAAACCGGGGCTTTGCTAGTATGAAATAAATAAATAAATAGAAAAAAAAAAAAAGAAATAATTTGCTTGCGAAATGTAAAAAATGTAATTAAAAATTGTTAAATTTTTGAGAAACAGAAAACGATTTAATGCCACATGGCAAACAATTAATAATTTGTAACTTCAATTAAATTCTGCTTTACATATATATATATATATATATATATATATATATATATAATTACAGATTATTAAAAAAAATGAAAATCTGAATGAGTTATCTATTACAATCTTACGTGATCTTGAGGTGGGAAGGAACTACTTACACATTGGAAAAAAAAAAGTGACATTTTGACTATGACAGAATTTAATTAGTACGACAGGACTACTTATATTTGTATTTTAACATGCTTTCAAAAAAAAAAAAAAAAAAAAAAAAAAAAAAAAAAACCTGAAAACACTTATCTAAATAATCAGGAAATATTCAGCCGAGATCCATGGGTTCTATAGTCAGAGTACATAACTACGACTCCAAAGGTTGGGATTTCGACCCGCACCGATGGGAAATGAAAAAAATAAAAATAAATAAATAAATTAAAGGAAATATCTGAAAACACTAGTCTAAATAATCAGAAAATCATCATCCAAGACACATTGGTAGTGTGGTCAGAGTGTACAACAACGAACCCGAAGGTTGTGAATTCGATCCTCACCGATGGGAAGTGAAATATATATATATATATATATATATATATATATATATATATATATATGTAACAACATGATTAGTTCACTTTTGAAATACGCAGTGGCAGTCGTGAAAGACACAAGTCCATTGCAATGTCACATCTTTATTTGAAACTTATATTTTGGAGTTTCTCGTGTAGGAGGCTCGGAGGAAGGATAAGAATGGAGACGGCGAGAGCCGGTTTTCAATGGAGAAATAGTGAAGTAACTGTATCAGGTCCCTTTAACTCGTGTCCCTTTAACTGTGCACCCAAAACATTCGCTTAAATTCTATTGCCGTTGAGTTAAACGTACGAAAAAACGGTATAAATCACGGTTTATCCTTCAAAAATACTGAGAAATATTTTTTGTTTAGTGTATCAAGCCTTTTTTTACTTTCTCTTACCCATAAGTATTGTTTTTGGGTCAAAATTTCGAAGGCAAGTTTTTGTTATATTTACATGTTCTGAGGTGCCCTGAATACGAAAATCATGTTTTTAGCAAATGGTCTGTGTGTATGTCTGTGTGTGTGTCTCTGTGTGTGTGTCTGTGTGTGTGTGTGTCTGTCTGTCTGTCTGTTATCAGCATATCTCAAAAACAAATTATGGCAGAAAGTTCAAACTTGGTATTTTAAATTTGTATCATATAAGGATGCTACACTAAACTTTTCGTTAAGATCTAGCAAATGGTTCGTGTACAGGGACACTCAAAAGTATTCAAATACATTACGTCTATGGGAGAAATTGCAGGTAAGTAGAGTTTAACATCTATAGACTGCACTAAACCAAATGAAACGAATATATATTTTTTGTAATAGAGATAGTCAACAGGGGAAAAAATATTGTGTATGCAGGAGCCTCGCCTTCCTCCCCTGGGGGGAAGTCCCCCCTCGAGGGGAGTAAATTTTCATGAGGGGTATCTTTCAAAAGAGCTAGCCAGTACCTTTAAAACGAATGGTTGAGTCATTGATCTGCGATAATTTAAAACAAAGTTATCGATTTTTTTTTACTTTTAACAAAAAAAAAAATATATTATTATTATTATTATTATTATTTTTAATATTGAGAATAAAATGGACTTTTTTTTATTTTTTTTTTATTTGGATATTTGGTGTTATACTACTTCTCTAATAAGGAAATCGTCTGCATTATCATAAAAGATAATTTTTTTAAATAATAATTTTAATAAATTATTTTTTAATAACCAAATTAAATTCTATATAAATATAGGTGCATTAATGAAACGGCGGGTTGAGGGGGGCGGTAGCCTCCCTCACACAAAACTAATTATAATATAAATCTCTCCCGAAGCCTAATTTGAATTGTTTAACATAGGTTTACATAACATCGTTATCTTACCTCTTAATCTGCAACCTGTATTTATAGTATTAAATTTAGGATAAGAGAAAGTCGTGTGAGTGACACACCAGTTTATTGTAATTTTTTTTTTATAATGAAATAAAAAGCAGGAGCATTTCATCGTTAAATATTCTTTTCCTTTTTCATGCCGTAAAATTACACAACACAGCGGCCTGGAAAAACTTTCTTATTTAAAGTTAAATATCACATGAAAAAGCTAAAAACTTATAAGAAATATAGTTTTTAAGATTGTGTTAAATTGGCGAGAACATAGGGTGCTTTCTATTTGAAACTGTGATAATTATAAAAATAATGACTCTTTATTATTTTCTTCTATTCAGAAGAAGTTCTTCTATTTAGTTCGTGAAAATTTTTGATGCATTTACACATTTTGTAAAGCTTTGAAAATGATTTGACCATTTTTAAGAATGCAAGTCTGACTGTGTATCGTGTATGTGTTATCAAAATTTGTGGGTGCTGTATCTCATTAAGTAATGGGCAAAATTCCACAAAACTTTATATTTAGTTAAATCTTTATATGAATTGGTACTGATTAAATTTCGGAGTAAATCGCCCATCAGGTGGAGCTACTATGCATATATGTGTGTGTCATCAAAATTTGTGATTGCTGTATCTCATTAAGTAATGGGCGGAATTCCACAAAACTTTATATTTAGTTAAATCTTCATATGAATTGGTACTGATTATATTTCGGAGTAAATCGCCCATCAGGTGGTGCTACTATGCATATTACTCCCATTTAAGATAAAGCTATATTTCATCTTCTGTTGTGTATAATTTCGTAAAATTTTATATTTAATTGGATCTTAATGGGATTTTATCCTGATAACACTTTGTAGTAAATTTCCCAACAGGTGGCGCTGCTATGCTGTGAGGCTTATTTAATGTAAGTGTAAAATTTGCAATATTGATTTTAATTATCTCAAAATAATTTTAAATGTTTGGGTTTCTTAAATAATGCTTTTGTAATTAAATATATTTACATAGTCATTATGAGTGTATTTTCAGCAAGATAACAAAATTAAAAACTAAATTCTGATCCTCATTATCTGAAATTTAATGAAAATTTAATTTAAAATTGTTATGAACAATTTAATTGTTCTTTCTTTAATACTTTTTTTTTTTTTTTAAATTAAAAGGTTGGCAAGTATGTAGAAGTTGATAAAACCCTTCTAAAATAGTTTTCTTGATCCCTGTTAGTTATAATGATATGAAAAAATTGTTTTATTTCATATCAATTGTTTTAAACCCTTGCACTTGAATGAGTTACTTGTGGCAATTTGTTTTCGTATGCAATAAAAACAAACAATTTTGTTTGAATAATAATAATAATAATAATAATAAAAGAATTTACATTGCAAATTTTTGTAAAAAATTAGAAATGAAACTAGGCGCTTTAATATTCAATGCAAAAAATAACAACCCGCCTGCCCCCCCCCCCTCCCTGATGTAGATAATTGGGCCAATAATTTACCCAAGCACCAACACCATTTTTTAAATTAGTTAATTTGCTATCTATCTATCTATCTACACACATATATATATATATATATATATATATATATATAAATTAAATCAATTTAGATCAATAAATCAATCAAGAAAACTAGTTACTTAGTTTGGCCTGTGTATGTTTCTGTGGTGATTTAATTGACTAACTATTCTTCGTTCTCATTCTTTTCTATTATTATCAAACGCATTATTTAATACATATATTTATTTATTTATTTACTGAAAATTAACTAATTTCAAAAATGGTATTGGTGCTTGTGTTAAGTCCGGAATTTTCTTTGATGGTCTATTAGTACAGCCAAATGCCGAACAAGACGGCATTATTAATTATACATATAATTATAAATACGCTAAAATTTTAAAATGAAACTTTGATTCGTAAGAAAAACACTAATAAAATAGATCATAATTTGCACTACCCAACACGTTTTTCGTAAATGTTTTGAGTGCACCAATATGGCTGAACCGGTTACAGTTGGAGCTTCACTTAAACGAGCTCTCGCCCTCTCCATATCTATCCTTCCTCCGAGGTAGGAGGAGAGCAGTAATATTTCCTTATTTTTAACAGAGAACATAATATACTCTTTTTAGCAATACAAGACGAAAAAAGGGCAATATTTTAATAATGCAAATACTTTTATATGAGGGGGAAAAGGGAAGAGACGAAAGTCTTTTTTCCCTACTGACGTAATGTCACGTGGTCAGAAAGGGTGTAACTTAGTGCTTTTTAATTCTTCTGTTCGTTTCTTTCCTTTCAGACAGGGCTTTGACGAAGTCGAAAGGGATATTTTTGGTCTGGGGAAAAAAGAGAATTTCGAAGAAATACGTTAGAATAGTAGTAAAAAGCTAGTTGGCATAGGTGCCTAGTTGGCATAGGTGCCTAGTTGGCATAGGTGCATACTCCGCGCAGTTCCCCATCACGTATTTGTTTCGACACATTTTAATTATTGTTAAAAACTATCAAAGTAAAATTGACATATCGCATCCCGGCAAGAAAAATGACACAACTTAAAAATGCAGTATTTGAGAAGAATCAACTTAAGATGGTATAAAGAATGAACTTGGCTATAATGAAACTAACATGAATGCCACTCAGGTGAATGAATTGAGAGTTATAGATGCGACATTTTCCGCGCTCATTGGGGGCATTTTATACGCATTTTTCAATAACATAAAATCCAAATTTCCCAATTTTTGCCGGAATTTGCAACTGGCCGATAAAGGTTTAGCTGCGAATGCGAATTTTTCTGAAGATGAGAATAAGTTCAATGGTTTAAGCACCCCAAAAAGCCTTTAACCCCAAAATTTCATCAAAATTTCTATAACCATTTCTAAGTAAACCCATTTTCTGCCATATGTTTCAATCGGCCGATAAAAGGTTAACTGTGAACGCGAAATTTTCCGAAGAACAGTATAAGTTCAAACGTTTTACACCCCGAAAAACGCTTAACTCCAACCATTTTTTAAAATCGCTATACCCATTTCGAAGTAAATTTATGCCATATGTTGCAATGGGCCGATAAAGGGTTAACAGCGAACGAGATTTTTCTAAACAGGAGGATATTTCCAATCGCTTTTTCTCACTAAAAATTACTTAACTTTAAACTTTCATAAAACTCGCTGTATCCAATTTCGTGTAAACCATATTTCTGCCATTCGTTGCGATTGGCCTTTAAAGATTTAACATTGAACGCGAAAGTTTCTGAAGAGGAAAATATTTCCAATCATTTATGTACCCCTAAACTTTCATCTAAAATTTCTATATCGATTTCCAAATGAACTTAATTTCGGCAATATGTTGAAATTGACCAATAAAGGGTTAACTCAGAATGCAGTTTTTTCTGAAGATGAGGGTAAGTCCAATCGTTTTATCACCTCCCCTAAAATACTTAATCCCAAACTTTCAACAAAAATCGCTATATCCCTTTCCGAGTAAACCCGATTTCTGCTATGTTTTGCAGTTGGCCGATAAAGGGTTAATTGTGAAGGTAAATGTATCTGAAAATGATATCCAATCGTTTTTTCTCATCAGAATCCCTAACCCCAAACTTTCATCAAAATCGCTTTCTCCATTTCCGAGTAAACTCAATTTCTGGCATACGTTGCCATCGACCAATAAAGGGTAATAGCGAACGCAATTTTTTCTGAAGATGAGTGTTAATCCAAGTACCCCGAAAAACACTTTACAAACTTTTTTGAAAATCTTTATATGCATTGCCGAGTAAACCCAATTTCTGCTATATGTTACAATGGGTCGATAAAGAGTTAACAGCGAACTCGAATTAAAGTCGCATGTTTATGGTTAACGATATTCATCCCGGCATCAAAACTGAAATTTAAGAGCTGTTCTTACATCTTTACGATAAAAATATTTCTTCTCATGCAAGTTTAAGTGAAAATTTTCCCTATTCTCCCATGTTAAGAAAATCATAAATTTCGAATAACTTCTGAAGTTTTTTAATTAGAATGTTGCAAGTAAATAGGGTTCTTGCCAGTGTCCTAAATAATATTTTAAAACTGGTCTGACCTCTCTTCGATCATTTGTTTGTCAGATATCGTGTAAACAGATTAACGGACTAACACACCCTACAGACTAACAGACACCTACAGATTAGAAACTAACAGACACCCTACAGACGGACACCATACAATTTTTTCCATTTTCAGATTCCTCACACCTGAAAACGTATAAAAAAGTCAAAAAAGCGAGGTCGAAATTTTTCACGATTACCTAAGTTCCCCCATACCTATAGTATGATGGGGAACTAACATCAAAAACTAAATGTTTTTAAATAATCATACACGACACTTTGAATGATTAAATTATTTTAGTAGTGGGAAATTCTTTGGTAGTTTTGTTTATCTGTGATAACAGTATAGAAAATTAAAATTTGAAAAGAAAATGAAAAATTATTACCTGTATAGCAATCCATAGTTTCTTAGATGTGATGTTCACTAATTTCTAAAGCATTGCCAGGCAAAGGTGCCTTAATCGTGCGGCTTTTTAATAAACACCGTACAATTTAGACACTCACCAGGCTTTTGCCTTTAGTTAAAATCATTTTATAAAATATTCTACAATATTTATATTGTCTTCTGCAGGAGGGGTCCCTCAGTGGGTGGTCTTTCAGAGTTTTTCTGAGGGAGAGGTGCCTCGGTGTGCGATCTTTCAGAGTTCATTGTCTGAACTGAGTTCTGAGCGTGACATTTCATCTTTTATTTTCCTTAGGCTATTCTTTTTTAGTAAGAAACCACTGAACGTTGAAGAAATAAGAGATTTAGTACACATTGAAAAATAAGTAAAAAATAAATTTAAAAAAATAAAATAAAAACTACAACAGAAACTTATTTGAAAATATACACTGAAAGAGACAAAAAGCTAGCC
This sequence comes from Salticus scenicus, assembly GCA_963930645.1. Classification (NCBI taxonomy): domain Eukaryota; kingdom Metazoa; phylum Arthropoda; class Arachnida; order Araneae; family Salticidae; genus Salticus; species Salticus scenicus. Next base: position 20,374 of record CAWVNO010001692.1, on the reverse strand, counting down.
ATTCTGAGATCTACTTCACCTTTATAAGTAATAATTTGGATTGAATTACTATTGTGCAATAAAAAACACATTAAATAGCTTTAACTTGTCAATGATAATATCCCATTACCCCCCCCCCCCCCCCGACACACACACACCAGAAAAAAATATATATTTAAATATAAAAAATATTTATTATACACTATTTTCTTTCAACTGATCACTTTTACAACAAAATATACCAAGTATAATAGTTAAATATCAAAAACTAAATGTTTTTAAATAATTATACACGACAGTTTGAATGATTAAATCTTTTTAGCAGTTGAAAATTCTTTGGTAGTTTTGTTCATCTGTGATAACAGTAAAGAAAAAATGATAGATCATCAAACTATAATAATAATTTATTCTAATTATATATACAATACAAAATATATGTGTACTACATTTACAAGAAATATTTTGAATAAATCAATTATTTTAGCAATAGCAAATCATGGTAAATGACAGTTGAAAAACGTCTAAAATTGCACTAAAATGACTTATTTTTTTAAAGCAATTATTTAGTATAACCATACGAAAAGTGTTTATAAATATTTTTATGATATTTATTTTAATGAATCTATATAAATGCAAAATTTAATTCAAAATGTTTTAGTTTATCTATGGTAGTGATAATAAAAAGATAAAAATTACAATTGAACCAAATAGTAAGGTTATTTTTATTTATGCAACATATTCTTCTCACATGAAATTGAATATCAAAATGCTTTTTTATGTTTTACAAACACAAATGTAAATTAATCAGTACTTATTTTAGTAAAAGAAAATTAAATTGATTGATTTTTGTTTTCTATGGTAACAGACACTAGATGGTACTAATATGTTTATTTAAATGTTCATGCTAATCAATAATTTTTTACTCTCATGTGCAATAGTTTTTTACAACTGTCACAGAGGTTTCAGCTACCGATTTTGTATTATTTCATTATTTAAGCTGTTTATTACTTTCATTTGATATTTCTATTTTCATTTTGCTGTTTTCACATAAACAAAGCTTATAAAGAATTACCAGCTAAATTTGTACATTTTACTCCCTTTTCCATAGACATGAATATATAGATTAACATATAAACGTGGTTAGTATACGAATTTTTAAAAACCCAGAATAGGATAAAAATTATGCAGACCTAACTACTAAGTACCAAACTAAGCTTTTGTCTAACATATGTAGGTAGTACATTATTATAAATTAATTAATTAATAATTTTGTAAACTATTAGAACTAAAGAAATTTTTAACACTTTGCTCCTGTATCTAAATACTACATTACTCATTTTTTATTTAAACAACGAAATTAACTTAAATAAAAACTCGTATGAAATAAACATGTCACAACAAATGATTATTACGCCTTATACGATAAGCAAACAAGGCACCCAAGAAGTTGAAAATTGATACAAAAATGCAGTACATAAGTAAGAATTCTTACTAGTCTAAAAATATTATCCACACTTCTAAGATACAACAGGGTAGTTTTTCTTTCTAATGGCGTTGATCTATATATATATATATATATATATATATATATTTATAATTACATGCTTTGGAATTATTTCAATGACTTTCATAAGCATGTTATCAAGTACAACCGATTGTGTATCAAGTTGTTGCTATATTTACAACAGAAAAAGAAATTAATAGGAAAATATAACGAAGAAATATTAATAAATTGTTTAAAATAGGGCTAATGACTTAAGAAAAACACAAATATAGCGATGTTAAAATCTTGATCGTCAATTGAAAACAATGGCTGGCGCGGCAAAGTCGAGCTTTTTTGCCAACCGCCAGGGTGCCCTTTAATTATTGACGTCACGAGGAACTGCTCTATAGCAACGCCCTCTGTAGACAAGGCCGCGGCGCTAATCTCTGACGTCACGAACATCAGGCTGTTACTGATGAAATTAAAACTACACTGCAAAAAAATAACTATTACCAGTTGCAAGAAACTATCTGTGATTGGAGAAAATAGTTATTTTCTCCAATCACAGAGAGTTTCTTGCAGCTGGTAATAGTTATTTTTTTACGGTGTACTGAATTTGTGTATTATTGCGGTGAAATCTCCACACAAAAGAACGGGATTTTTAGTTTTAGTTAAAGACATCTTTTAACGCTGACTAAAGAAAAAAGCGAATTTTTTTAAAAATGTGTTTTAAATACTACCCTCACCATATATATATGTGTGTGTGAGAGAGAGTGGCAAAATTTATATACTTTCTTTTATATATATTTACTTTCATGTATTATAAGCAATTTTTATAATTTAGCAACTTTTATACTTAGAAAGAAATTTAAGATTGAATAAATAGTTTTTATATTATTATAATATTGCTTTAAAAGAAATAAGTTCTACAAAATCTATGACTTTATTGAAAAACAATTTCTTTAAATAAAATTTTAATTTTTCCAGTTTTATCTTTCTTTATCGTTAATTACATAATTAATTATTTAAATTATTCTGTGCTGTTGAAATTTTCAGCCACTGTTACACATGAAGTTTAAATTCCCTTAAATTGTTTTTTAATAATCCAATCTGCTCATTTTTATAAGTAATATCATTGTAATAAAATAGCATAATTATTCATTTTACACGAGTATAGTATAAAGAAATTCCCCTATTTTTTTCTAGATGATTAATACTAAACTAAAGTTGTAAGCAATTACATGCATTATCCTTTGGACTGTAAAGGGAACTGTGACAAAAATAAAAATGTTTTCTTGGGAGATTTATTTATTTACTCTATTACTATTAATATTATTTTAAAAATACCTTTAAAATGTTAAACATAATTTTTATTTAAATATTAAAATTAAAACAACAATGTTTTTATTCTGCTAAAATTAAAACATGTATAAAATTATGTGTTTGAATTCTGCTACAATTAAAACAACTATTATCTTATTTTTAAAATTAGTTATCACTGTGAGAGACTCTGAATTTTAAACTGTGGCTGAATTAAAATAATAATAATAATAATAATAATGAACATAATTTGCCACTAAAGTGTAAAACTACAATTCTGATAAAATAAAGTAAAACTTCCCTTTGGATGCTACCTAAAATTGGATTCAAGAAAAAACATGTATATGTTAAAATAAATAAATAATAATAATAATAATAATAATAATAATTGTAAAAATTAAGGAGTCAACAACACATTGCAATATATATATATATATATATATATATATATATACAGTGGCGTATGCAAGGGGGGGAGGGTGGGGGTTTTAAACCCCCCCTTGACAAAATGTATGATAAGAAAAATTAGGCTGTTCCTTACATTTTTTTTTTCACATTTCAGGAGGAAAAAATGTATGGCTAGCGTAGAATATTTTTTTCTATGAAGTGGTTTAAAATTATGACTAACTTTTTTTTTCATTACTCTGCGATAAACACTCCTGAAAATAACTAAACCACTTCATTTGCGCGGCGCGAAACATTTTTCCCCTGAAAACAATTCTCTGAAAGGATTTCACCTTTACGAGTTCATGCTCAAGGACAAGAGGGGTCGACCATATGGGGAAGGGGTGACCATTGAAGGAGTGACCTAGAAGGAGTGACCCAAACAATAACCCAACAGTAGAAGACATTTTAAATGAACTAGCGAAAACTTCTCGCCGATTAGACTTCGCTCTGTAAATAAGAAAATTCAATGAAATATTTTGCGTAACTATGTATTGCATTTTATGTTTTGTATAGCAGTTTGTACAGGCTCTACGTTATTCGTCGCTAATTAAAATTTTTTAGTTTGATCTCCTAACTGGTGAGTTTGTTTTATTATTTTTCATTTTCTTACTCTTATTTTCGGCAAGTAATTATGATATTTTAAAAGATTGTTAAACTTAATTAAAAATAAACTTAATTAAACCTAATTAAACTTAATTAAAAATTCGGAAGGACGAACCCCCCCCCCCCCTTGGAAAAATCCTGGATACGCCACTATATATATATATATATATATACCTAAATTGTTATCAGTCACCAGAAAGATATATGGAAAAATAAATAAATAAATAATAAAATGTAGAGTTATTTTTTGAAATACCAATTTCCAAGATCTAACACTGACCTACCCAATCAGGATGACTGTTAATTTTCCTGTAATAACTACGTAATATATGAGAAATGATATCTAAAATGGATTTATGTAACAATTTTCAAGAAAATCGTTAGAGCCGTTTTTGAGATACCAACTTTTACCAAAACTTGGCATACGCAATTATTGACCCGGAAAACAATGATTACATATAAAAGGATATTTAAAAAGAGTTAATATGGCGAGTTTGAAAAAAAATCGTACAGCCGTATTCAGTAGAATTCTGGGATTCCACTGTAGAAAGTTCCAATTTATTGTCCAGGTCCATACAGCTGAAAAAGATTGCCGTTAAAGTAAAACAGACTAATTGATTGCTGTATAATATATTTTATTTTGGAGAGGTTTCATAGGAAATCAACAGTTCCTTAATAGTGGAAGTACATATTGACCGTAAGTTACGAGAATGCTAAAGGTAGAGGTGAGAGAGAGAGCTACGTGATCACATGTTATCTTAGCAGTAGTTTTAGAGCGAATCCTGAAGCTTTCATTACCGCAATCAAGATCCAACTGCTAACTCACGCCAAGTTTTTCGAAATAGTGTCAAATTTTACAGCCAAACATAATCCATTGTCTCTCGATTAAATTAATATAAATATTTTGAATACAGAAAGTCCGTTAAAGAATTAACGCCAAACATTATGCCAAATTTTATCTCCAGAAAACTCGTTGCGTAAGATAGACAGAAAGACTACTATTTATTGCACATCCTGTCATTTAGAAATCTAAATAATCCTTTAATGATATTACAATGGAAATTTATTGCTTAACTTTGTTTCTAATAAATAAACTTACGCAATTTAAAAGAATGAAAATGTAATTATGCATACACAACGTCGTTGCGTAAGGTAGACATAAAGACTATGATTTATTGCACATCCGGCCATTTAGAAATATAAATTACCCTTTAATGATATTACAACGGAAATTTATTGCTTAACTTAGTTTCTAATAAATAAACTTACGCAATTTAAAAGAATGAAAATGTAATTATGAATACACAACGGTTAATAGATGAAAATAATATTTTTTATATTTTGATTTATTAAATGATTTAGAAGAGATTAGAATTCTGAGAGATGTCATTTAAAAAGATGACTAGCAGAAATAAATTATCAATTTTAAAGAATATGTTTTTGTTCTCAGAAGATTTATTTAATAGATTAACGGATAAAATATTATTAGAATTAAGATATTTATTTATAGAGACAAATGCAATTAAATAAAAAAAGTAATTTAGAATTTCGTTAGATATTTTATTAGACATTTAATTTATTGAAAATATAGTAATTAATTATTACATTTACTTAAAACCGTAATTAAAACTCATATATGTGAAGTAACGACTTCACAAGCCGTTTTAAAAGAAACGCACTTACCAGACCTGAAATTGAGCTATCTATACAGGACTCCTATCAATTTTCTTGACCTAACCAATTGTATCATTCGAAATTATATCTAATAGAATGTTTATATAGCAACTTTGAAGAAAATCGGTATAGCCGTTTTTGAGATAGGGACTTACGGTTCCACTTCCGGTTTTTCAATTTTCACCAAAATTTGGGAAAATTCCTTTGTACACCAGACCTGTCTCAATTCTGAAGTTTTGTAGTTTCATCTTTAATAGTTTCGGAGATATGAAAGTCAGATGATTCCGCACATATACACACACACAGACAGACCAATTGCCAACAACTACTTTTTTGGACTCAGGAGAGCTTAAAACATGTAAATCGGGTGAAAACTCGATATCGAATTTTTGGAACGAATACAATACTTCCATTACCTACGGTAGTCGGGTAACTGAAGAAAAAAGTCAAAGAATGAATTTATCAAGTTTGTAAAATATCTTAATTAATCAATACAATTTAATGTGCAAAGCAATAAGAATCTGAATAAAACGTCTCACTATAATGTTTTTCAAAATAAAATTATATTTGTGATAGAATAAATGTAATTACAATAATTATAATATCATTAAAATTAAGTTAAACATATTTATTTAGGAATTAACGTCGCATTACTTCTTCTTCGAAATTACTTAAATACTGCAATTTCACGTGCAATGCAATATAAAAATTAAACATCTAACTATACTCTTTCTGTTGTATTTCAAATAATATTTTACAACAAAGGATGCAATCAATTATGAAATAGTATTCATTACTAACATTCATTCAAGCTGCTGCAAAACCAAAACTAATATTTCATAAAAACTGAAATATATTTTTTAAAAAATTGGCTACCACAAATTGTTTTTTATTACTTATGCTCACAAATTAATTTTTAATAAAATTTTAGCAAAAAAGAATTGCCTTTTAGTACATATATTTGCTAATTAATTTTTAATATTTAGTATAATCATATTGTAAGCTATTTATATTATTATTCAGATTTAAAGAAAAAAAAAATTATCTTAATTTAAAAAAAGAGATAGGTAGCAATTATATATGTAAAGAAATGATAATATGAATAAAACTTTGGATGTTAATGTTTTTCAAATAACAATTTATATATATATGTGATGGAATATATATAATTGGAATTATACTAATATTATGAATGATAATAGCAATAATAAATAATAAATTATCCCGTATCACTTTTTTAGAGATAATTTATAATAAAATATATTCACATTTCTATTAACTCGCATTATTTCTAAAAATCTGACATAAATGAAATGATTTTTTTAAGTTTTTAAAATCTTTTAATTAAATAATGCATATTCACATGCAGAGCAATGAGAATCTGAATAAGATTTCACATTCTAGTGTTTTTGAAGTATTGTATATTTGTGATAGTATAAACGTAATTAGAATTATATATAATTCTATTTAAGGAAACATTTATATAGGTAGCAAGACATTGCATTACTTCTATTTAAAAAAGAAAAAAGTTTGAAAAGATAATTATCGAAAGATATTCTTAAATATTTTAGCAGTCAAAAATATTTTTTTTTTATTAGTTATGTTTGTTAATTAATTTTTAATAAATAATAAAATCCCATGAAGAAAATATTTTTACATTCACTACGGAAATTTCTTTGAATTTTTTCGAGATCTGATTATCGATAGATAAATTGTTACACAGAATATCATTACCTGTAATTAACTTATATATTAATACTATCGTTAATTAAATAGCATGATAATTTAAATAGTAATACAATAAGAATTAAACTGTCAACTATAATAGCAATTTCAAATATTTTTCTTAAGTGTTTTTAAAACTATTCTGTGTATGTTTTAATATAATTATTACAATGTACGGTAAGTCACTTAAATGTTTATTTTTTTTTTCTATAGAAAAATAATGATTTAAGGAATATTGTTAAACAAAAGAAATAAAATTATCTAACCTTAGTATATTGTGTACGAGAAAAATTCTTTTTAGGTAAGGCCGAGAGCTATTTTGTCATCTGATGTTTATCTTTCGAGAAGGAAAACCAAGTGCATTTCTTTTCTTGCTTATCATATCCATAATTGTTTTTACAACCAGGAATGAAACACTTATAAACCCTTTTTCAAAGAAAGATTCGTAATGTTCTGATATAATTGCACTACCTTATAACAATCATTAGACAATAAATACTTCTAAGAAGACAAATCAAATCAAATAACATATCATCGCACTTTTTAAACTACTACTATAAGTGTGGCTTGGCGGGAAACGGGAAGGCAGGTGGTTGGCTAGGTTTCTTCAGCCTGATTTTGTTGATGTCACTGCATTTAAAGGTCCCGCTAAAGCCCCTAAATAAAATAATAGGCCGGCGCATCAGCGCCATTTTTTTTGCCTCCGAAGAGGACAGCATTCCCGCTTGGCGTCCTTATCGCTTCCCTAATGATTTTAAGAAATCTTGATTTGAAGCTAATCCGGTCAAGATAAGAGCAATAAGCAACAATAATATTCCTAAAAACACATTTTTTTCACAGTACATTCTCAGGATGTCATATTAATCAGAGGATATCCTACCGATGTACTGGGGTAATATGTGTTGTTAGGGCGGTTTCTGTTTCTTTTACAAAATGTCGCCAAAACTCAAATACACAGTAATAGAAGGTCTGTGAACACTTTATATTCACTTCTTGAATGATTATAGCAGTCTATCGCTAAACAAACTTCCATATCATAGTTTACTTAGCTAAAATTATGAAATATAATAAAACAAGTTACTCTAAAGTAACATAAGACGATAAAAAAAAATATTTGTCGTTTGTTTATCAGAGAAACGCGCTGGTTACATGTAGCAACCCTAAGGCAACAAAATGCCTGATGCGCCAGCTCGTATATATAGGAGCCTTAGGTCCCGCCGCCGCGACCTCTCTGGAGAATGCGTTTTTTTAGTCCTCTTAATATAAACAAACATGAACGTACCCTATACGTCCATGATAGAAACACTTTCGAAGTTCGCACGCATGCGCATTTGAACTTCAGTAGTCAAATTTTTTTCTTCCTTCTACGTCTTCGTCGTAGTTGCATATAGTCAAATCATGAAGTTAGAGCGGAAGAGGGAAAACGAGGTAGTGTAACTGGTAACTCTAAAAAAAAGTGTTTTCCACACTGAACTTCCCCACTCATAAAAACTCTTTAGAGCCAAATTACAAATGACACATGATACACATGATTATATCGACCAATGACTTGCAAAGACTGGTTATTCTTTTTCTTTTATTGTTAAAATTTCCCATCTCCTTTCCTTCGTTATCGTATCGTAATTACAATGGGTATGGGTCCTATATATACGAGCTGACGCATCAGGCATTGTTGCCTTAGGGTTGCCACATGTACCCAGCGCGTTTCTCTGATAAACAAACGACAAACATTTTTTTTTATCGTCTTACGCTACCTTAGAGTAACTTGTTTTATTATATTTCATAATTTTAGCTAAGTAAACTATGATGTGGAAGTTTGTTTAGCGATAAACTGCTATAATCATTCAAGAAGTGAATATAAAGTGTTCACAGACCTTCTATTACTGTATAATTGAGTTTTGGTGACATTTTGTAAAAGAAAAAGAAACCGCCCTAACAACACATCTTACCCCAGTACATCCATAGGATATCCTCAGAATAAAATGACATCCTGAGAATGTACTGGAAAAAAAAATGTGTTTTTAGGAATATTATTGTTGCTTATTGTTCTTATCTTAACCGAATTAGCTTCAGATCAAGATTTCTTAAAATCATTAGGGAAGCGATAAGGACGCCAAGCGGGAAAGCTGTCCTCTTCGTAGGCAAAAAATGGCAGTGATGCGCCGGCCTATTACTTTATTTAGGGGCTCTAACAATGGGCTCTTCCCACCTGACGTCAGAGGTCACATGATAGAGGAAAAACAAATAGCAGATGAAGTCTTGTTTATCTAGAGCGATTGCTGAAATACCATATTTTCTATTCTTATTTTTGATCAATCGTATTTAATCTGTGTTAATTTTTATACATGATCATTTTTAATCCATTTTATATCATTATTCATCATCTTTTGTTTGCTGTATAGATTTACAATCATCATTTAGTTTATATTTGTTCTTGATGTTCATGAAGAACATATTAAATACTCTGATTTTTGATACTTAAATCAGTGCCAGTGCAATATCTTCCTGCGTAAATCCATTTAGACCAGTAACTAAGTTAATTAACTTGTTGTAACACCTTTATGCAATTAAATTAAATGAAAACATTTTAAAATTTCAAATTATAATCCATAAACATTCCACAAGAACAAGCTATTATTTATTGCTAGATCAATTAATGTAACAGTTACACAAAAACATACAAAAATCGATTCTTACAGGTGAAAATAAATAGACACATAGGGTGCTACCACGAACACATCGAAACGTTTCGATCGTCGAAAGATGACGTGGATCGAAACACTTTCGTTACGACGGGAGTTTTTGGATAAATCGCATAAGCGGTACTCTAAAGTCATCGATCGAAAAGGGAGTTCGTTAACGAAAAGGAATAAGCTCCACCCAAGCGGACATGACGTCCAGGATAAGGCGGAACTTAATTTGATTTCTTCTTCTTTTTACTCTAGCCAATGAAAATTCTAGAAATATTTTGAGAGATCTCTTTAAACAGTTAACTGTAATCCAGTTCATAAGAATATTTGTTGATAAACAAGAAATCTTGTACTCATGAAATAAATAAACAAAAGAGAGTTCAATTTTATTTACTATTGTATTTCGCATGATTCATTTTATAAACATATCGAAATAGCCTTTGTTTTTAAAAATTGTTAGTTTCAATTATAAACGCATCTAAACCTTCAAGATGTGACATTAAAGTTAGCAGTAAAATTATTTAAGGACTAGCAATAATTCGTATTTAAAAGATGAACACCGAATTCTGTTTTGTTAAATAAATATACGTCGAGTCTTTATGCTGTTTATTAAAAAGTAAGACGATGATAAAAATTAGAGATAAAACTAAAAAACAAAAGAAAATGGGGATATGTGATTCAATAATTTTGTTGCCTACTGTATACTCATTTTCTTTTATTGAAACAGGAAAATTGCTCTTCAAAATTAGGTTATTTTCCTTCACAAGTCTCAGTAAATACTTATTTAAAAATGTATTTTTATGTACTAATGAATAAAATATTTTTCAGTAAATGTTTTGCTCATTAGTACATAATTTTAAAATTTTCACATATTACTGATCACTTTACTGCTATCCAGGTTCGTATTTCTCTTGTCATTTTGGCAGTCAGCCTGACTCATATTTACAAATGTATTTTGGACTATTTTTAATTTAATTACTTTAAATATTTATGAAACTTTTGGATAAGATATCTTTTTAATAGATAGTGTAGTGAAACACTTTAAAATTTCTGTTGACATATTACAAATGCAGATTTTTGTAGATGCAGAAGGTGTTGAATAATTTTTGCTTTTTAAAAAGTTTTTATGCAAATAATTTCCATGTGAGTGTTAAAAGTAAAGTATAGAGGAATTTAATTATAATTTTTGGTAACAGTCAATGTTATTTTTGTTCAAAGATTTAAACCTGTAAAGGAAAACTATTTTATTTTCAATGAAGTACTAATCTTGTGATTTATTTTCATGTTATGTATCATGATCATAAGGACATTAAATCCTTTTTGAATTTACATTCCCCTTACACAAATACCCGTTTTATTATGTATTATATATTTCTATGGTGGCCTCACAAGATAGCTACAGCCCTGCCTTTTTACTCTGATGCTCTCACTAGTATATTTGTATGATGATTTTTTACTGTATTAATTGTGCAAAGTTATTAATAAAAAAACTCGTGGGATCAGGGGAAATTGTGTAGCCCCCAAGGAAGTCATGCTCATCAGGTTAAGAATTGCAACAAAGTCTCCTTACTTTTAATGTCTATTTCAAAGATAAAAAAATTCTGCCATTTGTGCTATCTCTATTTTTACACAGAAATTTTCACCATAAGAGATTATTGTATAAAAATAGTGGTAGCAAAAAAAAAAAAAAAAAAAAAAAAAATCTCTAAAAGTGACCTGAGAAAAGATGGAGACTTCAAGTTCTGCAGATAACTAACTTGCACTGAAAGCCATAATCCAATGGTGCCACACGAAAATTCTTTTAGGTATCAGAAAAAATTATCAGTTGATTGCCAGAAGCAAATTACAAAACAGTCAGTCAATTTCACGTATTGCAAAATTCGTCAGTATGTTCTGTAAAGAAAATCTCAAAATTTACTTGTCAATTACAAATGAAATAAAAATTTGCTGATTGTCAGAGGAAAAAAAAAGAGTGATTTTCGCCTATTCAAAAAAGAGTTGTAAATTTTATCCATCGATCGTTGGGAAAAAGTATCTTACATTTAGTAAATATAAGAATAAATGTCTATAGACGTTAAGAATGTAATCAGAGACACAGATGGACAAATGTCGGTTTCACGCTGCTCCACTGTGCATATAGATTGCATTTACAAAAAAATAAAACTTTATTTTTTGTTTTAATAAAAAAATGAAATGTTTTTGATGCATAATGCTAATCAAAAAATTATGAGCAATTTTAAATGATCCTTAAGCACAAAAAAGAACTCAGAAACTTTATGTGTAACTTACACTTAAATAATTTTTTTTTTCCATGTCAAAAAAAAGGTGAAAACATAGCAATTTTCTTTATTTAAATTAAGGGGCAAGGCACTTTTTTAAAAGCTATTTTTGTATATTTAGTATTTATTATTTATATCCAAATTAAAAAATTGTTTTAAAAAAAATCAAATTAGAGAAAAATTACATGAAAGAAATGGAACAGATTTAGTATAGAATTCCCTGAGCAAAATATGAAATTTAGCACCAAAATAATTCGGAAATTCTTGTCAAGGACTTTACTTACACAACTGCAATAAATATTTTAATTCATGGCCAAAATGAAAAAATAAATTTAAAAGTTGACAAGAAAATCTTATGCTAAAGCTGGGTGAAATCGCAGTTAGTGGTGCCCCTTGGCACAGCTTAGCGACTTTTGCAGCGTTATCTGTGCCAGCTCGTAGGTATAATTTACTTTCCAAATGTAAATCACACCAATGGGCTAACATGAATTGCACCAAAAAATGTCAGATTCAGTCTAATAAAGAAAAGTGCTAAAATATACAATTTAAAAGAAAAAATTTAAAGGCTTTTTTTTTCCATGAAAATCTGTAGATTAAAGTGGTCAGTATTTCGATTTATGCTCACATTCCAAACATCAAAACAGAGGAGGGAAAAAAATGTCACTGAAAACCGTTGATCTGTTATTTATGAAAATTTGTACTGTCACAATCAATATTTTAATGTATGCTTACTTCAGAAACATTAAGATTAAAATAAAATAATTACAAGATAAAAAGTTTTTTTTAATGTATCATGTTTTTAAATTTTCTGTTGAATTATATAAATGCTGCCGAAGGCAGCAGGGACCCAAAACAATTGGCTAAAAGTATTTTAAAAATGCATTGTCATTGTGTTCTGATTTATTCTGAAAGTTTCAAATGTCTAGCTAGTTGGAAAGTTACATGCTTGCTGAAACATATAATAAACGCTGCCGAAGGCAGTGGAGACCCGAAAGAGTTGGCTAAAAGTATTTTAAAAAATGCATTGTCACCGTGTTCTGAGCTATTCTAAAAGTTTCAAATGTCTAGCTGGTTAGGAAGTTGCATGACTGTTGAAGCATATAATAAACGCTGCTGAAGGCAGTGGGAACCCGAAACAGTTGGCTAAAAGTATTTAATACGTTCACGCCAGCACATTTTGTTTACATTGTCTACTCAAAAGTATATGAGCACTAGCCAATAATTCCGATGTCAAAAAGTACACTCAAAACTGTTTTGTTATAAATCCTTGTCGAATCATGTTCTTAGACTGACTAAGAACATGACTTGACAAGGATTTATTTAACAAAGCAGTATGAAGTGTATTTTTTTTGGACAGGGATTATTAGTAGTGCTCGGATACTTCTGTGGCTGACTGTAGTTGTGACTAACTGGTGGGTCACGCCGGCATGAACGTGTTAAAAAAAATCAAAGCAGTCTTTGGGGACTGCCGACAGAAGTGAAAACTAAGTAACTTGTGAATTGTACCGTCAAGCTATTAGATTACTTTTTCGAATTATTTTTGGTTTGTAAAAAAGTGTTTATGATCTGTATTATATGATTCAGCACAATATTTGTAGCTACCCAAATTAAATGAACTAAGCCTTATATTAGGTAAAAATATTGATTACTTATGATATTATTTTAATTGGTAGCTAAGATACAAAAGAAAACCGATTCAGGACACTCCAAAACGTGTAAATCAGGTGAAATCTTGACTTCCACTTTCGATAATATAAAAGAACTTTAAAATATCTTTCGAATGATGCATTAAAAATAATTTAATCATAATTAGAATTTGAAATATTGAAATTTTAAAATATCACAGCGCCATCTGGCGGTAGAAATTTCTGTAATCTACTGTTCGATTCTAAATCAACAAAGCTTTCTAATGATGTATTACTTATGAAATTATTTTAATTAGTAGCTGAGATACAAATGTAAACCCATTCAGGACATCTGAAAACATGTAAATCAGGTGAAATCTTGATTTCCACTTTCGATAATATAAAAGAACTTTAAAATATCTTTCGAATGATGTATTAAAAATAATTTAATCATAATTAGAAATTGAAATTTTGAAATTTTAAAATATTACAGCGCCATCTGTCGGTAGAAATTTCTATAAGTTACTGTTCAACTCAACAAAGCTTTCAAATGATGTATTACTTATGAAATTATTTTAATTAGTAGCTGAGATACAAAAGAAAACCCATTCAGGACGAAAAAAACCTTCGCTGACGATGACGCAAGTTTCATGATTCTTGTTCACCCAAAAGTGTTCAACGTGCCTAAAGAAGTTTTCACTTCAAAAATGCATTGTCACCGTGTTCTGAAATATTCTGAAAGTTTCAAATGTCTAGCTTGTCGGGAAGTTACATGATTTCTGAAAAATATAATAAACGCTGTCAAAGGCAACGGAGACCCAAAATAGTTGGCTAAAAGTATTTAAAAAATGCATTGTCAACATGTTCTGAGCTATTCTGAAAGTTTCGAATGTCCAGCTCGTCGGGAAGTTACATAACTACTGAAAAATATAATAAACGGTGCCGAAGGCAGCGGGAATCTGAAACAGTTAGTTAAAAGTATTTAAAAAAAGCATTGTCACTGTGTTCTGAGCTTTTCTAAAAATTTCATATGTTTAGCTTGTCGGGAAGTTACATGATCGTTGAAAAATATAATAGACGCTGCCAAAGGCAGCGCGGACCCGAAACATATGGCTAAAAGTATTGTAAAACATGCATTGTCACCGTGTTCTGAACAATTCTGAAATGTCTAGCTAGTCGGGAAGTAAGTTAAAAATAAATTTTCTTCTTGAATCATATAAACGCTGCCGAAAGCAGCTGGGATCCAAAACAATTGGTTTAAAATATTTAAAAAATGCATTGTCACATGTTTAACCTTTAGTTATTATAATTAGAAGACACAACTTTCTACCCATCTCCAAGAAAAGTAGAACTATTATGTCTGGAGTTACATAACAGTGTATTTCCTCACTAAATATTTTTCTTCGTAGAGTGTGCAAAATGTTTCTCTAGCGTTGGCTAACCCTAGCATCAGGCTTATCTACTGCTTTCTTTTTTACTGTCGCAATTTCCACCTTCCTACTTATAAATTCCTCTAAATTCTTAATGTTTACATCTCAAAATTATGAACTGCTGGATTTATTTTTTATTATTTGGCTATTTTTATTAAGTTTTTCCGTCTTTTTTTTTTATGCTTTGTTAGTTCAGGAAAAATTACTAAATAATCATGAAATCATAACCAATCACAAATAAAAAATAAAACTTACAACACACAGTCAAACTGCATAAATGCTCAAAATTTCCAATCGCAGGAATTAGCAATATGTATGTTTGTATGCTTCGCATAGATAGGAAAAAAAAAAAAAAACACTGGATACTCATATCTCAAAATGCATGAAACTTAAACATGTAAAATATTTTCTAGTTCAGCAGTCAGTTAATAAAACTTAGAACATACAATCACACAATCAGGGTTGGCAAGTTTCTTCCAAGGCGGAAAAATCCACGGAAAAAACCATGGAAAAAACCGGCCGGAAGAAATGGAAGAAACTGTTTTTCTTAAAAATTTATCCTATAAATTGCAGATTTGTAAGATACAATAGATGCATTTATCTTATAAACATCTTAAGTAACTTTAATTATACCTATAAAAAATTAATTACATATTTAATTACTAATTATGAGATTTTTACTGAAGTAATCTTCAGTGTATCTGATGATCACGTTCCAAAGTACTTAAAATCAAGTAAGAAAATCAATTTCAATTTAAACAGTGTAAAGTTTTTTAATTTAGACAATTTTATTTCCGTAACTGGTAATAAATAATAGTTTGGATCATTTGCTTATACTTTCTGATAAAACAGCTTTTAACAAACATCCAGTTAATTAAAAGAACCAGTATTCAATAATTACTGAATTACAAAATGTCATAAAAAACTTATTTTCCTTATAGTTATATACAGTACAGTCAACTCCCGCTAATTTGCAGATTTAAAATCTGGAAATCCTTCTAATTCGTAATTGATTTTTTAAAGTAAAAGAAATTTACAACTCATATTAAAAAAAAAAAAAAAAAAAAAAAAAAAAAATCATATTTCTTACATTTTTACTTTTTTAAATAAATTTTTAGCTTAATCCTTGCTTTGAAACACAATTCGGAAGGGGGGGGGGGGGGGCGTACTTGTATTTATTATCCTGCAATTCATACAGATGAGCGCTTAAAACACACCATTATTACATCAATGTTTAACAAAATTAATTAGTGATGAATATTATTTCCGAACTTTCAAAAATATTTTGTTTCATATATTTTAAACTAGCAGGCTTTGCCCGCTTCGCTGGCCACTAAATTTAAAGGAAACTCGTTTCTATATAGCTTTATAAAAATAAAATAAAATAAATTACTGAAATTGTTCAAAAGCTCGCTCCAGGTCCCTGCTGCATTCAGCAGCGATTTGGTCATCCACTGCAACTCGGGCTTTGTCCCTATTACCTGCGACAATAGTTTACCAATGAGCTTCCATTTCGGTGCTTATTATATAACAGTTTCGAAATAGATAGTATCGAAAAAATTGGTTGGTTGGTTGGTTGTAGGATTTAAGGCCGATTGACTCCTGATGTGTCCTAGGCCTAGAGGGGGAA
Organism: Salticus scenicus; assembly: GCA_963930645.1. Classification (NCBI taxonomy): domain Eukaryota; kingdom Metazoa; phylum Arthropoda; class Arachnida; order Araneae; family Salticidae; genus Salticus; species Salticus scenicus. Next base: position 3,489 of record CAWVNO010001692.1, on the reverse strand, counting down.
TGCCCTCCGTGGGGGTCTTTCTAAGGGGTCCTAGCCCGTATTTACGCAAGTTTCGGAGGAAACCACGGAAAACTCCGAACGGCTAGGTCGATGAGCGCGACCTGGGATCGAACCCGGCACCTCCCATCTACCAGCTTTGAGCGCAGAACCGCTCGGCCGCTGGTGGGCCGAAAAAATTGGAGTTTCCCTTTCATATTTGAATCCCAGTTACATGTGAACAACACTATACGTGTTGTTCACATGTAACTCGGACTGGACTCAAACGTAACTGGGTTTAGACAACATAATATTTGCTTTTACGTTATTTCATATGTTTTTTTTTTTTTTTTTTTTTTTTTGTTTATCCAATCAACCATTAAATGACAGCAATTTCACGCCAAATATTACAATATGCTGTGACCGGCTACGTCTGTCGCATGAGACAATTAATTTTTTGTGTTTATATATAATTCATGGGTTGTAAACCTGATAGTACAGCCTTAATATAGTTCTCTTTGGCGGCTTTTGAATTTTTGTCACCATTTTAGACTTAATCCATTGTAACAATAGGACTTAATCCCTTGTAACAATATGCTATGAGCGCTATTTCTGCCGTATTTTAGACAACTAATCTTTTTATGGTTATATATATTTCCCATGAAACATATTTTTATTTATTTATTTAAATATTAATTTGAATTTTTCAAATATTTCTGTTCGACAGCGTGAGAGTGCAGTAACACACAGAGGTTCATTTGTTTGTATGATAAATTAGCATAGTGATTATTATATAAAAAAATAAATAAGTAGGTAAACATTATCGTGTTACACAACTTTATTATGTCGCTCCATTGGCGGCTTTTGAAATTTTGTCGCCATATTAGCGATGGATTTTTTTTTTTTTTTTGTATGAAAAGGGGAAGACTATTTTGCTAATCATTTTATCAGACTCTTTTTTGTTTATACATAAGAATCCTTTATATTCTGCTTATATTTTTAATGCTTTTCAGGTTTAAAATAGTGCTTGTTGAAATAAATTTTCTATCTTTAAAACTGCATTTGTTCTGTAAATTTTGTGTAAAAATAAATCATTTATGTTTTTATATATTTGATGCGCTACTTAGATTGAAATGGCTGTTGCTATATTAAACTTCTTGTCGAAAAACATTCGGTGTACTTCAACACCAAAATTTAAAAAATCGCCCAGCAGGATCTGTTAATGAAGCTGATAAAATAAAAATATGGTTCATAGAGTTTAAATAATCCATTTAAAAAATGTTTTTAAACCCAAATTATTAATCTATCGTATCACATACATAGATATAGTATTAATATATAGATTGATCATTGTGGACAAAAAAGTGATTCCTTTTCACTCGGGAAAAGACGCCGATTTTACCAAAATATGGCAGTCTTTCCCCGAGTGAATACACACGGGAATATGCACGAATGTTTTAGCAAATAAAATTAATGAATAATTTATTTACTAAAGGTGAATGAAAAGCCCCAGATATAGTTTTAAATTCATTCTTCTTTTTTTTTTCCCCTTCAATACCACTTAATGGTTGTGTTGATTCATGGGAAGCGGGAAAGGAGACAGCCGATCAGAAGTAGACAGTCATGTGACCAGAAAGAGAAGAAAACTCATTCTTTTTCTTTTTTTTTATTATTGATTCTGTTTTTCTCTCGGAACTATTCAAAAAACTGAAGTAACTTTATTCTTGAATTGACATTCTAATATTCAGGCTGAATTCGTACAGCCAAGTAATCCATTAATTGTTATATTATTAAAACAATAAGTATTCTTCTGTTTATTCTTTATAACTCATTCAAGGCATAAAAAAATGCCTTTATACGTAATCTTAATGTTTAAACCTGTGCTAAAGTTTGTGAAAGATTCTGTTTTCATTCATAAAATTCTGAAAGAAAATCTCTGATTAAAATCAACTATAGAAAGTAATCGGATTTCATCCTTATTGACTTGCCTAAAATGTTTTTTCAAGCGACCAGAGGAAATGCAGGAGAGAGGTGAGTTAGCTTTTCTTAATATTATGCATGCTAAAACTTAGTTTCGTTTGAGTAAAATGTTTTTGATGCAGGTCAATTCTTTATGCATTAGTCTAGTTATAGTTAATCAACATGTTTTTGGTCCGTCCTAGAGCCATGAGTCTATCGATGATTTATATAGATATATAAAAAATAACTATATATATTTAATATGTATTTGATATTCTTATTCTTATTCGTAATCATTTATTCTTAAAATGATTTATTTTTGTTCTTGAATGTTTGTTCTGTAATTCGAAGGCCTATAGTTATGTGTATTTAAACTTATATATTCTAAAATGCCGAAATTATCTAAGCAAGTTTTATTATTTGAAAATTTATGTAAGGAAATCGATAGTTTTAGAGATAGAGTAAAGGGGTGTAGTAAAGATGAACAATCTAAGGTTAAATTATTAAAAACCAAAGTTCAATCGTATGATCATGAAATCGCGGAAATATTTAAAAATTTATCCGCTAAAGAGAATGAGGATTATATGGATATGTATTTGAGATATAAGGGAGTAGTTTTTGATTTACTGGTGGAGTTAGAGGACAAAACAGAAGTAAATGCGTGCGATTCAGATACTCACGCGGAAAATAAAGATGAGAAAAATGGAAAATCGTCTCTTATTAAATTACCTAAATTTGATCTTCCAAAATTTTTTGGTGAAACCGAAAATTGGATTTCTTTTAAAGAAATTTTTAATTCGACAATTCTACAAAATAATCAATTATCCAAAATTGAAAAATTGCAATATTTACATTCTTCAGTGCGCGGAAACGCAGCTAAATTAATTCGAGGATTCGCTCTAAAAGAGGAAAATTTAGATCAATGTTGGGAAATATTAAATGAAAGATATGAAAATAAGAGACAATTAGCATTGAGTCAAATTAACAAAATATTTTCTATGAAAATTGTAAAAGCAAACAATGCTAAAACTTTACTTGAGTTATTAGATACTTGTAACGAAGCCGTCAGAAACTTAAAAACTTTGGGTTTAGATTCTAATGCGTTAAGCGACTTAATTATAATAAAATTCATGATGGGGAAATTGGATGAATCGTTAAAACAGAGATGGGAATTAATGTTGGATAGTGATAAATTGCCGGATCTTGATCTTTTTAGGAAATTCGTTGAGCGCGAAGCGCGCGGTGTTGAAGAGATAAAATGTAAACAAGACGTAAAATTCACTAATTCGAAGAAATCAAACGTATTGAGTACAATTGTGAAAAAGGAAAATACGTGCATTCTTTGTAATGAGCGTCACGCGCTATTTAAATGTCCGACATTTAATTCAAAACCGGTTAAAGAAAGATGGAAATTTGTTGAATTAAATAAGTTATGTCAAAATTACTTACGCCAAAATCATAGGCTGGAGAATTGTAGGATAAACATTAATTGTAATAAAATCTTTTTGTAAAAAAATAGAACCGACTCCAAAAAGGAACTACTATTCAAACAAC